>OX422208.1:239222186-239804686 GCA_949130495.1 Sambucus nigra | reverse complement strand
TGAAAAGATTAGAGAAGAAGGTGAAGAGTTTCCAAGCAATCCAAGGCCTAGAACTCACCCGATTGCACTGCCACCACCACCAAAACATAGATCGCATGACGAGAAACACAACCATATAATTTTCATCAACAAATCAAATCCTTGAATTCCAGGCAAGTATCTATCTTGCTGATTTCCAAATTAATATACAGTCCGTGTTAGTCTAGGAATGAAAATCATATGATTAAATTGAAGAATTATATGTTTTGGAAGAGAATTTATATGTGTTGTAGGGAAAACCCATATAGTCTAAAATTGTGATCATATGTAGATGATTACCCACAAATTTATTATGATATTTGGAAAGAAAATCTGGATTAAAATAGAGGTTTGTGATTATTCATGCAAAATTTGATTTTATAAATAAATCTGAGATTAAACGGATTGATTCGTTGAGGATTTATTGTCGTTGTTACATTAGAACTTGTTTATATACATTTCTTATACATTTGGATAACTTTTATGGGAGTTTCAGATGAAATTATAGAGGTTTGGAGGGGTTAGAATGATTGAACCCATAGGTTGAAATTTGGCAAAAAATGGGCAAGAACTGCTTGACCGATAGATCGACCCAGCCTCGATCGATCGATCGACCCCATTCCTCGATCGATCGATCCCTCCTGGAAAAGTGCATATTTTTCTCCTTTTTGTTTAATCCGGTTAATATACGTTGGAACCCTTGATTATTATTTATGGAGTATAATGGGTTATGAAGATGACCAATAGGGTCTAAGTAGACTCCGTTGAGTGAAATTAATATGAGATGAAATTGTATATTAACAGGGAGTTATTAATACATTGGAAATTGTGCGTACGTTTACTAAAAGATTGAGACTCGTGAAATATTTAGACTATAAGATAAGTGAGGGTATACGTGCTGAAATTATACTTAGTGAGAGAGAATAATTCGAGAGATGAGAAGTACATAGGAAATAAATTATAAATGGGAATAAAAGAGACAAATCCGTTATGCGAGATAATTGAGTAATTTGTACTAAGAATGGATAATTACAATTATGGGTCGTGGGCGCACCAAATTTGGAAAGTGTGAATATTTATATATATGACTGTGTGACTATGCATATATTATGTATCAGTGTAAAAATCATACCTCGGCTACTTACTATCATGGAGGTTTCCACGCTGGGATAGTCTTATCTCGATTGGACCTTTATGGGGGATATTAATTCGTACCCTAGAAGGTAGTATTCCCTGGTACATGCTATCTGAGAATGTCAGTCAAATGATCCTAAGAGACGTGAGGGGTATGTGCTGACCTCTTAGTGACTTGGAACTATGCTTCGCCTCCGTTTTGCATGAATTGTGTTAATATAGTTCGAGAGTCATTCCGAACTAGTATTTCCCTTAGTAAGAGTGATACGGGAACCTGACAGCAGAGTATGCCATCACCATAGTTTTATGTGAGGTATCGATAGTGTGTGTATATATATATATATATATATATATATGGAAACTTTATATTGTGTGTATAAGTAGTTAAGTAATGAATAAATGGTCCAGCTTTATAACAAGTGTTCGTAAATTTTGTAACGGTAACTAAGTGGTTCTAAGCAACGTAAGAATAAGGAAGAGAATGATTTTCTAAAACTAAATATTATGGCCTTAGTACTTATAGGGATAGAACTTTATGGGAGGATAAGTTAGATAGACTTATGTGATCAGTAGTACGGTAGGCGTGCACACTAAATGAGATGTTAGAATTCTTAAGAGAGTGTCGCACACTAGCATGGTGGTTATATTAGCCAGTAAGCATTTTAAATACTTGTTAATCTATTTTTAAAACTTTTTCACACTCGGGCTTTGACCCGTTTTCTGTCATTTCTTTCTCTCTGGTATATATGTATGTATTACAGATGCCCAGCCATAGGGACGTCTTGCATAGGTTCTTTGGGTTGGACGTGTTGTAGCTTATATGGAAGTTGTAGGACTTTGCCTTAGACGACCTATTTGTTGATTTAGTTCCTACTTTAGTTCTTTATAGTTAGGGCATGTGTTACCCGATTTCCTATTTCGTTTGGATTATTGCCAGACATTTATGTTTATTTATATTTCCAGTATTCGGTACTCCTTGGGAGTTAATTATTGTCAGGATGATTTCATTTATGGTTCTTAAACTTGGTTTGGATTATCGAGATGGTTCAATTCTTATGTGTTAATTTCCATCCTTAGTATGTATGTGATTCTTAACTGTTGGGTATTAAAAATGTTTTATATTGGTATTTAATAAAGGAAAAATGAGACTTTAAATTATTTTGGCACTTAGCTTAATTATTTAGGGTGTGCAAATTGGAAATATTATTTTACAACAGTGATGCTGAGAATGAACCAACCGTTCACCTTGATTTTTATTTCATAAAGGACTGATCACTCGGTATTTAATTAGGCGGGGTGTTACTGGTGGTATCAGAGCATCAGGTTCTAGTGTCCTTTAGGATTTGTGCGTCTTATTATGCTTCAAGCATAGCTTTCTTTAATATAGAGCCCTATGTTTAAGATTGTTGATTTCTTTGGTGAGATTTCGTTCTCCTTCTATCACGAATATATTAGTAAATCTTATTTATGTTCAGACTTGTTCGAACAATGAAGTATGGCAGATGAGGGCGAATGGACGAATAGAGAAGGCCGGACTTAGGTGGTTATGAATTATGTTCAAAGATGATGACCATAGTCGAGGTCACCCCTATTATGACACGAGAGGCCAGGACTGTAAAGATGGCTAGGACATAGCCTATGCTTTCTAAGTGCAGTTGTAGTCAAACGTGATGTCTAAATTAAACTCACCCAACGTAGAACGATTGGGAGAGGGTCAAATGGAAAATTGAGGAGAGTCATCAGCGAAAATTCTAGAAATACGAGAATTATGTGTGTTACACAATAAAGGTAATACATTAAAAGGCTTGGGCATATGGAGGAGGGTGGTTAACTGGAAGTGAAAAATTCGAAGTAAAATTTTTCTTGGCTCGTCGGAGCAAAGTTATAATAGTGGGAGTCAACCACCACATTTAATGGTGAAATGTTACGTAAATGGAAGGAACTTAAATACAGTTTAACCGTATGTTCCTTCATCAGTTGTTCAGAATAAGATGTAAATGTTGTTCTGAACCCATTATGGAAGGGCTGGAAAGGGGTTCATTTGTAAATGAATTTAAACTTTTAGTAAATCTTGTATCAGCGGAAGTGGATACCAACGATAGAGAAGATTTCAAATGGGAGATCCACTCGTGAGGAAAGTTGACAACACTTAAAAGAGAATTCGGTTGGACAGTCGATCCATATGGTGACAATGTCACGTATTGTCCGTAAAGATGTTAACGCTTTTATGTGAAGGGAGATAAAGTAATCGAAAGAATTATTATAGAGTGAGACTAGATGAAACGCAGTTAGCAACGCACCACAAGGGGGAGACCCATCAGGGGGCTCATTTAAATGATTCGGATAGCTGAATTCTCACCAAGCAATGGTGAATTCAATAAGGGTTATTGAAGCCAGTAGCACGTTCCTTAGGGCCAACAAAGCTAGGGGAATGACGTGGGTAGCCATCAAGATTGAGATAATTTAGGTCTGAGAGAAGGATAACCCTAATAGGGACAGTATGACAGGAGCTAAGTGGGTTATGTGTTGAGGTATTTTGTGGAGAGTAAAACCACACGAGTTAAAATTTTACGAAGCGAGAAAAGGGAAAAAGGGTATGGTGCTTGCAAGGGAATTGGTTAACGTAATTTTCGATTTAGTTTAGACAGACGCGTTATTCGAAAGACCATTATGTATCCAAGGCGATTGGCAAAGTAGAAGTAAGGGTTTTAACCTCGGAGGATGAGGCGTGTTTTGTGTGATGCGAGTAAGTCATTACATTTTTTTTATTACTGTATTCGCATGTGAGAAGGATTTAGTGTGTATATCTATAGCGTTATTATTATGTGTATGTTTTCCCTGGTATAGTGGAATTGTCTTTAGTGTTCTCCGTGGAGGACAAATGGGTGCAATGTTAGTGATTTATATTCTTTATTGAGATTTCTCATTTTAGTGCTGTGATATGCGAGTATATTATTATACTAATTATGGTTTTGTAAAAATGGTTAAAACAATAGTGGGAAGTGAATACAAGGCTATCGGGGTTGCTGCATTAGTGCAATATGTTTTGTTTTGGTAAAAATCTCACATGCGAGAGGGTCGGGTTCGCACTCATATTATATATTATAGTGACTTCTAAGGTTATAGTGGTACGTAAATGTTTAATCCCAGGGTGTTTAGGGATTTTGTTATTATGATTCAGTGTGTAGGTTTACCGTTGGGCAGAAAGATTTCACTCATTATTATGTTAGCGCGTAGGACTTAGTGTTAGGAGGAGCGCATTGTTATATTTAACCTTTTGGAATGTGAAAGTTAAGACTTATACTCATATGTTTGGGAAAGGGATCTTGAGAGTTCCGATTGTATACGTATGAGGTTTATGGAAGGTGATTACCACCAATACTGATCAATAGTGTAATTAGTAAAAAGTCCTTTGTTTAAGTACCATTGTCGAAGGAGATGTAGTTTTTCTGTTCAGAGATGGAAAAAAAGAGTATAGGTTATAGACGGTGGACCCAACAGATTTCGATAACCGACTATGTTAGGTAGTAGTGTATCGGGGGGTTCCTTGTTTGGATTTCACTTTGCGAGATATCCCACACATGAAACTTAGCGTAAGGTTGGAAGTAGAGAGATGTTTGGTCATTAGTCCGTGAGTCTAGTACCTCGTTCGTCATAAGAGCCGATAATTATGAATGTAAGTTACAGTTAAGTGATGTTATTAAGGTGTGACTCTATAATTGTTATTATGGAAAGTGATAAATAAGCTTATTGTGCGGTGGGGAGGACTATAGGAATTCGCCATACCCAAAAGTTCGTTTTGAGTATTGTTAAAGTATCCAGATCTATTTTTACCAGGCATACCTTATTTTTCGAATTTCAGGACGAAATTTCATTATTAGGGGGGAAGTATGTAATACCCCGTATTTTTATGGCTTTTAAATTTGAAGATTTATTAAATTTAATTGATATACTAATTTAATACTAATTCGGAATTTAAATTTTAAATATTTACCAATGTGACGTGAGTTAGTAATTATTGAGAATTTGTTGAATATTACTGGATGAGTAGAGTAATAGATGAGATTGATTTTATTAGTATTGTCACGAGTGAATAATATGATAATTATGAAAATTTAAGTCGGCACGCGCGTGTGTCGTGTCAGGACTAAATTATTATTATAAAAGTGAATATATTATAAGTCATCTGTATGGTCATTTTGAGTGCGCCAAAGTATCCGGAAGGATCGAGATAGTCAAAAAAGTGTACATGGGAGTTTAGTTTGGATCTCGGGACGTTTTTAGGCCTAATTGACATCCCGGAAGGGTATTTTAGACATTTTGTAGTTTTGGGTAATTAAACCCACGAATTTTCTTAGTATATATTAGTTATTTGGAGTTGTCTCTTAGGGTTAACAAACACAAAACCTAAGCCCATCCATTAGAGAAGAAGGTGAAGAGATTAGAGAAGAAGGGGAAGAGTTTCCAAGCAATCCAATGCCTAGAACTCACCCGATTGCACCGCCACCACCACCAAAACGTAGATCGCATGACGAGGAACGCAACCATATAATTTTCATCAACAAATTAGATCCTTTAATCCCAAGCAAGTATCTATCTTGCTGATTTCCAAGTTAATATATCTTCCATGTTAGTCTAGGAATGAAAATCATATGTTTAAATTGAAGAATTATATGTTTTGGAAGAGAATTTATATGTGTTGTAGGGAGAACCCATATAATCTGAAATTGTGATCATATGTAGAGGATTACCCACAAATTTATTATGATATTTGGGAAGAAAATCTGGATTAAAATAGAGGCTTGTGATTATTCATGCAAAATTTGGTTTTATAAATAAATATGAGATTAAACCCCTTTTTGATTGATTTGTTGAGGATTTATTGTTGTTGTTACGTTAGAACTTGTTTATATGAATTGCTTATACATTTGGATAACTTTGATGGGAGTTTGGGATGAAATTATATAGGTTTGGAGGGGTTAGAATGATTGAACCCGTAGGTTGAAATTTCCCGAAAATGGGCAAGAACTGCTTGATCGATCGATCGACCAAGAGCATCGATTGATCGATCGACCACATTCCTCGATCGATCGATCCCTCCTGGAAAAGTGCATATTTTTCTCCTTTTTGTTTAATTCGGTTAAGATACATACGAACCCTTGATTATTATTTGTGGAGTATAATGGGTTATGAAGATGACTAATAGGGTCTAAGTAGATTCTGTTGAGTGAAATTAATATGAGATGAAATTGTGGGTTGACGGGGAGTTATTCATACATTGGAAATTGTGCGTACGTTTACTAAAACATTGAGACTCGTGAAAGATTTTGACTAGAAGATAAGTGAGGGTATACGTGTTGAAATTATACTTAGTGAGAGAGAATAATTCGAGAGATGAGAAGTAAGTAGGAAAAAAATTATAAATGAGAATAAAAGAGACAAATCCGTTATGCGAGATAATTTTGTAATTTGTGATAAGAACGGATTATTATAATTATGGGTCGTGGGTGCACCAAATTTGGAAAGTGTGAATATTTATATATATGACTGTGTGACTATGCATATATTATGTATCTGTGTAAAAATCATACCCGGGCTACTTGTTATCACGGAGGTTTCCATGCTGGGACAATCTTATCTCGATTGGACCTTTATGGGGAATATGGACTCGTACCCTAGAAGATAGTATTCCTTGGTACAGGTTATCTGAAAATGATAGTCAGATGGTCCTAAGAGACGTGAGGGGTATGTTCTCACCTCTTAATGACTTGGAACTATGATTCGCCTCCATTTTACGTGTATTGTGTTAATACAGTTTGAGTGTGATTCTGAACTAGTATTTCCCTTAGTACGAGTGATACGGGGACTTGATAGCAAAGTATGCCAGCACCATAGTTTTATGCGGGGTGCCGATACTATATATATGGAAACTTTATACTGTGTGTAAGAGTAGTTAAGTAATGAATAAATGCTTCAGCTTTATAACAAGCGTTCGTAATTTTTGTAATGGTAACTAAGTGGCTCTAAGAAACGTAAGAATATGGAAGAGAATGATTTTCTAAAACTAAATATTATGGCCTTAGTTCTTCTAGGGATAGAACTTTATGGGAGGATAAGTTAGATAAACTTATGTGATCAGTAGTACGGTAGGCGTGCACACTAGATGAGAGGTGAGAATTCTCAAGAGAGTGTAGCGCACTAGCATGGTGGTTATATTAGCCAGTAAGAATTTTAAATACTTGCTAAACTATTTTTAAAACTGTTTTACACTCGGGCTCTGACCCGTTTTCTGTCATTTCTTTCTCTCTGGTATATATGTATGTGTTACAGGTGCCCAGCCACAGGGGTGTCTTGCATAGGTTCTTTGAATTGGACGTGCTGTAGCTTATATGGAAGTTGCAGGCCTTTGGTTTAGACGACCTCTTCATTGATTCAGTTCCTACTTTAGTTCTTTATATTTAGGGCATCTGTCGCTCGATTTCTTATTCCGTTTGGATTTTTGTCAGAGATTTATGTTTATTTATATTTCCATTATTCAGTACTCCTTAGGAGTTAACTATTGTCAGGATGATTTCATTTATGGTTCTTAAACTTGGTTTGGATTATCGAGATGGTTCAATTCTTGAGTGTTAATTGCCATCCTTAGTATGCATGTGATTCTTAACTGTTGGGTATTAAAAAGGTTTTCATATTGGTATTTAATAAATGAAAAATGAGACTTTAAATTGTTTTGACACTTAGCTTAATTATTTAGGGTGTTCAAATTGGAAATATTATTTTACGACAGTGATGCTGAGAATGAACCAACCATTCACCTTGATTTTAATTCCATAAAGGACTGATCACCTGGTATTTAATTAGGCCGGGTGTTACAGTTGAGATCAGATTTTTAAAGAGCTTGTCTTTACAAAAGTTCTTCCGAGCTTGACAAAAATAATTTCATACACTATATTGAAGAGTTTATGCTAGAAGGAGAAAAAAATAGTTTAAAACCTATAGTTTAGTCTTCTTCTTTGGTGAGTTTAGGGATATCAAATTTATTTATATGACCTGTATTTACGATTATCTAATTTTTTTTTATTGAAATTGAGAAATATGGAGGAAATGTGATCAAATACGTTGTGTTACTTATGTCGTCTTCTTTAGACCTTGACGTGATCAAATTATCTTAACACTATTAATACTTAATGAAATTGATTTATGTCAGTGGGATATTTTAGATAAAATTTTTGTAAATAAAATATTCTAAAATCAATAGAAAATAAGTTTTATTTTGTTCTGGGTGATGTTTTAAATTTGAACTTTTCTGTTGTATTTTTCATAAACAACTTGTAAACGTTGTAGTAAAATGACCATAAGGCTCTCTAGAAAAATCAGAACGATGCACTCTAAAATTGTTTAGAAACTAAATTTAAAGGCATTTACAAAAATGTATGGTAGATAATGTGGTTCATTACCAATTTTACAGTTTAATCCTTGGACATGAGTAAAAACATAATTAGTTGCAAGAGAGAACTTATAAGAAATTTAGGTTTCATTTATATCTCGATCTTAAATCTAATAGTTATGATCAGATGATATAAGGTATTAAATGAATATATAAGAGTATAAAATTATTTATTTAGTAATTTTAATGTGTAAATAAATATAAATATTATGGAATATAAGAAAACATGTATTACATCTTAACCTACAAAGCGTGGATAGTTTACATGCATTAGCTAATTCTGAAGAACGCGTATAAATATTGAAATAAATAAGTAAATTGTGATTATTATTATTAATTGGTGAGTGTTATATGCTGACGTTTGAGTAATAATTGTCAAATGAATATATGATTGATTATCGCAAAGTTATACATGTGGATAATGATGTGGTATATGAAAGTGGTAAAGAATGAATGCAATATATATTTTAATATTCCTATGAATTTAATAAAAATTATTAGATTTATTTTATTAATTTCACATAATAAATTGTATTGGATTGGTTAGGGGATAGGCAATGCCATCAATATTGGATGAATGTAAAGAAATGGATACAAAAATTTAAAGATCAAGACTTATAGGTAAATGCTTTTTCAGCTTCAGTACAAAACAATTACACAAACCTATTCCTTCAAACTATAGGGTCTCAAGTAATTAGAATTGAAGACTTAAAGGAATTGGAAGAAAATTTTAAAGAAAATCAAATTAATCTCATACAAAAGGAAGTTCGAGAATTATCTATATCTCAACAATTATAAATTTTGAAAGTTAAAAAATCAATCGGAAAAATTTCCCAAACAATAGAAATAGAAGTATGTTCATAACTCCCAAATGCCTTTTTGGTTAGAAAACAACATATTGCTTCCATTCCATATGAAAAAAGATTTTCATTAATAGAAAATTCCCATTAAGGCTAGGCCAACAAAAATGAATCAAGAAATGATTGAGTATTATAAGGTTGAAATCCAATCATTAATTAATTAAAAATTAATTAAAAAGCACTACTCTCCCTAAACTTGTGCAAATTTTTATATTAATAAAAATTGTGAAAAAGAAAAAAGAGGACCTTATCTTGTTATCAACTATAAACCTTTGACAAAGTTTTTATAATGAATTAGGTATCTATTGCCAAATAGAAATGATATTTTATCTAAGTTACAATCAAGCTCTATATTCTCAAAATTTAAGTTAAAGTCGAAATACTAGAAAATTCAATTTATAGCACAAGACAATAAAAAACTGATTATACCTTTCGATCATTTAAAATGGAACGTTATTCCTTTTGGGATTAAAAATTCCCCTTATGAATTTTGAGATATAATGAATAATATTTTTACTGCTTATTCAACATTCTTAATTATATACATCGATCACATCGTAGTTTTTTCAGAAAATATAAATAAACATTTTGAACATATGAATATGATAAAAACTAATGGCTTAGTTCTACTAGCCAAAAGACGAGTCTCTGTCAAATAAAATTAGATTTTTGGGTTAAGAAATAACCCATGGGAAACAAATACCCATTATTAGAGCTCTAAATTTTTCTCGATAAATTTCCTGAGGAAATTAAAGATAGAAAAAAATTAAAAGGTTTTTAGAAAGTTTAAATTATATAGCATAGATGACACTCCTTTATATGAAAATGTTAAAAAAGGACCTTCATTCATGGATAGATAAATCCACAAGAGTTATTAAACTAATAAAAACAAAGGTAAAAAACTCATTTTTATGCCTCAACATCCCATAATATCTTCAAAATCATTGAAATCAATGTCTCGGATATAGGTTACGGAGGCATATTAAAACAAAAATTTTATGATTATCAGAAATATAAATTCTCTCTTGATTTACTTTGAAAAAATGGAATAAGACTCAACAAAAGTATTCAAATATATAAAAAAAATCTCTCATTAGTATTATGTATTATTAAATTATAGGATGCCTTATTAAACCAACAATGCTTATTAACAATTGATTATAACGAAGCAAAAGAAATATTTGAAAAAGTAGTTCAAAACCTTGCATCTAGAATTGTTTGCCCTTTCTCAAGTTACTTTGAAATTGATCCACATTTTCCTTTAATTGATTAGAATACTTGTATTTACTATGAAGAAATTTTAACTAACACTACTTATGTTGATTTTTCAAACTCTTTTATGGGTAATACTCCTTGAGATTCCCCTTTGGCTTTTTGTATAGCTTTTGTTCACAAAATATTAACCCCTTATGAATGCGGATTAAATCCAAATAAATCGATTTGTGAAAATTAAGTACTCATGGTTTTTGAAAATAGAAAATTGTCTTAAATCGAAAACTTCAAAACTAGCTTTATAAATGGTTCTTAAGAATGGGACCTGTTGATGTAAAAAACTAGATTGCTCTAATTATTCAATCACAGATAAAAAAAAAGACAAAGATTTTTAAAGTGGTTCGGCTAGGAATAAAGCCTACGTCCACTGTTATGTTATTGCTGAGTGTTTGCAGAATTCTTGATTACAAGTTCTCTCAAGAAATTCCGGTCCCCTTGAATGGGTTTGATACAAGGTATTTATAGCCTTGAGGCTGTACATGAAAGGTTCGATACATTAAATGATATACATGTGAAAGGGTAATACATTTAATGCAGCGTGCGCGTCAAGAATATAAGCATTCAATGAATATCTGAACTGTTGATTATCTGGAAATTAATGATACGACTGAGGTGCAGCTCGGACCTCCATAGTTGTTCGCTGATCAGGAGTTCCTCGGAGAACTAGAGTACCTCGGTGCGCTAGAGTTCCTCGGTGTGCTAGAGTTCCTTGGTGCGCTAGAGTTCCTCGGTGTATCCTCGTTGCTCGGAAAGAAGCATGGTTGGTCGGGAAATGAACTTCCTCGCTGCTATCGTGCCACGTAGATTGACACGTGTCTTCGTATTATTCGTCCACATCAGCATATTAATTTTGGTATCAACAGAAGCCCCCAATGTTTCATATTTCGAACTTTGAGGAGTATGGAACATTCTTTCTCGGTATATGGCAATATTAAATGACTTTTCCTGGGTTTCAGGAACATTGTGTTCAAATTTCCTTCTCATTTCGCAGCTTCCGCCCTTTTTTTGAATTTTTTTATAAGCGCTTCGATCTCCGTGCAGTTTTTGTCCTTTTAGTCGCCGGAAGTTCAGTAGTTTCTTTTTGGTAATCATTTCTTTCGCCGCTTCCCAATGCAAAGTATTTAAACTTCTTAGGTAACCATACCGTCCTCTACATTTTCCAATTTTCTGCCTTCAAGCTTTCTATTCTCTCCTTCTCTCTTGTGCGTTCATCTTTTCCTTCGTTAGTTGTCAGCAGACCTCCTTCCTTCCTGTAAGATTTTCTTCCTTCTTCTTTTATTCATCATGGTTTACATTATTGAATCTCTTGAAAAGTTCCGCTCTGACTTTTCCATCCCGTCTTGGGTAATCTTGGAGGAACTTTCTGAACCTCAAAATTATTTTCGTCTGGCTGAGGGACATTGGTTCCCCAGTCTTTTTATTGCTGAATGCGGTTTTTCCTTTCCACCAAATCCATTGTGTCTTGAGTTTTGTCAATATTTTGATCTTGTCCCTGCAAAAATAGCCCCCAATTCATGGAGAATAATTAATGGGGTACACAAATTAAATCTAACTCATGGGACTCGTATTGGGATCCCTGAGATTATGTATTGCTATAAGTGGGCCACTCTAGATAATATTTATTACTTAAAAACTAGGTTTCTGAATAGGGCTCTTGTAGTTAACCTCCCTGACTCAAATAGAGATTATTTTGAACATGGGTTGGTTATAAAAAATTGGCAATATGCCCCTTTAACTGGAGATGAAGTATACAACGGTCCCAGATGCCTCCCATATGGCAATGGGATAGGTTTATTTTTCATTTTATTTTATTTATGAAATTATGCTTTCATCATGTTTGACAAAATGTATGATTGATATCTCGTTATGTATTTATTTGCAGTTGATAGCAAAAGAAGAACTCCAAAAGAATCAGAGGTTAATATCAAGCATCTGAAACTTATCTGGGGTTTGCACAAGAACATTGCAGACGAACACATCAGGTCTGCCTCATATCTGCTACAGTATAAGAGTTACACAACCTCTTATACTGCTCGCCCTGTTGAACCAGCTTCAACTCCAGAAGGTTCATCTTCAGATTCTCATCTTCCTTTAAGTCAAAGGATGGGTAAGAAAAGAGCTCCTCCTGCTCTCTTTGATGATGTTACTTCTATTGCTGGGGCCAAGAAAAGCAAAACTGATGCCCCAGAGGGGACTAAAAAAGTGGATGCTGGGTCTTCTAAAGCTACCGAGAAGCCCCCAATGGTTCCGAGCAAGAAAAATGCTCCTGTAGATGTAATTACAATCTTTCCGACCAAGACCTCTTTGGTTGAAGGTTCTGACCGCCCGTTGAAGAGATTGAGGAAATCATCCTTAGTTACTCCGGCTGAAACTGCCTCCTCCCTACCTGCTGGTGGTATTGATGTTCCAAACATCATTCTTCCAAGTTCTGCAATGAGCTCGGTCGTACCCGAGGTCCATGGTATTGATGAAAGAATTCCTAGGGATATGCTGACATCCTTAGCTGCTCGTCACCTTGCTTCAGTAAATTTCTTATACTTCTGGTTTTTCTTTCTTTCTCTGAAAGCTTGCATTTTGTATTGACTTTGCTATTTTTCTCATCTTTCAGTTGGTGAACTGTTTTAATAATATTGTGAAGAAGGATGAAGCTATTAAAGCTTCAAGCTCCTCGTCAGGTGTAGAGGATGCTCTGTTGGGTTTGACCCAGTCTTTAAAGGAATCTCGTCAACAGTATGTTGACGAAAAAGCTATTTGGGAGAAGAAATTAGCTGTGGCTGAAGCTGAGAAGGTGAAAATGGCCGAAACCTCCAAGAATTTGGAGGAGAAAGTAAAAGGTTTAGAGGTTAAATATCAGGAATATGATGGCCAACTGAAAAAGGCAGAGGAAGAGTTATCTACCCTGCGAGATATCAAGGTCAAAAAAGAGGAATTGGATGTGAAGCTCTCCTCAGAGAAGTTGAGGAGAAAGGTCGCAATCAAGAAACATTTCAGTGCTGGTTGGGAGAAAGGATGGGATAAAGGGATTGCTGCAATGACATCCCAAGTCCAATATGGGAAGTTGAAATACTTCCACGATGGCTGGGTAGCTGCTCTGCAAGAGTTGAAGGTCCAAGACGATTCTGAGCTATTCCAACAACACCTCCCTGGTCCTCCTCCAGTAATTGTGGAAGAAGAAGAAGATGAGCCTATCTCAGATGAATCTTCTATGGCTACGGGTGACCCGGTCTCTGCTTCTCAACCCTCTGTCAACGAGGACATTTCTTCCATGCCTCCTCCTGCCGAGAAGATTCCTGCTGATCAAACCGTTGTTACCACCGAGCAACCGAGCTCCTCGTCCCAGCCTCCCGAGAAAGTCTTGGGGGACAAGGAAAAGGTGTGAAGTTGTTCGGTATCATTTCTATATTTCATTACTTGTAATCGAACAATGTAACTTTTTGATGATCTAATAAAATACATCTTCGTTTCTCTTCTTTATTGATACTCTGTCTGCTTTTATTTATTAACTCCTACTTCCTCTTCTTTATTAGTTTTTGGCCAGAATGGAATTGATATCTGCTCCTGATACTGAATTGATGCGACAATGCAATGGCTATTATAAAGCTGGTCATACAGACCTAAGTGTATCAGAGATTGTTGACATCCTTGGTCACGATGCCTCAGAACAAGCAGTTGAGGCTTACCTGTATCTAAAGAATTTACTTGATAGATCTGTGGCCAATAATGTGGCATACTACGAATTGATCGAGGAACTTCATGGTTCCATAGAGGATCTTCAAAATCAACACAATGCATCATTGGCTTCATTGCACAAGGATTATGAAAATAGATACCAGCAGCTCTCTTCTGAAACAGGCCATAAGAAGATCATTGCTGGATATGATATTTGGGAAAGGACCCTAAAAGGTGAAGTTGAAGCTTGCAGGCAGATTGCCGAGATCCTAGAACAAGAAAATAATAATTTACAGAAAAAGTTGGCTTAATATGAATCTGCAGCGTCATCTTCCAATGCTCTAGTGCCCGTTACTGATGAGGGTTTCTCTTTTTTAGAGGTCGAAAATGCCAAATTAAGGCAAGAGCTGGATGATTTAAGAAGATCTGCTGTTTCTGGGACTGCTCGTGGACGAGGAAGAGGTTCTCGGGGACGAGGAAGAATTGGCGAGGAGCAAAGTTCTCCAGTTGCTTCTCGGAGCCGATCAAGAGTTCTTAGTCGCAACGTTGAAGAGGCTCGCACACAATCTACTCTGGAAACTCAAGCGTTCCAACTGAAGGCTAAGGATCGTGCTCTGTCTGAATTGTCCAATAAAAACTTATCTTTAGAAGATCAACTGGCTGCGACAAAGTCTGCTCTTCATACTAAGGATCTTTTTGCCAAAAACCTTCTCGAGCAATTGGATAGATTAACCTTTCAATTTCATAAACAACCCAGGGAATTCTGGATGGCAGGATATAATGAAGCTCTTATTCATCTGGATGCTCGTATTGAACATGCCAACAATGAAGGTTACAAGCAAGGATGGTTGAACGCACTGGGTGTGTTAAAATTGGAGCAAGGGCATTATTTATGGGATTATCATGCTCCAGGATTATTAGACTTGCCTGTACCACCTTTCAAATTGGACATGGCATGGATCCCAGCTCGTTCCATTCCTCGTAGCTTGATTTCAAAGTACCTTGGTGATTATAGCCTTCATTCTCAGGTTGAATTGTCTCGTCCTGAGCATCTCTTGGATACACCTTCTGTGATGAACGTCAGAATGCTCAGGGATGTTAATTTCATTAATTCTCCTCTTTGCCTAGAGGATCCTCCTGCTGGCGAGGAGCCTGTTTCAAAAAATAAAGGAAAGAAACCAATAGAATAGGTTTTCAATGTAACAGTTAGTACATTCATGTAACTTGTAATTTATTCTGGATTTTTAAAAAAAACTTTCATTTTCTGTTTGCCAATTTTGCTATTGTTTTGTGTTTATCAAACACCTTTATATTTGTGCATATGTATCTATGTATCTGTTAAAAAGATAACAATATTGTGCTGTCCATCAACTTAATAATAAAAATTTACAAGTATCAAGGTTGTCCAGTCACTTAATAATAAAGTAATGAGTATAAATTGTTCAAACTGTTTCCAACCAACCAAGGTGGATAAATAATGTTTGTCGACCAACTACAGTTGATGGATTTTCATCCCCGACCAGCCATACTTGGTTCAATTTCAAATATAAAAATGTGTCCGACCAACTATGGTCAATAATTTGTCCTCGTCAACCAACTACAGTTAGTGGGTCTTTATCCCCGACCAACTATACTTGGTGTATTTTGGAATATTTTGTTTTTCCTAACCAAAGGAGTATTTTTTTTTGGCTCCTTAGAGCGCCTCCTAACCAAAGGAGTATTTTTTGGCTCCTTAGAGCTTTTGGCTCCTTAGAGCGCCTCCTAACCAAAGGAGTATTTTTTGGCTCCTTAGAGCGCCTCCTAACCAAAGGAGTATTTTTTGGCTCCTTAGAGCTTTTGGCTCCTTAGAGCGCTTTTTGGCTCCTTAGAGCTTTTGGCTCCTTAGAGCACTTTTTGGCTCCTTAGAGCTTTTTTGGCTCCTTAGAGCTTTTGGCTCCTTAGAGTGCCTCCTAACCAAAGGAGTATTTTTTGGCTCCTTAGAGCTTTTGGCTCCTTAGGGCGCTTTTTGGCTCCTTAGAGCTTTTTTGGCTCCTTAGAGCTTTTGGCTCCTTAGAGCACTTTTTGGCTCCTTAGAGCACTTTTTGTGTGCATAGTGTATTACACTAGTATTCCACGAAAAACTTTCAACCAGAAAGAAAATGGCGAAACATCCTCGCTTTATTCATAATGAAGGGAATGCTTTACATTTTACATTACTGATAATACTTGCGTAGGTGTTCAGCATTCCACGCATTCTTAAATTCTTCTCCTTCTAGAGTTGCTATTCTGTAAGTTCCTGGACGAACAACCTCTGTAACTCGGTAAGGTCCATGCCAGTTTGCTTCCAACTTATTTTGCTTCTGAATGACTTTCTTTAGCACATAATCCCCTTCTTTTAATTCACATTTCTTCACCCTTTTGTTGTAAAACAGAGCTGTACGTTGTTGGTAAGCAGCATTCCTAATGGCTGCCTCTTTTCTAACCTCCTCGAGCATATCCAAATCCAATCTTCTCATCAAATCGCTGACCGGGGAATTAAAATTCAGTACTCTATGCGTTGGGAGACCCAACTCGGCAGGTATCACAGCCTCACTTCCAAATGCTAGCATATATGGTGATTCTCCAGTTGCTACTCGGGGAGTTGTTCGGTAAGCCCATAGTACTGATTGGAGCTCATTGATCCAATTTGCTTTAGCTTCACTTAACCTCTTCTTCAGACCATTTAGTAATGTTCTGTTTGTCACCTCAGTCTGTCCATTGCTTTGGGGATGGCCTGGTGCTGAATGATACTTCAAAATGTTCGATTGATGACAATAGGCAGCAAATTCTTCATTATCGAATTGTGTTCCATGGTCTGTGATGAATGCATGGGGGAGACCATATCGACAAATGATGTTCTTCCAAATGAACTGATATACCTTCTCGTACGTCATATCAATTAGTGGTTCAGCTTCCACCCACTTAGTAAAATAATCCACTGCCACGACGAGGTACTTGAATCTTCCTCGGGTCGTCGGCAATGGTCCAACCAGATCAACCCCCCAC
Source organism: Sambucus nigra (assembly GCA_949130495.1). Lineage (NCBI taxonomy): Eukaryota > Viridiplantae > Streptophyta > Magnoliopsida > Dipsacales > Adoxaceae > Sambucus > Sambucus nigra. The sequence goes on along the minus strand of OX422208.1, from coordinate 239,787,262 downwards.
ATGGCAAATGGCCAAGGTGAAGTTATGGGTGTCAACAATGCTTGTGGAGTTCTTCGGATGGAGGAAAAACGTTGGCACTTGTCACACTTCTTGGCATAGGCTATACAATCAGCCCTCATCGTCGGCCAGTAATATCCCTGTGTCATTACCCTTTGCAAAAGTGTCCGACCTACTACATGAGCTCCACAAGATCCTTCATGGATTTCTTCAACCAATTCTTTGACTTCTGATGGATGCACACATCTTTGCAAACCTGCCATAATTCCTCGTCTATACAAAACACCATTAGTTAACACATACCGAGCAACTTTATACTTCAATTTCTTTGCAGTTAGGTTGTCCTCTGGTAATTCTCCTTTTTCAATGTATGCCCTGATAGGATCCATCCAAGATGGTCCTAAATCAAGGGTTATTATATTCACCATCAGGTCTTCTTCTATGCTCCGACTTTCTAATACTTCAATTGGTATCGTTCTTCGTAGCTCGGTGCGCGTAGCTGACGCTAATCGGGCTAATGCGTCTGCTCTAGCATTCTTCATCCTCGGTATTCTCACCAATTGAATAGCATCAAATTCTGCCAATAACTCCATCACCTTCTCATGGTACTTCACCATTAATTCTCCTTTAACTGCATATATTCCCATCATTTGATTCACAATTAATTGAGAATCGCTGAAAACAATTATTTGTCGTGCCTCCATAACTTTTGCCAAATGAAAACCTACTATCATAGCCTCATACTCAGCCTCGTTATTGGAAGCTTTGAATTGGAACCTCAGGGCATACTCCATGTCAATATCATCTGGGGTGTTTAAAATAATTCCTGCTCCACAACCAGCTGTGCACGATGATCCATCTACATATAATTTCCATGTAGGTATTTCGTCTTCAAATTTCTTGTCCGTCAGAGTTCCTCGGTAAAATATCTGCTGTTTTGTTTCATCATTCCTTGGTATCTTTCGTTCCTCATCGGTCATCTGTTCGCGCCCTTTTACCAACCTTAGTTGGTCTGGGTTTGAATATGATGATTTTTCTAAATCCACAAGTCCTTTTACCAACCTTAGTTGGTCTGGATTTATGTCTGTTGATACTGTATCGTCCACAGGTAGGTCAGCAAGTACCTTTTGTTCCTCGGGGGTATCAGGGTATGTGAACTCTGCTATAAAATCTGCTACAGCTTGCCCCTTCAATGATGATCTGGGTTCATACACAATGTCATATTCATCGAGTTCTATTGCCCAATACATCAATCTTCCTGACTTTTCTGGCTTGTGAAGGGCTTGTCTTAATGGCATGTCGGTATACACAATGATTGTATGGGCCTGGAAGTATGGCCTCATTCTTCTACTTGCTTCAATTAATGCCAATGCCAATTTTTCTAGCTTTGGGTATCTGATTTCTGCACCTCGGAAAGCTTTACTTGTGTAATAGATAGGTTTCTGGACTCCATTCTCCAATCTGATCAATGCTGAACTAACTGCATTCTCTGATACTGCCAAATACAAGTACAGCTTCTCTCCAGTTATTGGCCTATACAACAATGGTGGGGCTCCCAAATACTTCTTCAAATCTTGAAAGGCCTTCTCACATTCATCAGTCCACTCAAAACTTTTTCGCAGTGTTTTGAAGAATGGGAGGCATTTATCAGTTGCTCGGGATACAAATCTGTTGAGCGCTGCAACTCGTCCGGTAAGACTCTGTACTTCTTTCCTCGTCGTTGGGGATCGCAGCCCTAAAAGAGCTTTGATCTTTTCTGGATTTGCCTCAATACCTCGTTGATTGACGATGTATCCGAGGAACATTCCTTCTCGTACTCCAAAGGTACACTTCGTCGGGTTGAGCTTCATTTGGTATTTGTCCAGTTGATCAAAGGTCTGGCCTAAGTCAACTAGATGATTAGTAGCTCTCTTGCTTTTGGTGAGCATGTCGTCGACATAGACTTCCATATTGCAACTGATTTGTTCGGCAAAAACCTTGTTCATCAGCCGCTGATATGTTGCACCTGCATTTTTTAAACCAAAAGGCATAACATTATAACAATAAGTTCCCCTTGGGGTGATAAAAGAAGTACTTTCCCTGTCTTTCGGCTTCATTTTGATCTGATTGTAGCCAGAATGAGCATCCATAAAGCTGAGTAGCTCATGTCCTGAGGTAGCATCCACTAGTTGATCAATTCTGAGCAATGGAAAATGATCTTTTGGGCATGCCTTGTTGAGATCAGTGAAATCAACACACATTCTCCATTTGTTGTTCTTCTTCTTTACGATCACCACATTTGCCAACCAATCTGGATATTTCACATCTTCAATGAATTAGGCTTTCTAAAGTTTCTCGACCTCCTCTTGTATGGCCTGGTTCTTCTCGGGACTAAACACTCTTCTTCTTTGCTTCACAGGCTTGATCTCCTTATTCACATTGAGCTCGTGACATAAGAAGTTTGGATCTATACCTGGCATGTCTTCATGACTCCAAGCAAAAGTATTCTTCCTGTTTCTCAAAAAAGTTATCAACTCCTGTTTTATTAAAACATCCAGCAACGATCCTATCTGGGTTACTCGTTCAGGATGCTCGTCGTCCAGAATAACAGTTTCTGTAGACTCCACCACCTGTCCTTTTACAAGTTGAGATTCATCCCTAGGGTCAAGAGTTTCAATTTCTGTACCCTCCTCCACTTGATAAGTAGTAGTCTTTTTCCTTGATTCTTCAAGTTCTTCTTGCTCGGCAGACGAATAATAGCATTCCCGAGCTACTTTTTGATCACCTTTCATAATTCCGACTCCAAAATTCGTTGGGAATTTCAAACACTGATGTACTGTAGATGGAACTGCTTCGAACTTCTTCAATCCAACTCTTCCCATGATGATGTTGTAGGCTGACTGCACATTCTTATCCATCACAAAGAAGCGTATTCTTTCTGTTCGACAAGCAGGCCAAGTTCCAATGAGTATATCCAACTTGATCGTCCCAAGTGGAAAAACTTTCTCGCCAGCAAAACCCAGAAGGGGTCTGTGATAAGGTTCCAATTGAGATAATTTTAAATTCAAGCTATCAAAGCATGAATAGTATATGATGTCTGCCAAACTACCATTGTCTACTAACACCCTTGAAATGACCACATCCTTAATCCTCATTTTGATCACCAAAGGATCATCATGAGGGTAAAGAACACCTGCCAGGTCGTTTTTTGAAAAACCAATCACTAGCTTCTCTTTGTTTACCTTCCTCGGACGATCATCCTAGGCCAGATTTATTCGCTGAATATATGAACAAGCTTGAGCCTCTCCGAGGTAAGCTTTTCTTTCTGCAGTAAGGTCTCCTCCTCTTGCATCTCATCCTGTAATAACATTACAATCAAATGACCCAAAACGAATGGAAAATACCTCTCATTCAGGCTGCCTTGGCTTCTTGGGAAGATCAGGGTCATCATCTGGATCATCTTAATGATCCCTCTTCTTTTTCTCCTCTGCACGACGAGGAGATCTAGATCTCTCTCTAGTTCTGTCATCATTTTTCCTTTCACCTCTACGATCTACATACTTTGACAACATTCCTCTTCGGATGAGTGTTTCAATCTCGTTCTGAAGGGCTATGCAATTTTTGGTCATATGGCCATGATCTTTGTGAAACTCGCAATATTTGGCCTTATTCCTCAGATCGGGATTTGTCTTCAGTTTCTCTGGCCACTTGATTTCCTCGCTATTCTTGATTTCTTCCAAAACATGATTAATACCCATTTTCAATGGGGTATAATTATCGTACTTCTTTAGGACTTCCAACGTTGTCCTATTATTCCTGTAATGCTTGTCACCACCATTACCTTTCTGATCTTTCTTCTTAGACTTGTCGACCTCCACTTTTACTTCTTTATCCATATTCTTCTTCGCAGCCATAGCCTCCTCGGCATTCATAATTTTGGCTGCTTTTGCCATCAACTCGGACATAGTTTTAGGTGCATCTTTGGCCAAGGTGTAGTACAGCTTATTAGGCAGTAAACCACTCATCAAAGCAGTGATTGCTGTCTTTTCTTCGTAATCTATGACTTCCAACTTCTCGTTATTAAAACGAGTTATGTAGTCTCTAGTACTTTCACCTGATTTTTGTCTAACACTTAACAAATGTGCTACTCGCTTTATCGGCTTCGCCCCAAAACAAAAATTCCTAATGAACAACTTGGCTAATTGAATAAAAGTTGAAATCTTACCCCGAGGAAGATTGTTATACCATATCTGTGCAGATTCGGTAAGAGTTCCCGAGAATGCTCTACACCTCATCTCGTCGGGGACGGCATATATGTCGGCGGCAGCTTGGTATTGTTCTATATGAAGTATAGGATCTGTCTTTCCATCATACTTGGGGGTCACCACAGGTGCTTTGAATTTCGATGGTGTAGGAAAATCCGCAATGGCTTGCACAAAAGGTGTCCCTTGAACAAAAGTTCTCTGTAAGGGGTTTCTTGCTTTAGCCATTTCGCCCAGTCTATCCTCCAACCGCTGAATGGAACCTTTCCATGCTTCATTTCCTTCTTCAGGCCACTTAGTCCGAGCAACTGATTGTTCTGACGTAGCTTCCTGAGATTTATCTCGACGAGTAGCTGGTCGTGATTGTGCTGATCCTTCTCTCAAACCTGATGGTGGCCGAAAACTTCTCGATGGAGCTCTAGGTGGACTCATATTCCTCCTTGGTCCTAATCGACTGAAAGGAGACCCCCTGCTTAATCTTTCTAAAGCGCTAGTCCTCTCCGGAGAGAGAGTGATACGTTGATCTGTATCCGTAGCCTGTATTGATGAAGTTCGCCCAGGTTGATAAGAAGAATCATTAGACTCCCCATTGCGATATGACGCAGTACGTCTGGATCGTGATTGCCCACGATCACTCCGTTGTCCTGAATAGGTAGGTGCACCACCTTGAAGAGTTTGAATGAGTTGCCTCATAGATTCTTGCATGGCGGTTTGTCCTTGAGCCAGATTTATCATAATTCCAGCCAGATCTGGAGTTGCAGATGGATTTGGAAGATTTCCAGCATTTCCAGCATTTCGATTACTGGATTCTGGATTATCTGCCATTGATAACAAATGATTTTTGCAAAAAACGATAGTAACAGTCGTTTCCCACAGACGGCGCCAATCTATTGATGTAAAAAACTAGATTGCTCTAATTATTCAATCACAGATAAATAAATAAGACAAAGATTTTTAAAGTGGTTCGGCTAGGAATAAAGCCTACGTCCACTGTTATGTTATTGCTGAGTGTTTGCAGAATTCTTGATTACAAGTTCTCTCAAGAAATTCTGGTCCCCTTGAATGGGTTTGATACAAGGTATTTATAGCCTTGAGGCTGTACATGAAAGGTTCGATACATTAAATGATATACATGTGAAAGGGTAATACATTTAATGCAGCGTTTGCGTCAAGAATATAAGCATTCAATGAATATCTGAACTGTTGATTATCTGGCAATTAATGATACGACTGAGGTGCAGCTCGGACCGCCATAGCTGTTCGCTGATCAGGAGTTCCTCGGAGAACTAGAGTACCTCGGTGCGCTAGAGTTCCTCGGTGTGCTAGAGTTCCTCGGTGCGCTAGAGTTCCTCGGTGTATCCTCGTTGCTCGGAAAGAAGCATGGCTGGTCGGGAAATGAACTTCCTCGCTGCTATCGTGCCACGTAGATTGACACGTGTCTTCGTATTATTCGTCCACATCAGCATATTAATTTTGGTATCAACAGGACCGTATGAAGATTTTCTGCCTCAAGAGCTTAAAACTTGTTTTTAAATCATTTTGAAAATCCAACCCTAAAAGAAAAGGTAGTTTCAAACAATTCCAGGATCAAATTTACTCTATTTTATAGTCAGTTTTTATATTCCATGGATTCAGGGATGGAACTTTGGAATTTCTAGAGATAAAATTAGAATTCAAATTTTTACAAGAAACATTCACTACAAATTATGGGGCAATTTCGAACGTGATGAAACACTTAAAGTAATTAACTTTTATTTAAAAGAGTACCAAGACTTAGAAAACAAGAAATTCTTAAGTCAGCAGTACCTATTAGTAAATTACTAAGAAGGTTCCTTAGATAATTCTAAAAGAGAAAATTTAAGTCACAATCCACATATTTCTTCAAAAGAATTAAAGGCTTAAGCTACGAAAACCTTGGTAACTCAATTTGAAAATTTGATATTCGAAGATAATAAATCTATATCATCACTCTAAAAAATAAAAGCACATGCTCACATAGAAGATGCCCAAGATAATGCTGACAGGGAATTTAATCTTGGAAATACGCATCTCAAAAGATGGCTTATTATTAAAAAAGAGATAAAAGACCTAACGACTCTACAAAAATCAGATAAGGGGAAATATAAACTTAAATAATTAAATCCCCTCAGAGGGAATGGCCAATCTATCATCCCTGTAAAGATTCCCCATAAAATGACAAAGTCATGCTAAAGGCCAAAAGTCTCAGCCTTGAAATAATTCATTTGTATAGGACTTTGAAAAGATTTCAAAACATGATGCCGGAGAGATTGATTACCATTGCATAAGTACTTTGGACATAACTTAAAATGGACAGATTCATACTTACCTTAAAGGACTCGTTGAAGAAGTCCTGACAACTCCAAATTCCATCAAGGACATATATACAACGATTATACTCCCTAAAACGGGATACCTTGGCTCTTTTCCAAGGCAGAGTTTAAAATTTTCAAGTTTTTGGTTTTAGTTCTCAAAGAGTGTTCATGTTTTCCTCCTTTTCTCTTTGTGTGAATCTTCCTCCTATTTAAATATTTAGTTCATCAGTAGAATTTTCATTTTTCTTAATCTATCTTCTTTGTGTTTATTCTTAGTTATTTTAAACAAAGAGTTTGGAGCCCTCTCGATTGAAATTTAATTTCAAATTTTACAAATGCACTATTTAATTCAAATTTCTCCATTTTCAAACTTTGAGCATGTATAATATTGGTGCAAGATCCATCTATAAAACATTTTAGGGTAATTAAGGTCTCTCTCTTTGATCGTAGACACCTACGGGACGTTGTTGAAATCGCGCAATGCTCAAGCCTTGGAGATAAACCTTGGTGTTTAAGGATGTTAACATGTAAAGCATTGACAGACGTGTAGTCATCAATTATTAAACATCTTACTCAATTATTCAATTATGTTATACAAAATTATATATATATATATATATATATATATATATATATATATATATAGGGAGAGGTTCACAAGTGGACCAAAAGAATGGACTTTTAATGGACTTAACAAAAAAGACTAATAAGTCTCGGTTATTGGGTGCCGCTGGCGCGGACCCATTACACCAAGGAATTAAAATTAGTGGGTTATTAGTCTTTTTTGTTAAGTCCATTAAAAAGTCCATTCTTTTGGTCCACTTGTGATCCTCTCTCTCTCTCTCTATATATATATATATATATATAAGGTTAGCTTTTGACGTTTTCGTTCAAAATAGAGAAAAAATAATGTTTTCTGTAATACCCTGCACTTTTATGAGTATAAAATTGAAGTCATATTTATTTAATTGAAATTTTGGGAATTATTATGAAATAATTGTATTTATCTTTAAATTCGGAGTAAGAATTACACGAGTATGTTTAATTATATAAAAGTATTTAATTTAGATATAATATTTCATAGATGGGATAAAGTGTTAAGATTTTTATAGTATGACGATATATTATGAATGATGAAGATGGTATCACATAAATTGATAAATCATTATTTTAATTGAGTCGTATAACGGATATACGTATAAGATAATGATGGAACATATAAATAAAGTTATAAAGTGTCTATATACTTTTTAATGTGATTAGAAGACTTAATTTCATTTTTTAAATGTTTAAATTTGGACCTATGGGTTGGGTAGGACCTTGGGTAGAGTTCCGGGTCAAATCGGGCATGGATAGAGAACTTTTTAGGGGCCTTAGTTTTGTCCCATTGGGAAACTCCGAATTTAACCCAATTAAAATGATATTGAAAAGAGGTTAGATTAGTCCTAGGGTTCCATAACCACCCCATGCCACTTTTAGAGGCCACACACCTTGGGAAAGAAGAAGAACCGCCCTAGGAGGAAGACAAAGGAGGTTCATCTACTATTTTTAGGCAAGGATTATCTTACCATTATTATTCCAAATGTTTTATTCATGTATTAATGTTGAATCCATGTTTAGAATAGGATTTAAATCTTGATGTAATGTAACTGTGTCCGAGGTTCTTGAATTTTGATAGAACTTTGATGATATTCACGTATTATAATCTTAGATCCATGTTTCCTTCATGAAAAATCTAAATATAGAATGTTTAATATCGAAATCCATTGTAGAACTCATTTGTAGGACTCTTTTACAAATTGGAATTATGTTCTTGAGGTTGAAGATGAGATGAGACTTGTATACTCTAAGGTTCTTGAAATCTTTGATTTAAGTGTCGATGTGTGAGGATAATTTAGATGAGAAATCTTATTTTGAATGTTTCCATTACATTTTAGACCTCACTACTATATCATAAATTAGTTTGTTGAATCAGTAGAACAAAGTTTGAAGCATTTAAAATTGACTGGGAAAATCTCGTCTTGGAAGAAGACATGTTCTTGTCTTACTGGGAGAATCGAATCGATTATGACTCCTTATCCAATCAATTCAATACACATGCTTGTAGATCTTTTTGTTATGAGGCCTCATATTTTTCTGATTTATTTTGAATTAGTTATGATTTTTCTATGAAAGGGTGTGCGAGACCATTTTTGTTCAACTGATGGATAGAGACTTATTCCAAGATATTAATGATATTGTTGTGAACTTATATACACAGTTAAACCGAGTTGGGTTCATGATACGGCGATAACTTAAAGTATAAGTTAACTATATGAACAAGATTATTTGCATGGGATTCTTAAATAAAACTACATGAAATAAATATATTAAAAGGTCGGGATATACCTAGATGATTGGGTAATTTTGGTAGGGTCACATAGATGATAAGATTTTAAAAAATATGGTGATAATTATATGATTTAAAATGGGATAAGTTTAAACAAAATAATTACTTATTAGAAATACGTTGAATTCTTGAGAATATAATTAATGGTTAGCTTTATCAAATTATTACTGTACAAGGATACTAAGTAGAAATATATCCTAAGCCTAGTGGGCTAAGTCATGATGGTTAGCATCGGTTGCGATAGTAGTTGGGGTGAAATTACTTATTCAGATTAGTGAATCTCTTATATATGTACATGTAAATCTTATTCGCTTTAGTTGACTCCTTATATATATATATATATATATATATATATATATATATATACAAACCTTATTTTAAAGGTATCAAGAAGTGAATTATTATTAATAATCTAAAAGGATTTAATTCTAAGCCAAGAGGGAAACGTGCTGAAATCATTAAATGTTTTGGGAAGGTTAGTTTGGGGATAAATATACCTATATATTATGGAGAAATAAATGATGAATTAAATGTGATTAGTAAGCGTAGGAGGAAAAATTCGAGACTTAATATATAATTGGGGTGTAGTCGTAGGATAGCAACTTAATATGGTTATGTAATAACTCACTAAAATGTTATGGTTAAGTCGAGAAGGCTATATATATATTGATGGGTGTTCCTTGGTTAGAAGTAGTTATAGAGTAATTGCTTATACATATTAGATGATAATATGTATTATTTCATTTGGTGTGGACATACCTGAGTTCGTAGACCGTCCTATTGGTTGGGGTGCGTGCGTTCGAGGCGGGAGCACACGTAGGCACAGGTGGGCTAGGCATAGTTGTAGGTCATATTATAGGTACTATGTAGCAACTCCAATTACGAGAGGTAGGTGTAGATGCTGCGATCATTTGTCACCGCTGGGTATGGGCCGTGAAGTAATGTACTACGTAGGTAACTCCTCACTTGCTTGTTCTATGTTGTTACCCATTTTGGGATGTGGGTCTTTTCCAAGTATTACCGATAGATCACGAATGAGACGCCGAAGATAGAAGTCTTTGTGTATCGTACATTTATATGCGGACATATGTATTTATATACATAGACATTATGGTGTGACTTGTATGATAATGTGTTTCACAGTCTATAGATGTAGAAAATATTTAATGATTATAAAATTGGATTAACATAGCAATGTGAATAATTGGTAACGAAAAAGTATCACCCCGTAGTTTTATTAATTTTTATATTGGGAATTATTTGAGATTAATTAAATTAAATTGAGAAATTAATCTGGTAAAATAAATATTAATTAGCGAGATAAGGGTTAATATCTATTTATATTGAATATTACTTAGTGAATAGGTGTTGATACCAAAATTAATATGCTGATATGGACGAATAATACGAAGACACGTGTTAATCTACGAGGAAGCTCATTTCCCCGACCAACTCATGTTCTCTCCGAGCAACAAGGATACACCGAGAAACTTTAGCACTCCGAGGTACTCCAGCGCTCCGAGGAACTCCTAAGCAACGAGCAACTAAGGCGGTCCGAGCTGCATCTCGGCCCTAGCATTAATTTCTGGATAATCAACAGTTCAACTATTCATTGAATGCTTATTATCTTGACGCACACTCTACATTAAATGTATCACCCTTTCATATATGTATCATTTAATGTAACACCCTTTCATGTACAGCCTAAGGGCTATAAATACCTTGTACCACCCTCATTCAAAGGGAGAGGAATTTCTTGATAAATCTTGTAATCGAGAATTCCCAAACACTCAGCAATAACATAATAGTGGACGTAGGCCATTCTTATAAGGCTGAACCACTTTAAAAATCTTTGTCTCATTTTATTTATCCGTGATTGAATAATTAGAGCGATCTAATTTTTTACATCAACAGATTGGCGCCGTCTATGGGAACGATTGTTACTATCATTTTTCACCAAAAATCATTTATCATCAATGGCGGATAATCCAGAATCTAGCAATCGAAACGCTGAAAATACTGAAAATCCTCCGAATCCCTCTGCACCTCCAGATCTAGCCGGGATTATGACGAATCTGGCTCAAGGACAAACCGCCATGAAAGAAACAATGAGGCAACTCATACAAACCCTTCATGCCGGTGCACCTGCACGTTCAGGACAGCGAAGTGGTCAGAGGCAAACTTATTTACTTTCTTCACGATCCAGGAGTACTGAGTCATATCGTAATGAGGAGTCTGATGATTTCTCTTATCAACCTGGGCGAACTTCGTCAATAAGGGCTACAGATACTGATCAACATATCACTCTCTCTCCAGAAAGACCCAGTGCCATAGAAAGACTGAGTAGGGTGTCTTCTTTCAGTCGATTAGGCCCTAGGAGGAATAGGAGTCCACCTAAGACCATGTCGAGGAGTTTTCGACAACCATCAGATCTAAGAGAAGGACCAGCACAATCACGACCAGTTGTTCGTCAAGATAGATCTCAAGAGGCTACTTCAGAATGATCTATTGCTCGAACCAATAGGCCCAAGGAAGGAAATGAAGTGTGGAAAGGGTCCCTTCAGCGATTGGAGGATAGATTGGGAGAAATGGCTAGGGTGAAGAATCCCCTACAACGAACTTTTGTTCAAGGGACACCTTTTATCCAGGCCATTGTGAATTTTCCTACACCGTCAAAGTTTAAAGTACCAGTAGTGACCCCTAAATATGATGGAAAGACAAATCCTGTTCTTCATATAGAGCAATATCAAGCTGCCGCCGACATCTATGCTGTCCCCGACGAGATGAGATGCAGAGCATTCTCGGGAACCCTTACTGGATCTGCCCAGATATGGTTCAATAATCTTCCTCGGGGTAAGATTTCAACTTTCTTTCAGTTGTCCGAGTTGTTCATTGGCAATTTTTGTTTTGGAGAAAATCCAGTAAAACGAGTAGCGCATTTGTTAAGTGTTAGACAAAAATCTGGTGAAAGTACTAGAGATTACATAACTCGTTTCAATAACGAGAAGCTGGAAGTCATAGATTATGAAGAAAAGACAGCAATCACCGCCTTGATGAGTGGGTTGTTGCCTAACAAGTTGTACTACACTTTGGCCAAAGACCCTCCTCGAACCATGTCAGACCTAATGAGAAAAGCGTCCAAGATTATGAATGCCGAGGAGGCCATGTCTGCGAAGAAGAATATGGACACTAAAGAAACCAAAGTGGAAGATGAGAAAGCGAAGAAGAAAAGTATCCAGCCCCGAGAAGAATCAAGCTGTACAAGAGGAAATGAAGACCGAGCAAAAGAGAGATCTAGATCTCCTCGTCGAGCAGAAGAAAAACAATAAATGAATAATGTGTGTTGATTTCACCGATCTCAACAAGGCAATGGATGCTACTTCGGGACACGGGCTGCTCATGGATACTTACTCTGTCTACAACAAGATCAAAATGAAACCTGAAGACAGGGAATGACATACCAGCAGCTGATGAACAAGGTTTTTGCTGAACAAATCAGTTGCAGTATGGAAGTCTATGTCGACGATATGCTGACAAAAAGCAAGAAAGCTGTTGATCATCTAGTTGACTTAGATCAGACCTTTGATCAACTGGATAAATTATCAAATGAAACTCAACCCGACGAAGTGCACATTTGGAGTACGAGAAGAAATATTCCTCCGGTACATCATCAACCAGCGAGACGTTGAAGCAAATCTAGACAAGATCAAAGCCCTTTTAGGGTTGCGATCTCCAACGACGAAGGAAGAGATGCAGAGATCAGATACCCAAAGCTGGAAAAATTGGCATTGGCATTAATTAAGGCAAGTTGAAGAATGAGGCCATGTTTCCAGGCCCATACCATGCATACCGACATGCCATTACAACAAGCTGTAGCAGAGTTTACTGATCTTAATACTCCCGAGAAACAAAAGTTGCTCGCTGATCAACCTGTGGATGTTACAGGATCAATAAATTATATTCCTTTGGTTAGGAGACATACACTTGCGTGATCAACTTCGGTTGGTAAAAGAGCTTGTGGACAAGATAGTTCGAAAGAACCTGATAGTTCGAGCGTGATCAACTTCGGTTGGTAAAATAGCGAGAATAAATTATACTCCTTTGGTTAGGAGACGTACACTTGTGTGATCAACTTCGGTTGGTAAAAGAGCTTGTGGACAAGATAGTTCGAAAGAACTTGATAGTTCGAGCGTGATCAACTTCGGTTGGTAAAATAGCGAGAACAAATTATACTCCTTTGGTTAGGAGGCGTACACTTGCGTGATCAACTTTGGTTGGTAAAAGAGCTTGTGGACAAGATAGTTCGAAAGAACCTGATAGTTCGAGCGTGATCAACTTCGGTTGGTAAAATAGCGAGACCAAATTATACTCCTTTGGTTAGGAGGCGTACACTTGCATGATCAACTTCGATTGGTAAAAGAGCTTGTGGACAAGATAGTTCGAAAGAACCTAACAGTTGGGACCCACGACCAACTTCGATTGGTAATAGGGCGAGAACAAAATATACTCCTTTGGTTAGGAGGCAATAGTTCAAACCCACGACCAACTTTGGTTGGTAAAAGGGCAAGAACAACATTCTTATAACGCCAATCTCGGTTGGTTTGAAAACAAAATATGCTCTCAAATGCCAACTTATGTTGGTCGGGAGGTAATATTATTACAAAAGTTCCTCAAAGAACAAAATATTCCAAACTGAACCAACTATGGTTGGTCGGGGATAAAAACCCACTAACTGTATTTGGTCGACGAGGAAAAAATTACCAAGTATAGTTAGTCGGGGATAAAAACTCTAACTAATTATAATTGGTCGACGAGCACAATTTAACAACCTTGGTTGGTTGGAAAAATTTTCAACATTTTTATACTCATTACTTTATTATTAAGTGATCGAGCAACATTGATACTTGTAAATTTTTTGGTCGATGAACCATACAATATTGTTATGCAAGCACAAATAAGAAAGTGTTTGATATTTACAAGACAATAGCAAATACAAATTTGCGAACAAAAATGAAATTCTTTCACTAAATTCAAAATGAATTACGCAAATTTATTACATTAAATTGTGTACTAACTATTGTATTGAGATTCCTACTCTATTGGTTTCTCTCCCTCTGCTTTTGAAACAGGTTCCTCGCCATTAGGAGGATCATCCAAAGCATAAGGGGAGTTTATGAAATTAAGATCTTTTAGCATTCTGATATTCATCACAGATGGTCTGTCCGAGCAGCTCTTGCTCTCCCCCGAGAAGCTCTTACTCGTTCCCGAATAGGAAGTTGCTCTTCAAGACTCATAATCTTCTCGGACATCTCAGCCAAGGCCTGGTTCTTTGCCATTAGTTGGAAGGCTTGATTCTCCAAAGCAGATTGAGTTCTTTGTTCTTCGACAGTTACCCGAGCAGCTCTTGCTCGTCCCCGATAACCTTTTGCTCGTTACCGAGCAGAGGTAGAAGTCAAAATCAACATCTACAACACTGAGATCTTTTGCTACTACTGTCTCGACCAATAATGAAGAAGAAGTTGTATGAAAGTGTTTCGAAGTCCATCACTAGCTTGGTACTAACAAGATTGAAGAGTTGGGTTCAAAAGCTAGTATGTTACTCGACAAAGTATTCAGAAGAGCGTAAATCAGAAAAATCAAGCAATTGAAGTTAGCACTCAGTTACTCGGCACAGGAGGCAGTTGGTCGGCTAGCAAACCAATCAACATACTTGAAGATTATGATAAGCTACAAGCGGCATCATATGTCGTCCAGGAGATAATGCACTTTATGTTGAACAAATCAAGAAAGTAGATCAAGAATTTCATGAGCACCGACCAACACTGCAAAATAAAATACTCCATCCTTTCAAGTAAACCATCAAGCATGAAGCATTGGGGGCTTCTGTTGATACCAGAATTAATATGTTGATATGGACGAATAATACGAAGACACGTGTCAATCTACGAGGAAGTTCATTTCCCCGACCAACTCATGTTCTCTCCGAGCAACAAGGATACACCGAGAAACTTTAGCACTCCGAGGTACTCCAGCGCTCCGAGGAACTCCTAAGCAACGAGCAACTAAGGCGGTCCGTGCTGCATCTCGGCCCTAGCATTAATTGTCGGATAATCAACAGTTCAACTATTCATTGAATGCTTATTATCTTGACGCACACCCTACATTAAATGTATCACCCTTTCATATGTGTATCATTTAATGTAACATCCTTTCATGTACAGCCTAAGGCCTATAAATACCTTGTACCACCCTCATTCAAAGGGAGAGGAATTTCTTGATAAATCTTGTAATCGAGAATTCTCAAACACTCAGCAATAACATAACAGTGGACGTAGGCCATTCTTATAAGGCTGAACCACTTTAAAAATCTTTGTCTCATTTTATTTATCTGTGATTGAATAATTAGAGCGATCTAATTTTTTACATCAACAATGGGTAATAATAGTGATAAGGAAATATTATAATTATCGTGAATGAGAGATACGATAGTTACGATAAATTTTATCAGGATGCGAGTGTCAATCATGTCAAGACTGAATTTGGAAAAATAAAATATATTTTCATTTTTGATATTCCATTTTGTCATTTTGAGTGCATCAGTGTGTTCGTAAGGTTTGAGATAGTAAAAAAAAGTATACTTGGAAGTTTGTTTTGGGTCCTGGGGCACTCTTAGGCCAAACTGGCACCCGGGAGGGGTATTTTGATCTTTTGAAATTTTGGAGATAATAAACCCACGAAAATTATAGGATTATATCTGATGAAACTTAAAGGAAACTAAGGTTATCAGTTGTCCAACCAAAGGGAGAGTCACAGGAGGAAGAAGGAGAGCCATTCCTAGGGTTCCGAGGCGAAAAACCACCTTTTTGCACCACCACGACTACCAGATTGTAGATCGGGAGGAGGAGAATACCAATCTTATCACCTATTCTGCAAAAATCAGACTTCCACATTAAGGAAAGTTTTTATCTTGCTAAATTTTGATTTCATATACCATCCATGTTAGAATGGGATGACTTCGTACGAAATTTATGAACTTTGTAATTCATAATCTTGGGTAGGAATGATAATATAATTGATCCGTGATATATGTAGATGAATTTTGATGAGGAATATCACGAAATTTGGGAAGAAATTTGGAATTATGTTGAGGTTCTTAAACATGAATAATAAATTAGGGTTTTTAGAAATTTTCTTGACTAAATCTGATTTGGAGTTATTATGTAGAGATTTTATGATTCTTATACGTTAAAAATCATTAATACATGATATTATAATGTTAGAAACCTTTGGTTGGTAGTTTGGAATGGTGTAATATTGGTTTGAAGGCTTAACAATAGTGGTTTCCCATAATAGTGTAGTGAAGAAGATGACAACTGCTATAGCGAATCGATTCGGCTCCTTGGCCGAATCGATTTGGAAAGGGAATAAATTTGTACCAAGATCGAATCGATTAGATTTCCTAGAATTGCATAGTTTTTTCCCATTTTACATAGAACTCATAGGAAATGTTTGGGTTGACCCTTGAATTAATTGTAAAGTTCTATCAAGAGATATTTTAATTAGTAGTAGGATAATATATGTTTGAGGTTAATCGCACGAGGAGAGTTTAAGACAAATAATTGATTTAGCTTAGCAGGTATTAAAAACTTATTCGAATAATTATTTCTTATTATGAAAAGTTATAGGAATATAGGACCAAGACTAGTAGGCCTTGAGTGGGATTGCCTACTGAATTTACTCAAGGGACACTTGGCAACCATTTGAGTATTAGGAAACACTTGGGATTTTATTATGACAAGTATTACATTATGTAGAATATTCGAGAGATACTATACTACGTACGGGACATATGATATAGGTTATGTGCATACCTATGATGACGTTATATATATATGTGTGTGTGTGTATACCTATTGTTTAATTTGTATGTGTAATCAAACCTAGGCTACATGTTATCATGGGAGGTTTCGCATCTTGGACAATCTTATTCTAATGAACACCACTTGTGTGAATGAGGGTGTGACCGGTCATTTGGGTGCATTAGGTATGAGCGTATCCTAAAGTCTTAGATCTATGTTTGCCTACAATATTGTGTGATTTAATTCACGGTTCGAGGTAGATTATTCGAGCCGATGTCCTTATCTAGTGTGTGATGTACTAGGACTTGATAACAGAGTACATCCACACTACAGGTCTCCACCTAAGGGTGTTGTATATGTATATATGATAAGAGTGTTGTATATATGTACGTATGATTGATTCTTCTATGAGTATATTAGTAGATAAGGTAGATTGTGATATCTAAATTACTCAAGTGTATGAGGACTAAATCAGCAACTGATAGATACAGATATCTAAATTAACCAGTGTGTATGAGAACTAAATCATATATTGGAGATTCCTAATAAGTATAAAGAATTGGAAAAATGTAGTAGCGTATTGTACGGGAAATATGGGTGGGCACTATAAATGATTAGATGCGAAGAGATGTAATCTAGACTAGTTAGGAGGGTAGCATAACTAGGTGGGTTAGAGTCATACATTAGGCACGCATATTAGTTGAGGAGTGAGAATCTCAAATGAGGGCAAGCGGTACTAACATGTATTTAATATTTTATCTTGCCGTATTTTAAACACTTTCTAAACTTTTTCAAATTGTTTTACTTGGGCTCCGACTCGTTTCAAATCCTTTTCTTGCAAAAACCATTTTAAGTGCTCAGCCACAGGGACGCCTGACATAGGAGTTCCTATAATTGACGTGTTGCAGTTATTGCAGAAGTTGCAGGACCTTGCTATTAGACGCCTCCACTTTCATTCAGTTCTTATTTATTCTCACATATCTCAGTCGTGCATGCCACCCATTCATAGTTGGTTATTATTTACAGAGACATTGTATTTCTAGTTATTTCCAGTATTTGATTTAGACTTTAGCCATGGGTGATTGTATCGGGATTTTTATTTAGAGTGTTCTTCCAGAAATAGTTATGTATGTCATTTTCTCTTTATTCATTATTATTTGAGTGGAATGGTGAATGATATATTTATTCCAATTTTATTTATTTCATGTTAATAATTAAGATTAAAATTTTATCACTTGGCTATTAGGGTATTAGTAATTAATTTGAAATTCAACGGTGATGTCAAGAATGACACCACTAATTATTCATCTTTAATTTAATAATGGACTGATCACTCGGGATTAGAATAGGTCGGGTGTCACAGAAAATAAGTTTTAATGGTCTAATGTGGTAGACAATTATTAATGAGAATAATAATTGGGCAGTCTAATAATGTAGATGATAATTAAAGAGAATGAAACTTATTGTCTAATAATGTTGACAATAATTGGTTTGAATTAAAAATCGAATAGTCTCACGAGATAGACTAAGGTTGACGTTCATTATATGACGTAAAAATATGCAGTGAATTTATATGGTACTTAATGGGAAACCTTACGAAGCTAATTCGGGGGTTGCGATGTTAGGTGTTAACACCAATTTTTGTTGATGCATAACTAGATAGCTTTATTATTACCTGTAAGACTAAACAATGGAGTTCATAATTGATATTTGTTCGAGGATGCGAGAATGGTTTCTTTTAGATTAGAGGTGAGATACTCGATACGTGTGAGAATTGATGGAGAGATGTGAAGTATGAGTTAGTTACATTTTGCATGTATATTAGTGAATAATCCTTCCAAATTTAGGGCTCTGGCCCAAAATTATAAATATTTCCCCCCAGGTTTTCTAATGAACATGGATAGCAAGACTGACGATGGATTAGACTTGCTGTTGCTTTGGATGTAGCAGATTCTATTCCATTGATTCTAGTATAGCTTGTACTTATTCATTTCATCATTTTATGGTACATAGAGATTGTATAGGCATAAGACCGAGAGTTTAATTATATCAATTTGTACTTATCTTTGTATTATGGACATTGTATGATGATTCAGTTTTAGATTCATGTATTAATTTAGTTTTATTTCAAATGTTTTTATTTATTATGAATTTTGGTAAAGAACAAAAGCTATCTCTATTTCTCAGTGCTGAGATTAGTATAAATTGTTAATAAGCCCCATCTTCGGTGTATTTGTCTCGCCAGCCTTTATGTGAGAAAATGAGGGTTGCTAAAGTTGATATTAAAGCACGGTTCTAGTGTCCTTGTGATCTATGTTTGTCCTTAGGATCTATGACTAGTCTATGTAAAGGATATAATAGTTTCGATGGTCGGAACAAGTAAGGACGACAAGGCCAAGACGCACATCATGAGGGAATCGAGTTACAAGTTAATTTAACTGCGATGAAAGGATGCAATAATAGTGTCGGTGGTAAAGGATAATTTTTACCTACTTTGGAGTTTATAGGATATGCTTTAGTTTGATATTGGGACTTAGTGTTAATTGGGGCTTTGTTAGTGCATTGGAGAAGATGGATTTCGTATCTGGGATAGTGTTTTACATTGGTTCGATGTGGGTAAATGTATAGAAATGTATACCGGAAGGCTTATATTTAGCTTAGGCGTATTTATTAGTTATGTAGGAGTGTGATATTTTTACTAGGAATGGATTTATAGTTAATTGGGATATGTTAATTTTATGGGGACTACTATGAATTGTGGTCACATCTAGAAGACAATATTAGTTAGAAATTGGTGTTCACAGTAGTCGTGAAGGTTATTGTGAGTAACTATTATTGGTGAGACTAGTTTTGATATGATGGATTTCGATGGGAACTTTTTTCGTGCAAGGACCTTTAAAAAAAACTAGGTATGCTGGGGGAAGCAACATGTGGGTGTAATTTAGAAATTTGAATACTCAAGGAGATAGATTTGTGTGAATGAACTTAAAATTTATGGAAGTTAAATTTTTTTTATCTTTTTATTAAAAAATAACAACATGTTGAGAATATAAATTAAACCATTCACACAATCATTGAGTCTAAACCAATACTGCATAAATAATTAAAAGACTTGTCGAATAAACCATCGGCTAAAAATCCCAAATCCAAAATAATAATCCAACAGAATAATAAATTGTGTACAAAATCTGACTGAAATAAAAATAGATGGGGCAACATGCCCAAATGAAATAACTGAGTTGCATCCTACTCTAGGAATGAAAGAACCAAAGCGACTACGTCTAAATCCTGCAAGCGTCCACACTTACTGCATCTACGCATACCTAGAACTAATCGTCAAGTTTGGCATCCCTGTGGTTGGACACCTAAAAGTTTTTAAAAATATTTTTCAAGTACGGTTCAGAGCCCAAATCCTTTTGAAAATATTTTGCAAGTGAATTAAAATGAAACAATTAAAATGCATGAATGCTCTTCATATTTAAGTTAGTGTCGCACTCACTTGAGATACTACTCACCCCTCATCTAAAGTGCACACGTAATGCTTCTTCATAATCCTCCTAGTTACACCACCCCTCTAACTAGTCTTGTCCTGAAAATTCCTTGACACGCTACTCTAGCCGAGTAATTTGTACTTTCTCCTTCATAAGTTATTTATCACCTTAACGTAATAAATACTTTTTAATTGCACTATATAACAGTATCACTAGTTATATACAGGTAATACCTTTTTATTTTATGTAATTCCCCCATATATAAATATCTACACTCTTATATACGTATATACTTAATGCACTTGCACTTCATGTATTCCACATGTAGATAAAATACCTACCCCATTATATAAGTATCATATATTACAACATTCACACAAATATTGAAGATATATCCATCCTCTTGAGTAGGAACTCACCGGATATTTTGTCTAAAATGTTATCACCCCATGTATACTCATCCACCCAGATACCCCGACCCGGTTAGCTCCCCAAATCAGCTAAATGAAAATAAACGTAGCGGAGGCGGCCATAGTTCCCCTAATTGTGAGATCGAATCATACCCAAAGCGTCTCACCCCGAAAATAATCACAACATATAAATATTAGACGTCTATGACCTAATAATTATACTCGCCCTGCATTCACTTGCCAAGAGATTCACCCACATCGCGCAGCATCCTATGATAGCACTAGAGGGGTATGTATTCCTATAAATATTATTCACACTAATATTTATACATCTCACAAAAAAATATATATATATATATAGTACACAATCAACTCATATATAATTTAAACCCGTTTAATCCGTGCCTAATTCCCTTAGTACTAGCCCAAAATATTCGATTCAATTTTTCCCGACACTAAACTTTAATTAATTTACACCTTAGTTAATTTTTTTTTCTTTTTTTAAAGCGGTGTCCCTCAACCAAAATACCCGGACACGTTCCCTTGGCCCGTAACTTATACCTTAGAAATTTATCATCCTAAATTCCAAAATATAGGTTTACCACTTTTTTTTTTATCTCCGCATAATTTATTATACTCACTTCATTTTTAAATCCCTAAAAACAAAAGGATATAAACCCCCTACTGAAACTCCCTTGAACCCCCCAAAAAAACTTCTCCGGCCCAACAATAAACAAGCCAAGTAGCGCCTGACTTTTCCACATCGTTCGAATGACTCACCCTGTCGTTCGAACTACATATGATCTCGCGTGAATGAGGCCCAGGGTCATTCGAACGACGTCGGGGTTTTCTCCCTCTTCTTCCTTCTGCTATGATCCGTCTACCATAACAAAAGCCTTTCGAGCTTTATAATTTTTTCTCCAGATTCTTCTTTCGAAATCCCCTTAACAGTTAATCGATTTCCATGAGATTTTTAAGTCCCAATTTCATATTCGACAATCAATCCAAGTTTGATAAATACTAATAAATGTTTCGTCCTTTACAGATTCAAATTTCTCTCCAAAAAATTTATAACTCTAGATACACGAGATTTATAAAGCCTCTACCTCAATTTAATTACACTGATCATTAATATAAGGATATAATTTTTTTAGGTTTAACTCAGTAGTCTTAATCCCCTAATAATATTCTGAGATATCCATCGTTCCTAGGAATTTACATGTAATGTTCCACAATATGAAAACCCAATTTCTATGTCAACCCAACCCAAAAATACTGAATTTTATCACACCCACTATGATATGAATCGATTATCACAAAATCACATTGAAACAAATTAACCACTTGCCTTTCTATAATTTTTAGAGTCTGATTCCTTTGATGGAGACGATGAATTTGACTCCCCAAATCTCCCAAAGTTATCTCTCGTTTCGTCTCTCCAAGCTTATGGTTATCTTTCTGAGTTGTGTCTACCCCAACCTCTCTAATTTGTATTTTATAATATTTTTCTTTTAGAGTTGTGTTCACCCCAAACTCTCAAATCTAGATTCTCTAATGCTAATCCCGAAATTAGACTTGTGGGCGAAATTAAAATGGCCCAAGCACCCCCATGTGAGCCCGATTATGCCTAAAAATGCACCGAGACCCAAATACTACCTCCAAGTACTCTTTTTTGACTATTTTGGACCTATCCAGAATCAACTGTGCACTCAGAATTATCATCCGAATTAGTTTATAACATTCTCCAATTTCGACCTCAAAATATGACATATGGAAAATCTAAAAATAATTCGACTTAATAAAATTTCAATTCACCAAATTAAATAAATTCTCCAAAAAAAATTCTCAAAATAATAAATTTCAATTTCTCCAAATTAAAATAAGTTCTATTTTACCCAAAAATAATTGAATTCAATGTCCTCGAAATTACGGGGTGTTACGTGACTAAGTGCTCTATAGATTAAATACGAATAGAGAATGTCCTACCTAGGTCGTGCTGATTGGAGTGTTGGGCGTGGTAGGGTCAGTTGACTCTAAAGTAATTTGTTATAACTCTTGTGAAGGATTAAGTGGTTTGTTTCGAAATGAAAAAAAAAACGGAATCTTATAGTTAGCGTATTTGTTCATGTTTTGTTTTAGGCCAAATGTGCATTGTTGATCAATGAATCTAAGTAGTAGTGTATCAGGAGGGTTCTTTGTTTAGATTTGATTTGCAAGATGTTCCATGCATGAAATTTAGAAAGTGTGGGGAATTGAGGGGCATTTGGCTTTGAGATATTATGTTTAAAAGGTGGTGCATATGTAATAAAAGTACACAAAGTATGGTCAGCAGAGTATTAAGATATACTTATACCCTATACATGGTATGTATAATTGGTTTATGGATGAAGGTGTGCGATTCAAGTTTTATAGTTGTATATGTGTTTGTGATACGTGACATATGGGTTTTCGAGTTATAATACACTATTATAGGCGTATGTGAGCCTTTTCTTGTAATCTCGTGGGATACGAGTGCAAACTATATTAGTATGAACTCTTGATATTCATATAGTTTACATTGTGACATCTCGTTTCAGTGAAGTCCAAGGACGAAATTCCATTAGTAGGAGGGGAGAATGTAATACCCCACATTTTTAGGAGTACTAAATTGAAGTTATATTTATTTAATTGAAATTGTGGGAATTATTATTCTGATGGAATAATTTTATTTATCTATAAATTTGGTATAATAATTAGAAGAGTATATTTAATTATATTAAAGGATTTAATTTGGATATAATATTTCATAGATGGGATACAAGTGTTAAGATATCTATAGTATCATGGTATATTATGAATGATGAAGATAATCATGAATAAATGTATAACTCGTTGATTTAATTGAGTCATATTACAAATATATGTATATGATAATGATGGAACATATAAATAAAGGTATAAAGTGTCTATAGAGTTTTTAATGTGATTAAAAGACTTAATTATGTGTTTTAAGTGTTTAAAATTATACCTATGGGTTGGGTAGGACCTTGGGTAGAGTTTTAGGTCAAACCGGGCATGGATAAAGAGATTTTTAGGAGCCTTAGTTTTGGACCATTGAGGAACTCCGAATTTACCCAATTAAAATAATATTTAAAAGAGGTTAGATCAGTCCCAGAAATCCATAACTACCCCACACCACTTTTGCAAGCCACACACTTTGGGAGAGAGGAAGAACTACCCTAGGAGGAAGAAAGGAAGAACTATTTTCAGGCAAGGATTCTCTTGTCATTATTATTCAAGATGTTTTATTCTTGTATTAATGTTAAATTCATATTTATAATAGGATTTAAATCTTGATGTAATGTAACTATGTCTTGGGTTCTTGAGTTTTAAGAGAACTTTGATGATATTCACGTATTATAATCTTAGATCTATATTTCCTCCATGCAAAATCTAAATGTAGAATGTTGAATTTAGAAATCCACTGTAGAACTCATGTGTAGGACTCTTTTACAATATCGAATTATGTTCTTGAGATTGAAGATGAGATGAGACTGGTACACACTAAGGTTCTTAAAAATCTTTAATTTAATTATTAATATTTGAGGATAATTTAGATGAGAAATCTTGTTTAGAATGTTACCATTATATGTTAGATCTCATTACCATATCATAAATTAGTTTGTTGAATCAGTAGAACAATGTTTGAAGCATTTAATATTGATTGGAAAAATTATGTCTCAGAAGAAGACCTATTCTCGGCTTACTAGGAGAACCGAATCAATTCGGCCTCCCTATCAAATAAATTCGATACACTTGCTTGTAGATCTTTTTTTTATGATCGTGTGGGCTCCGACCTCGTATTTTTTGAGTTTTTTTTAATTAGTTATGATTTTTCTACGATAAAGACTTATTCCAAGATATTAATGATATTGTTATGAACTAATATACATAGTTAAACCGAGATGGGTTCGTGATATGGAGATGACTTAAAGTACAAGTTAACTATATGAACAAAATGATTTACGTGGGATTCTTAAATAAAGCAATATGAAATAAATATATTAAACGATCGGGAAGTACCTAGATGATTGGGTAATTTTGGTAGGGGCAAATAGATGATAAGACCCTAAAAGATACAGTGATAATATTATAATTTAAAATGGTATAAGTTTAAATAAATAGAATTACTTATTAGAAATACGCCGAATGCTTGAGAATATAATTAATAATTAGCTCCCTCAAATTATTACCATATAGGGATGCTAAGTAGAATTTTCTATCCTAAGCCTAGTGGGCTAAGTCATGATGGTTAGCATCGATTGCGAAAATAGTTGGGGTGAAATTAATTTTTTAGATTAGTGTATCTCGTATATATATAACCCTTATTCACTTTAGTTGAGTTCTTATATATGTACATATAAACCTTATTCTAAAGGTACCAAGAAGTGAAGAATTATTAATAATCTAGAAGGATCTAAATCTAAGCAAACATGGAAACATGCTGAAATCATTAAATGTTATGGGAAGGTTAGTTCGGGGATAACTATAACTATATATTATGGAGAAATAAATGATGAAGTAGATGTGATTAGTAAGCCTAGGTGGCAAAATACGGGAGTTAAGGTGAAGTTGTAGGATAGGGACTTAATATGTTTACGTAATAACTCACTAAAATGTTATGGTTAAGTCAAGAAGGCTATATTTATATGGATGGGCATTCCTTGGTTAAAATTAGTTATAGAGTAACTGCTTATACATAGTATATAATAATATGTACCATTTTATTTGGTGCGGACATATCTGAGTTCGTGGACCGTCCTATCGATTGGGGTGCGCGCGTTCGAGACTGGAGCACACATCATCAGAGGTGGTCTAGGCATTGTTTTATGTCGTATTATAGGTATTATGTAGCAGCGCCACTTACAACATGTATGTTTAGATGGTGGAATCCTTGGTCACCATTGGGTATGAGCCGTGAACTAGTGTACTGCGTAGGTATCATCTCACTTGCTTGTGTTGTATTGTTACCCGTTTTGGGATCAGGGACTCCTACGAAAATTAACGTTAGAGCATGAACGGGACGCCGAAGATAGATGTCTTCATGTGTCGCATATATATATGCGGACACATATGTTTATTTATATACACATTGTGGTGTGCCTTGTATGAGAATGAGTTTCACAGTCTATGGATGTGGACAATAACTTCATGATTGCAGAATTCGATTAACATAGCAATGTGAATAATTGGTAATGAAAATAAGTTTTAATGATCTAATGTGGTAGACAATTATTATGAGAAAAATAATTGGGCGGTCTAAAAATGTAGATGGTAATTAAAGAGAATGAAACTTATAGTCTAATAATGTAGACAATAATTGGTATGAATTAAAAATCAAATAGTCTGACTAGATAGACTAAGGTTAAGGTACATTATATGATGTAAAAATATGCAGTGAATTTATATGGAACTTAATGGGTAGCCTTATGAAGCTAATCCAGGGGTTGGGATGTTAGGCTTGAACCCTCAGTTTTTGTTGATGCATAGCTAGATAGCTTTATTGTTGCATGTCAGATTAAACAATGGAGTTCATAAGTGATATTTGTTCGAGGATGCGAGTAGGATTGCTTCTATATTAGAGGTGAGATACTCGATACGTGAGAGCGTCGATGGAGAGACGTGAGGTATGAGTTAGTTACATTTTGCATATTTATTGATGAAGAATCCTTGCAAATTTAGGGCTCTGACCCAAAATTATAAATGTTCCCCCCAAGTTTTCTAATTAATAGGGATAGAATGACAAACGATGGATCAGACTTTCAGTTACTTTGGATGTAGAGGAATACGTTCCATTGATTCTAGTATAGGTTGTACTTTTTTATTTGGTAATTTTATTCCACATAGAGATTGTATGGGTATAAGCCCGAGAGTTTATTTATATCAGTTTGTACTTATCTTTACATTATGAATTTTTTATGATGATTCAGTTTTGCTTTCATGTATTAATTCAGTTTTGGGACAAATATTTTTATTTATTATGAATTTTGGTAAAGAACAAAAGCTATTTCTTTTTCTCGATGCTGAGAATGGTATAAATGTTTGGTAAGCCCCATCTTCTACGTATCGCGTTTAGTCAATCTTTACGTGAGAAAATGAGAATTGTTACATTTTTTAAAATTGAAGATCATTGATAAAATTGGAACCTTCCTTTCTTTAAACCAAATCAAATTTATGATCTTGAAAGATTTAAATTAATTTATTCTATCTTAGGGAAAAATATTGAACAAGCCATTCTTATACATCATATGTAAAATACCCTGCAATTGCTTACAACACCTAAAATAACAATAAATGAAGATAAATATAAATATATGCACGTAATATTAGCCTAGGTAACAATTAAATCGTTAACGAAAGAAGAGCTAAACGCATGTTTATTGGTTACCAGAAGAGATTGTAAGCACTACAAACTTATTAATTCTTTATTATGAATAATTCAAACGAGTTTATGTACGGACCATTTATTTTAGTGTCTTCCCAAGCTTTTGCATGTCTTTGTCTAAAAAAATATAACACGCGCATTAATAACATATGTAGAAGCCCGTGGTTATGACATGTCAGAACCCGTTAATATAAATTATAAAGTAATATACAAGGTTATGACTACCCTAAATCCTCGTGCAAAGCATTACTATACAAAATGTAAGGCAACAGTTATTGAAACAAATCATAAGTAAGAGTCCCTATAATTATTCGGTTAGAAGATATCCAACTTCCACAGCTCTACCTAAAAAATTCAAATTAAAAATATTGAAGAATGGTCGAAAGTCGGAATGGAGATATGTAAATAAGGTTTTCTATAAATAACTTCAGGACTTTCGTCTAAAAGAAGTTTTAGTCAATTGAAGATATCTAATGTTTCTTTCAGTGATTACCAAACTTTAAAATAACTAATCTTTCTATTATAGAATATTCCTCAAAGGGAAATAAAAAATAGAATTTAAAGGACTGCAAACCTCTTCCCAAGACATCTCACATGGTATTTACAAAGAACAAGAACCGACCGGGTCTGAAACATCTTTTTCAATTTATGATATACAAAATTTAATAAATACTATTACATAGATATTATAAATAGATAGACATATAATAAATAACGAATTTATGCAAGAAAAATATTTAGATTTCAGAAGATGGTATTTTTAAAATTATATTTATAACCAACTACAAAATCTAAAAGTTTAATTTTACATACGGATAAATATAAATAAGAAATTTATTCCTTTTATTGAGTGGTTCCTAAATAAATTTAAAGATGTTCCTCGTATAGAAACCATTTATCAATCATCGAAAAATGATAACGGAGTTATAGTTAAGTCCATACATCATCTGATTGAACCAATTAAATTAGACATAAACGACCAAGACTCGGAGGTAAATGCTTTCTGAGCATCAAAACAAAAGAATTACACAAACCTATGCCTTCAAAATGTAGGGTCTTAATTAATTGGGTCAATTATTAAATAGTCCCTACTATAAATATATATTTTTTAAAAAGGACACATATTTTTAGTTTAACCCATTTAGTCCCTCAAGCACTCAATATCTTCTTATTTTTAGAGGTCCGTGCCAGTGGCACTCCCTCTCCAAAATATGTGGCAAAGGACTTTTTGAGGCAAAATAAAAAAGTTTGGACTAAATGGGTATTAAAAAATGTCCGAGTGACTATTTGGTATATGTCCCTAATTAATTAGAATTGGAGAACATGTTGAATAATTAAAAGAATCATACATAATCTAATATATGAATTATGAAGTTTGGACCTACTATAATTAAATCTAGTATTCAACTCTCAAGATGATTTAATTTAAGAAGTTCAAAATAAAGACATAATAAATTACTTGACCAATTATCAGATAGCCTATCCAAATAAGAAATCTAAGATAAGGAGAAAATATCCCCCCTCCTGTTACAAAAAGAGAAAACCAATATGAAGACACTTCATATGATCAATCTGAATATTCAAATGTAAAAAAAATTCAAATATAACTTCTTCAAATGAAAGGACAAAACATACATAATATTGATTTTGGAACAAATACGATCGAGTCTGCATGCACCAAAATTTATTATCCTAGATCAACTCCTTTAGATATATTAAATAAAGAAAAATCCATAAATGTTTGAACTGTTTTCATTACAAAAACTAATTATAAATGGAATGTATATTATCGTTCAAAATACTAAATAATTACTAAACTATATCGGATATTGATGTATGCTACTATCTGTAAGCCCACAAGCAACACTAACAAAAAATTTGCTGAATTTATAATTGTAGAATTTTCTGGCCAACCTAGAGGTTGGTAAGATTATATTCACATATAATATCAAACAATGCTATTAAAATTGTAACAAACTTTCCCTTCGTAAAAAATAAAAGTGGAATGGATTAATAGATCCAATAAATGACTGTTATTAAAGATGTAATATACTCTCATTCAGAGTATAATTTTTCATCTCATAAGCAGAAATTTAAATACTTTTATAATAAGTAAAAGTATTTTGATAAATTTCAAATGTCCTACTCTAATTTATTTTCATGGGTATAAAAATGTCTTCTTATCAAAGTTAATGAGGAGAGAGGATGTTAATACAAACTTGTAGAAAATAAAATTTTATCGTAAGACTACTTTTTCCTTTTGTTGAAAAGGTAAAAAAATAATATATTAAATAAACATGGAGGGACCTATGAAAACTATACATATGGTGAATTAATTGGTGACTGCATTGTAGAAGGTCTCACCCCCTGTAATGATTTAAATATAAAAGCTCAGTAAAAAAACTAAATTTAAAAGTAGAAAATATTTAGGCAAATTTTTATGATCGATTCGGTTACGATATTATTATTCAGTATACATTCAAATTTAAAAGAACATCTAAGGATTTAAAAAAAAAAAAATCTTATATGAAAAGGAAAAGACTTAAAGACTAAACAAAAACCTCCCCGCAAAAAGGGAAGGAAAACATATAAAAGAAAAAATAAAGAATCAATTGGCTGTTATAAATGTGAAAAATAGGTCATTAAAATATCAATATGGTAACAGATGGGGGTTTAAAACTCACTCATATAAGTTATTATTAATCCTATTGATTAAAAGGAATCCTCGTCCAACACGTATGAGTCAGAAGACATTTTAGTCATCGAATAAATGATGATATTTCATCAAGTGAAATGCATAAATCTGAAAAGGACAAAGTCTGTACTATAGGATGTAAATCTAAAACAAATTATTACAAATCTATCCTTAAAATGAATGGTTTAGGTGTAAATTTAAAAAAAAAAAATTATAATTTCAAATCTTATAGATGAAATTGAAGATCTAAATAGTAAAAGAAAATATATTGAAAAATACATAAAACAAAGAAAGATAAATGGACAAGCGAAAACAAGTCAAATAAAATTATTCATACTTTTCTAATAACATAATCATATTCCCTAGAAGGAATTAAAAGCACATTTAGATGCTAAAAGCACTATTAAAAGAATCAACTACCAATGATTTAAAACTACAAATTAATATCTTAAAATAAGAATTCAGAGAAATAAAAGAATGATTTTTGTATTTAGAAATTTCTTTCTTATCAATATAAATAAGAAAAAAAAACTAACCAAAAACTGAATCTCAATATGTAGAGGAGAAAGTGCAAAAGGATAATTACATAGACCGAGTAATTTATAAAAAGGGTACGTAAATTTAACTATTGTTATAAACATAGATTAAATTTTTAAATAAATTGCTCTAATTTTTAGTGGTGTATATTTAAATTGTATTAACGAATGTTTAATACATACTCAATATTTTAAAAAAAAAAGAACTAATTCCTTAAATACTACTAATGGGGCGGGGATGAAAATTAAATTTAATTTATCCAACGCCCATGTATGCAATTAAGGAATATGAATTAAAACAAAATCTACAGTGATAATTTTTTTTCTCAATATGCTATACTTTGAAATCCATTTTTAGGATTAATAGAACATTTCACAATTGATTGTGAAGGTCTTTAAAAAAATTAAATAAACCCTCAAATTAAAGAAATAACTGAAATAAAATAATACATTATCTTCAAAGAATATTAAATTAATTTGCTATAAAGAGATGTTCGAGAATTATTTATATCTCAATAATTAGAATATTCAAATGTTAAAGAATCAATAGAAAAAATCACCCAAAAATAGAAACAAAAATATGTTCAGAATTCTCAAATGCCTTTTTGGATTAGAAAAAAACATATATTTTCCCTTCCTTATGAAAAAAGATTTTGATGAAAACATAATTGAACCACAAAATGAGTGAGTATTGTTAGGCTGAAATCTAGTTATTAATTGATAAAAAATAGTTAAAAAGAGCTCATTCCCTTCGACTTGTGAAACTATTGATGTTAATAATAATAATGTCAAAGAAAGAAGAGCAAGTCGTCTTGTTATCTTTTTTTAGCAAAGAGGAACGGACCCCCCACATATTTTATTAATATAAATTAAGTTTTTAGAACTTAGAGAGAGAGAGACTTTGTTTTGTGAATGGCTTGATTAATTTTTTCAAGACCTCTGACTTAAAATATATATATAAAATAGTACACACTAAACTATTTGTACAGCTGTCAAAGAAAAACAAACTATTTAAACAAACCAAATCTGTTATAACAGATTGGTTAAACTAACTCTGTTATAACTGAGTTAAACTAACTCTGGTATAACAGCTATTTAACTATCTCAATATGCCCCCCTCAAGCGAGACGGAGGGTAATCAAGAGTGAGCTTGGCGATAAGATAATCAAACCGAGGATGAGATAGTGGCTTCGTCAAGATATCTGCAGTTTGTTCTTCCGTAGGAACATATCTCACTTCGATTTCTTTAGCTTGGACCTTTTCTCTAAATAATGAACATCAAGTTCAATGTCTTAGTTCTTGAATGGAACACAGGATTAGAAGCTAAAGACTTGGCTCCTAAATTATCACACCAAAGTACAGCAGGTGTTGGAACAGAAAGTCCGATTTCCTTTAGCAAAGACTGTAACCACACTAGGTCAGTTGTAGTAGAGGCAAGGCACCTGTATTCAGATTCCGTGCCAGATCTTGCAACAACATTTTGCCTTTTGGATGACCAATGTATGAGATTTCCCCCTAGAAAGACACAATAGCCACTTGTGGACTTTCTGTCATCAATGTTACATGCCCAGTCAGCATCTGAATAACCTTCCAAAAGTAAGTGAGAAGATGGCTTGAAATGGAGACCAAGACCAATGGTGCCTTTAAGATATCTCAGCACACGTTTGTAAGCATTCCAATGAGCAACTGTAGGCTGTTTGAGAAACTGACTTAGCTTATTAACTGAGAATGAAATGTGAGGTCTTGTCATGGTGAGATATTGAAGAGCACCAATGGTACTTCTATAAAGTGTGGACTGATCAAAATTAGAACTATCTTCAGTAAAAAAATTTGCACTAAGTATCATAGGTGTAGGACAAGGCTTGGAGTTGATCAAGTTGGTTTTAGTGAAAAGATCTAAAGTGTACTTAGCTTGAGTAAGATAAAGACCAGAAGTTGTTCTATATGCTTCAAAACTAAGAAAATAGTCAACTGAGCCTAAGGTCTTTAAAGCAAACTGCTTATTGAAATTAGTAATCACCTTTTGAACATCCTTATCACTCTCTCCTGCAATAAGGATATCATCAACGTATACTAGAAGAAGTAGTAATATGCCTTCCACTTTTCAATAGAATAAGGAGTTGTCTGAAACTGAGTTCTGAAACCCCCATTGCATGAGAAATCCATTGAGTTTGACAAACCATGCTCGAGGGGCCTGTTTAACTCCATAGAGAGCTGTTCTGAGCTTGCAAACATAGGTTAGTTTAGTAGAATCAATAAACCCTTCAGGTTGAACCATAAAAACTGTTTCTTGCAATTCACCATTTAGAAAAACATTATTTATATCAATTTTCTTAATATCCCAGCCTTGCGAAACAGCAATAGTAAACACTACCCGAATTGTTGAAGCTTTCACTACTGGGTTGAAAGTTTCAGAAAAATTAACGCCTGGGGTTTGTTGAAACCCTTTTGACACCAATCTAGCTTTGAATTTGTCAACTAAGCCATCTGCCTTGAACTTTGTTCTAAACACCCACTTGTTTTGAACCAAAAACATCCCTTCAGCAAAAGGCACTAAACACCAAGTATCATTGTTCATTAGAGCCTTGTATTTAAGTGTCATAGCTTCAAACCACCTAGGATCTGCCAATGCTCTCTCAACTGATGTTGGTTCCTAAAAGTCTTCAGCTTTGGTTGGGGTAAAAACTTTGGGTTTGGTAATGCCAGCTTTGGCTCTTGTGGTCATAGGGTGAGTATTGGCTAGATTTTGGATCTGATGAGGGTGTACATGGAATGACAAAGGATGGTCTAAGGGTTGATTTTGGTCAGGCAAGAAATTTGAGGATTGCGGATGGTTTGAGTTAAGAGAGTTTAGATTTGGACAAGCAATAATAGGAGGTGTTTGAGATGGGATAACAGTAAGTGTGGGACTCGATAATTTAGTTTTATGTGTGTCAGATGAAGAGGAAACTGTTTTTATGGGTGTTTCAAATATAGGAGCTGCACCAGTGACATTAGATACAGTGGGAATGACAAGAGAAGGACGATTATACTGATGAGTAAAAGATAAAAAATCAGACGGATTTGACTTTCTTGATGAATTTTTGACAAACAAGGATTTGTAAGGAAATTCGTGTTCATTAAATCTGACACTCTTTGCAATATAAACTCTACCCGTTGGTGCTAAACACCTATAGCCTTTATGAAGTGGACTGTAACCCAAAAACAGACATTGAGTAGTTCTAAAACCAAACTTATGACGATTGTAGGGTCTAAGAAAAGGAAAGCATGAACAACCAAAAACTTTGAGAAAATTGTAATTAGGAGCATGGTTAAAAAGTTTTTGATAAGGAGAAACATGATCAAGATTAGGAGTGTCAAATCTATTTATTATAAAAGTAGCTGAAACACATGCATCCCACCAAAATTTGAGTGGCATAACTGCTTGTTCTAGTAAACTTAATGCAACTTCTATAACGTGAAGATGTTTTCTTTCAGCTTTGCCTTGCTGTTGATGTTTGTGTGGACAGGGGTGTCTAAACTGGACTCCTAATTAAAGAAGAAGGGGTTGAAAGTTTCTAAATTCTCCTCCCCAATCAGTTTGGAGACACTTGATTTTGGTTTCAAAATTTATTTCAACAAAAATGTTAAAATGAATGAAAACTTGCTTAGCTTCAGATTTTTGTTTTAAAGGAAAAATCCAAGTGTACCTAGTATAATCATTAACAAAATGTAGATAGTATTTATAACCTTCAAAAGATAAATGAGGTGAAGGACCCCATATATCAGAATGCACTATTTCAAATGGTTTAGTTGTTTTAGTATAGGTACTAGGAAACACGGATTGATGAAGCTTTCCATATTGACAAGCATTATAAAACATCAAGTCTTTTATTGAATGAGACACATTAAAGTGCATAATACTTTGGACAATACTGGACTGCTTAGATGGCCAAGCCTATTATGCCAAAGTTGAACATTACAACCATACTTGAACTCAGATTTACAGGTAAAAATTGACCTATTTTCAGAGGTACAAATATAGAGTCTAGGATTAAAATTGGACAAATGAGAAACATTGGACATGTGAGAGCAAGAATCAACTAGAGAAGGAATGTGCAGTTGGTACAGTCCATCTGTAAGAGTGCTTTGAAGAAGAGTTTTCTTCGTAGCTTTATCCTTGACAACACAAGAATCAGAGGAAAATTCAATAATTACATCATTGTCAAGAGTGAATTGAGAAATACTGATTAGGTTCTTTTTAATTTGAGGAACATGTAGGATATGGTTCAGATGTTAAGGTTTAGAAGATGAAATGGTAGAGGAACCAATATGATGAATTGAGAGTTTAGATCCATTACCAACTACAAGTTTTTCCTTACCTTTGTAATCAGATTGCAGGGACATATTGTTCATCTTAGCTGTAACATGATTTGAAGCTCCAGAATCCATGTACCAAGCTCCATCTTGAGTATTTAAGGATGAAGCTATGTAGGCTTGAGGAATTTGTTATTGAGTAGACTGTTGATTGGACTGTCCAGAACTAAAATCTCTTTGAAGACTTACATCAAATCTGTGATAACACTTGATGGCAACATGACCTGCTTTGCCACAAAATTGACAAATAGGTCGATTATTGTTGCGACCACCACGACCTCGGCCATATCCACCACGGTTTTGGTATCCACCACTGTTTTGATATCCACCACGGTTTCCAGATCCATTATTAGTCTGAGGACCAACACTTGATTTCTTAGAAGTGCTTGCATAATTTGCAGAAGCACTGGAAAGATCCAATGTAGAAGAAGAACATTGTAGATGCTCAAGTCGCATCTCTTGATTTTTAAGCATGAATTGAGCTTCTTGAATCGTAATAGTATCTTGTCGTGAGGTTAAATTTACAACCACCGACTCATACTCATTTCCAAGACCACCAAGAATATACAGAATCAGCTCTTCATCAGAGATGATCTGCCCAGCAGCAAGAAGGCTATCAACTAAGCCTTTCATTTTGAGTATGTACTCATCAATAGTCATAGATCCTTTCTTAGTACTCTGAAGAAGAAAACGGAGCTGTAGGGTGCGAGCTCGAGACTTAGTAGAAAATAGTTGCTCTAGCGTGTGCCAGATCTCGGATGAAGTGTTGCAGCGGACAACATGTCCAAGCATGGTTTCGGATATTGAAGAAAGAAGCCAGCTCATGACAAACTGATCAAGTCGAATCCATATCATATAATCAGGATTGCTTATAGAAATATTTGGATCAGTTGGATCAGGAATAAAGGCAGTGGGACAAATTCTAGTACCAAAGATGAAACCATCAAGGTCATGAGCTCTCAGAGCTGGGAGAATCTGAGATCTCTAGTAGGCATAGCTCGAGCGATCCAATCGGAGAGAAATTGGAGCGATTGTATGCGGAATAGCCATGGAAGGTAGGATCGAAGAAGATAACGAAGAAGGTCCAGAGGTTGAAGACGAAGAAGCCATTGCTTCATTAGCTCTAATACCAAATTAAGTTTTTATAACTTAGAGAGAGAGAGACTTTGTTTTGTGAATGGATTGATTAATTTTTTCAAGACCTCTGACTTAAAATATATATATAAAATAGTACACACAAAACTATTTGAACAGCTGTCAAAGAAAAACAAACTATCTAAACAAACCAAATCTGTTATAACAGATTGGTTAAACAAACTCTATTATAACTGAGTTAAACTAACTCTGTTATAACAGAGTATAACAGCTATTTAACTATCTAAATATGCCCCCTCAAGCGAGACAGAGGGTAATCGAGAGTGAGCTTGGTGACAAGATAATCAAATCGAGGATGAGACAGTGGCTTCGTGAAGATATCTGCAGTTTGTTCTTCCGTAGGAACATATCTCACTTCAATTTCTTTAGCTTGGACCTTTTCTCTAATATAATGAACATCAAGTTCAATGTGCTTAGTTCTTGAATGGAACACAAGATTAGAGTCTAAAGACTTGGCTCCTAAATTATCACACCAAAGTACAACAGGTGTTGGAACAGAAAGTCTGATTTCATTTAGCAACGATTGTAACCACACTAGCTCAGTTGTAGTAGAGGCAAGGCACATGTATTCAGATTCCGTGCTAGATCTTGCAACAGCATTTTGCTTTTTGGATGACCAATTTATGAGATTGCCCCCTAGAAAGACACAATAGCCACTTGTGGACTTTCTGTCATCGATGTTACACGCCCAGTCATCATCTGAATAACCTTCCAAAAGTAAGTGAGAATATGGCTTGCAATGGAGACCAAGACCAATGGTGACTTTAAGATATCTCAGCACACGTTTGTAAGCATTCCAATGAGCAACTGTAGGCTGTTTGAGAAACTGACTCAGCTTATTAACTGAGAATGAAATGTCAGGTCTTGTCATGGTGAGATATTGAAGAGCACCAATGGTACTTCTATAAAGTGTGGACTGATCAAAATCAGAACTATCTTCAGTAAAAAAAATTGCACTAAGTATCATAAGGGTAGGACAAGGCTTGGAGTTGATCATGTTGGTTTTAGTGAAAAGATCTAAAGTGTACTTAGCTTGAGTAAGATAAAGACCAGAAGTTGTTCTAAGTGCTTCAAAACCAAGAAAATAGTCAACTGAGCCTAAGGTCTTTAAAGCAAACTGCTTATTGAAATCAGTAATCACCTTTTGAACATCCTTATCACTCTCTCCTGCAATAAGGATATCATCAACGTATGCTAGAAGAAGTAGTAATATGCCTTCCACTTTGCAAAAGAATAAGGAGTTCTCTGAAACTGAGTTCTGAAACCCCTATTGCATGAGAAATCCATTGAGTTTGACAAACCATGCTCGAGGGGCCTGTTTAACTCCATAGAGAGCTTTTCTGAGCTTGCAAACATAGGTTGGTTTAGTAGAATCAATAAACCCTTCAGGTTGAACCATAAAAACTGTTTCTTGCAATTCACCATTTAGAAAAACATTATTTATATCAATTTTCTTAATTTCCCAGCCTTGCGAAACAACAATAGTAAACACTACCCGAATTGTTGAAGCTTTCATTACTGGGCTGAAAGTTTCAGAAAATCAATGCCTGGGGTTTGTTGAAACCCTTTTGCCACCAATCTAGCTTTGAATTTGTCAACTGAGCCATCTGCCATGAACTTTGTTCTAAACACCCACTTGTTTTGAACCAAAAACATCCCTTCAGCAAAAGGCACTAAACACCAAGTATCATTGTTCATTAGAGCCTTGTATTTAAGTGTCATAGCTTTAAACCACCTAGGATCTGCCAATGCTCTCTCAACTGATGTTGGTTCCTGAAAGTCTTCAGCTTTTGTTAGGGTAAAAACTTTGGGTTTAGTAATGCCAGCTTTGGATCTTGTGGTCATGGGGTGAGTATTGGCTAGATTTTGGATCTGATGAGGGTGTACATGGAATGACAAAGGATGGTCTAAGGGTTGATTTTGGTCAGGCAAGAAATTTGAGGATTGCGGATGGTTTGAGTTAAGAGAGTTTAGAGTTGGACAAGCAATAATAGGAGGTGTTTGAGATGGGATAACAGTAAGTGTGGGACTCGGTAATTTAGTTTTATGTGTGTCAGATGAAGAGGAAACTGTTTCTGTGGGTGTTTCAAATATAGGAGCTGCACAAGTGACATTAGATACAGTGGGAATGACAAGAGAAGGACGATTATACTGATGAGTAAAAGATAAAAAATCAGACGGATTTGACTTTCTTGATGAATTTTTGACAAACAAGGATTTGTAGGGAAATTCGTGTTCATTAAATCTAACACTCTTTGCAATATAAACTCTACCCGTTGGTGCTAAACACCTGTAGCCTTTATGAAGTGGACTGTAACCCAAAAACAGACATTGAGTAGTTCTAAAATCAAACTTATGACGATTGTAGGGTCTAAGAAAGGGAAAGCATGGACAACCAAAAACTTTGAGAAAATTGTAATTAGGAGCATGGTTAAAAAGTTTTTGATAAGGAGAAACATGATCAAGATTAGGAGTGGCAAATCTATTTATTAGAAAAGTAGCTGAAACCACTGTTCTAAAAAATCCGCCTAGGCTCCGCCTAGGCACGCCTAGGCTTAAGGCTTGGGAGAAACGCCTCGCCTTACGTTTTTCACGCCTTATTCTTGGTAAAACCCTTAAGGAGCACTTTTTTTTCTAAAAATAACAATGCTTTAGTGAAACGATGTTGCCTTTTAAAGAATTTCTTTACAAACCGGACCATTATCTCATCCAAAATAATCAAATAGTATTTTAATTTGCATATATTCGGACATATTTTTATGATATGTGCAATTTTTATATTTTAATGGCCTTGTTATGGTTAAAAAATATTAAAATATATTGAGAAGGCCTAAACGCCTTTTCACGCCTTTTTACGCCTAAGCCCGCCTAGGCTTCTAAGGCTTAAGGCTTGGCCTCCACGCCTCAATCATGCCGCGCGCTTTTTAGAACCTTGGCTGAAACACATGCATCCCACCAAAATTTGAGTGGCATATCTGCTTGTGCTAGTAAACTTAATGCAACTTCTATAACGTGAAGATGTTTTCTTTCAGCTTTGCCTTGCTATTGATGTTTGTGTGGACAGGGGTGTCTAAACTGGATTCCTAATTAAAGAAGAAGGGGTTAAAAGTTTCTAAATTCTCCTCCCCAATCAGTTTGGAGACACTTGATTTTGGTTTCGAAATTTCTTTCAACAAAAATGTTAAAATGAATGAAAACTTGCTTAGCTTCAGATTTTTGTTTTAAAGGAAAAATTCAAGTGTACCTAGTATAATCATCAACAAAATGTAGATAGTTTTTATAACCTTCAAAAGATAAATGAGGTGAAGGACCCCATATATCAGAATGCACTATTTCAAATGGTTTAGTTGTTTTAGTATAGGTACTAGGAAACACGGATTGATGAAGCTTTCCATATTGACAAGCATTACAAAACATCAGGTCTTTTATTGAATGAGACACATTAAAGTGGATAATACTTTGGACAATACTGGACTGCTTGGATGACCAAGCCTGTTGTGCCAAAGTTGAACATTACAACCAGACTTGAACTCATATTTACAGGTAGAAATTGACCTATTTTTAGAGGTACAAATATAGAGGCTAGGATTAAAACTGGACAAATGAGAAACATTGGACATGGGAGAGCAAGAATCAACTGGAGAAGGAATGTGCAGCTGGTACAGTCCATCTTTAAAAGTGCCCTGCAGAAGAGTTTTCTTCATAGCTTTGTCTTTGACAACACAAGAATTAGAGGAAAATTTAACAATTACATCATTGTCAAGAGTGAATTGAGAAATACTGATTAGGTTCTTTTTAATTTGAGGAACATATTTGCTTCAGTAGCTCTGATACCAAATTAAGTTTTTAGAACTTAGAGAGAGAGAGACTTTGTTTTGTGAATGGCTTGATTAATTTTTTCAAGACCTCTGACTTCAAATATATATATAAAATATTACACACTAAACTATTTGTACATCTATCAAAGAAAAACAAACTATCTAAACAAACCAAATCTGTTATAACAGATTGGTTAAACTAACTCTGTTATAACTGAGTTAAACTAACTTTGTTATAACAGAGTATAACAGCTATTTAACTATCTCAATAATATACAATAGAGAAATAGCCTCTCTAGTGTCTTATACAAACTCTAAAGCATTAACATATAGGAAATTACTAAACTAAGAGAAACTAAAAATATGGGGAATTATATACATCCCCATTACATGAGATAAAGAAAACTTATAAATTTGGGAATTTATAAATACTAGGTGTAAACCCGCGCAATGCGTGGGCTAACATATTAAAGATGAATTTGAGACATTAAAAAATAACTTCAAAAACATACAATACATTCCTATATATTCCTATATAGAATTCAAACAGTTAATAAGGTATCTAGTTAGGATTTCTCTAAAATTATGGATTATAGGCACTGGAAATTGTTTTGGTTTGTATAACGTGGCCTTTGGTCAATTATTTCATCCAAAAATAGAGTGTAATCCATACAACTTAATTTTTGCATTATCACTTTTTGGAACATAAATATCACAATTACTTTCTTCAATATATCTAATGAGTTTGATTTGTTTCTTTCTCAAACAAATTGCCCCTAACTTTAAAAGAAAATTGGAAACTCTAAATAGCTCTAAAACTCACATACCACCTCAGTGTCTTTTTTCTTTCTTAAAAAAGTCAAGTGAACTATTATCCCAAATTGTATTAGAGACCCATGTTGGAAAATTCATTTTACCCCATCATTGAACTGAAAACCTGAACTCCAAAAAATAATAATCACATGTTTCTGCTAACAAAGAATATACATGAAGTTATATTTGTATTAATCCATAATAATTTGAGGACCAAACAGATGAGGATCACCCGAAGCCACTTAGAAAAAGGGAAAAATAAAATGAAGAAGAAAAAGAAAATAGAATAAAAATTGAAAAGGAACGCAAATGTCAATATTGCTTAACTCGATTTGAGGTTTCTTTATCTGAAACATGTACTAATAGACTAACCAACTAAATAATAACATACGCAAATAAAAAATACAGAGTAACTTAAAAAGTTGGCGCCCTCCCTTATATAAACCATCTGTCACCGAGGACAAATATATCCACAATGATAACCCTTTTGTCATCGACAGACAAAATATATGTTACATAAGTTAAATGACAGCACTCATTAAAATCATAATAACAATATATCAAACAAAACAAAAAAAAAATACTCCAACTGCTATGATTGAAGCATAGTCAACAAAACAATTGCAGATATAAACTATTAAATTATAACAAAACAAATAGAAACCCTTTCTCATGCCTTCTTTGATAAATGTTTATATTTTAATGTTTGTCCCAAAATTAAACAATTAAAAATATCAGGTATTTAAAAAAAAAAATTCACATAAAGCAATATTATATAAAAAAGAAAATAAAAATAATGGATGATTGTGCTGACCACTAAGACAAACAATAGAGAAAATGCAAAAAAAAAAATTAAAACTTATAATGATGAATGCTATAGCATCACTCATCTTATAACGCAACCTAATCAAATATTAAAATAATATGAGAACACGTACATGAACCTGATAATAATTATAATCTCATAGTGCTGAAAGTATATTAGACCATTTCAAATATAATTTTCATTCTAAGAAATAAAATTCGTGAATACAGGAGAAAATTGTGGTAACAATAGTAACAAATTCGTATAAAACAAAGTCTCCCAAAGAGAAGACCAAATCATGAAGGGAAGGAAACCGGTCTAAAATAAGTTTTAACAGGACCATCAGATCATCTATGTGCCGCAATCATTTGTGAAACCAATATTCATGTGGTCCATCTGATCACCAATACCCAAAACATGAACGACTGAGATGATCACATCTTTGACAAAACATGAAACTTATGAATGTGTAAATTTGAATCCAAATTATGACCATGTCTAACTAATGAAACATAATTCTTTAATGAAGCCATTGGTACGAAATTTCAGCGCCATAGAAGCACCAAGTTAACCCATACGCATTGGAAAATGGCCCAACGAAGAAGATTTCATATACATAAATCGCTAAATATAAAAAATAGAAATAGCACTGCAACGAACTCGGTTTGTTTGGATCCTTAAATTATTCAACTATTTAAAATCCACCCAATTCCTGTAGCTTGAATCATTAGAGAGGTGAATCGGATTAGATGAAAATAGAGAAGATTCAATCAATCAATTAAAAATAAATTAAAATGGGAATTGAGGAAGCGAGTAAATAAAATTGGGAAAGGCGCTGGGGAAATAAAAGAGTTGGTTCTTATGTAGAATAGAGAACATGACGGGATGGAGATAAAATCCAATATCTATGTCATTATAAGTTTTTTTATTTATTGAAATCAGTTTTTCTTAAATTAAAAGAAAACATCATATTTAAGAAAAACATATTTCAATAAATTAAAAAAAAAAAAGATTTCCAATTGATAAATAAACAAATTTTCAACCAAAAACAAATTTTCAATTAACAAAAAGATTTTCTATTAAACTTAGGAAACTAT
Source organism: Sambucus nigra (assembly GCA_949130495.1). Classification (NCBI taxonomy): domain Eukaryota; kingdom Viridiplantae; phylum Streptophyta; class Magnoliopsida; order Dipsacales; family Adoxaceae; genus Sambucus; species Sambucus nigra. Next base: position 239,744,843 of record OX422208.1, on the reverse strand, counting down.
TTTAAAAAATCTACATAAAATTCTTGAAAATAATTTTAAAATTCTGCAAAAAACTGAATAAATATTTTAAAGAGTTTGAAAAAATATTGCGGACAACCTGATCTCCAATAACAAAGTAGATTTCCAATTAAAAGAAATTTCTAATAAGGTATAGAAAAAATATTCAATAATTACGGAAAATATAGAAAATTAAAAAAAATATGGAAAATACATAAAACAAATAGTATAAATATTCAATAAACGGAAAAAATATTTTTTACTTTTTTTTTTGCAAAATGAATAAATATTGTAAAAATTTTGAAAAAATATCGTAAAAAATGAATTTCCAAGAACAAAATATATTTCCATTAAAAGCAACAAATTTCTAATAAAACATGCAAAATATTCAATAATTGCCAAAAAAATGGAATATACAGAAAAAATAAAAAGAATATTAAAAAAACAATAAAAAGAATAACAATTTCCAAAAATAAAAATTCTAACCTTGAAAAAAAAAACATAAAAAATAATATTGATAAAATATATCGAGAAAAAAAATTGTTTTCATCCCCAAAAAATATTTTCTTCCAAAATAAAACTGATTTCCAGAAAATATAATTTTAACCAAAAAAATTGTAAAAAAACTATCATTAAATCTAAAAAAAACAAACATCATCCAACAATCTAAAAAAACAAATCTAGAAATTTGGATTAAAAAACATCAATATCAAAAAACCAAATCTCATGAAATCAATAAAAAATAATTTCTAGCAAAATAAAAATGATTTCCAGAAGTAAAGAAATGATTTTTAGCCTAAAAAGCTAATAGATAAAAAAACCATCGTCAAATTTCAGAAAAAAAGAAAAGAACAAACAAAAAAAATCCATCCCATAATGTAAAAAAACAAATCTGAAAATATGGACGAGTTTGAAGTATGCAAGCCGGAAAACTGACATGCATGGTTCAAGTTAAGCTTCACCAAAGTTTTCGGATATAAAAAAAATAACAGCTATAAATAAAAATAATAAAAATAACAACTATATAATATAAGACGATGTAACTCACATATATATAATATAAAAAAAACTTTGAATGGATCAGTGAAACAATGTCCAAGGCAGATAAGAAAAGATTGAATGGAACAAAATGTTTTATATCTATTCTGACAATTTTTATAGTAATAAGAAATACAAACCATTGAATCAACTCCATCCTATGATTCTCGGTCTTAGTTTCCAGCAGTTTGCTACTCACGTTCGGGTCAGCATCACCATGAACTGCTTGAGATTTTGGAATGAACTCAGAATTTTCCAAAACAATGCTAACAAATGCTGTGAGTAATTAAAAAACTATCAAAAATCATAGAGCATGCAGAAAATGAGATCATACCTTTGTTTCACTCTTGAAAGTAACTGCACCTCTGTTTCAAGAAAATCATAGCCCCATCAGTTGAGTTGCTAAAAATATTTGCAGAATTGGGATAGAAAAAGTATTCCCTATCAAGTGATGAGATGTTTTATTATTTAGAAGAGTTGCATTCAATAATATTTTTCATTATATTTATAAAAGTACAAATTTTTTAGGCTTACCATTTCTACATTCTTGAGTGCTCGTATATGAATCAGTACGGGGCTTCTTGATTGTCAGTGTACCCTCTACAGACTACACCTAATGTTCCCATGTATACATTTCCAAATGCCCTAGAGCCGATCAAACAATCGCCACTGAAGTTGTTTGTGGACTTTTCTAGTTCATCCAACTTGAATCGTCATTGTTGAGAGTGGAAAGGGCCAAAAGAGTTTGGGATAAGAGAGAGGAATGGTCTTGGTTTTAGTAAACGAATTAAATGAGATGTATCCGAAACTGAAGTGGGGAATACAAAGAGTTCAAGGGGTCATTAAGTCTAAGTTATAATTGCAAGCTTTTATTACTGCCATATGTCATCTTAAGAGGATTTGGGTCTATAATTTTTAGGGGTTTTTACCAATTAGCCCCGTTTACTAAGTATGTAGTTCAATAGGTCCTAACATTTTTTTTACTCCATCAGGTCCCATGAAATAAGATTTTTGTTCCAATAGGTCCCATTTGTAAACATATAGTGAATATTAACTGTATGGATAAATGGGATCTATTAAGAAAAAAATGTTGTGATAGGACCTAATAGGAAAAATTCCCTTCAAATGGGACTTAATAGGAAGATCCCCTAATTTTGATATAGTTATAGAGAAGAGATGTGCCACGTGGTAAGGCTAATTGCAAAGCATAATAAATGCCTTGTTTTGCATTTTATAGTATTAAGAGATTCCCATTACATAAAACCTATCTATCCATAAGGTATTTTTTGAAATCTAATGGATGGGAATCCTCATTTGTCCATGTTTATGAAACTTTTAGTTTGTCTAAGAAGATTTCTAAACTGATCAAAAAAGCAATTGGATCTTGTTTTGACTCCATAGTTGGAAAGAGAATCAGCTGCAAAATTGGATTCTCTAAAACCGTGCAAAAATTTCACTTACTTGTTTTGAAGATGTCTAAAATTATAGACTTTATTTTCCAAGGAATAGAGGTTTTGTTATGATTTAGGATATCAATCATCAATTTAGAATCAAACTCAACTTCAATTTTTGAGATGTGATACTGATCACATAGCTTGAAACCTGCTAAAATAGCTTTAGACTCAACTGCATTATTTAAATCTTCACCTCCAAAATCTGAAAAATCCCATATGAACTCTCCCTTGTGGTTTCTAAGAATGCCACCATGAATTGTAGAGCCTGGATTGCCTTTCGAAGCACCATCAGTACTAAGTTTCCATCCTGAAGTATTAGGACCAAGCCATTTGATAAAAACCTTTGTTGCATAATATCTTTAGGAACAGTTATAATATTAAACAGATAATACAATCGAGATTAATTGTGATCACTATAAATGGAGTTAGCTGCAGATGTATTTCGAACATCAAGAATAAAATCTTGGATGATGTTAGAGGAATTCATCTTGATATCTTCACGAATGGATCTATATCTGCGTTTCTAAATTTCCCACACAATGTGAGGAGGTATGATTTTGATCAGAAAATTATTTGTGGCATTAGAGTTGCCTCTGTGCCACCATTCCATTGTGTGGTAAGTTCTGAATGAAATTTTGATGCCAATCAACTTATCAAAGAAAGACCACACTTCTCTAGCTATGGGATCTTTTATAAATAAGTGATTGAGATCTTCTAAATATGATAGACAACCTCTGCAAATGGGAAATATTTTAATACATATAGATTGAAAATTATCCTCCAAAGGAATTTTTTTCATTAGACTTCTCCAAATAAAGATGGAAATCTTTTTAGGACTAAGTTTATCCCAAATGTTTTTGAATAAAAAAGAGTTGGTTTTTGATTTTTTGATGAGGTTATAGGCAGATTTGTAAGAGAATTTCCCATTTTCATAAGGTTTCCCTATATATGTTGTTGTCTATTTCATTTATCAATTGGTCAATCTCATGTAGATAGGATTTTAAACTATTAAAATTTAAAGAGGCATTTGAATTACATCCTGATACGACGCAAATATTGCGTATTTCACCCGTTAACCTACGCCTTATTAGCCCCCTTGGGTATCTTAATCCCTATACTTATGCTCGTTAACCAGACAACCTCGGATTTCTATGTTAACATGTTTTGCAGGGGTTAATTGGGCTTTTGTAGGTATTTGGATGCTTAGTATGAAGTTCGGACGCTTTCCGGAATTGTTTCGTCGACTTTTGCATCTTCGGGGGCATTTTAGTAATTCCAACATTCGGGTTTGAATCCCGAGCTCTTCACGGAAGTTGAAGCCCTTTGATTTCTCTTCGCGTGGCCGCTAACGGTGCATGATTCCGAGTTGTATCGATGGAGTTATGGCATTTTTAGGATGGTTTTTACTGTAAAAGTACACTCAAGGTCACATTCAAGGGCATTTTAGTCATTTCATATTTTAGTTTTTAAGCCTAATGTCTTCTTGGTTGTTGTATTCCTCTGAGTTATCTTCGCGTAGCCTCCGACCGTGCCTCATTCCGAGCTATAACGAAGAAATGGCGGCATTTTCCGTAAAACACGACAAAGCTGCAGAATTCAGACCTGTAGGGGGCGAATCGATTCGCCCCAAAGCCAAATCGATTCGGCCCTGCTGATATTTGGCAATTTTCCTTTTATTTACAATTTTGCCATGAGATATTTTGTATTTAACCCTTGTCTCTTCATTTTGAAGAGAAGACGTCTAGATATCTTCATTTTTCTCTAGTTTTAGGGCTTTTATAATTGGGAGCTAAACCCTATCCCTCTTGCTTTGGATGGTTGTACTCTTTGTTTTGTAAGTTGTACCTTAACCTTTTATTCCTTAATATAGTTATTTTAGTTGTTTTTCTTACTTTGTTCTTCATTTCCATGCCTAGATAAATTAGTTTAGTTTAATTAATTCTTGTTTTATTAGTTAATTAGTTGTTTAAAGTAGTTTAATCCATGATTTGTCCGTAGATAAATAGGTTCGGGATTGTGTTCCGCCATTTACGGGTTTAGTACCTCGAAAGTTAGGTTTTCGTGTGAAATTGCATTTAATTGAAACCGCGTGTATTAAAGTTGGATTATTTTGTGTTTAACTTTATTTGTCACGCAACTTTAGTGTTTATAGCGATAATCCGAATTTAATCCGCGTGCGACCATTTTCAGTTAAATGTTTAATCTCGCAACTTTGGGTTAAATTCCTTCTTGTGTGATGTTTATGCTTAATTGAATATGCTCGATTAAATGTTTTCGAACCGTAATTCTAATTAGTAGTTGTTTAGCCCGTGTGGTGGAATGCGATCCCTATCCTCGCTTTCCTTTAATTTAGCATTAACTTATTATTTTCTTTTGTCACCATAACCACCCTATCACCTTTTCATTTGTTTATTTTACACTTTATTCCTGAAGTAATTAAACAATTAAAATCTAAAATTCAATCACTCCCTGTGGATTTACGATACCCGACTTACCGCTGTGCTTGCTTGTCAAGTGTAGTAGTAGCTTAGGTTTTCTTTGCATCGCGGCGGCGAAACGCACAACGATTGTGCACTTACACGCGCACACTTTTTCCGCTCGATCAAAATGGCGCCGTTGCCGGGGAGTGTGTTTTAGATAGTAATTGTTTTATTATTTCGTAGTATTTTTCCTTTCCTATTTGTATTCTTTCTTTTAACCTTTCTTGCAGGATAACATACTTGAGCGCTAGAAACTTTGATTCTCGGTTGCTCACTTTATTGCTCGGATTCTCCATCTTTTAACAACGAGGTAATCATGTCCTATTATTATAGTTATTACGGTTATTCTAATGATTCATACTTTGGGGATAGTTTTCAAGTTTTCCATTTTCAAGATTTTCTTGAAAATGAAAGACTTGAAAACATTTATCGGAATGAAAATCGTTATTGGGAGCTTGAGTTGGATTCATTATTCGAATCCAATGACGATTCTTATTTCATTACTTTTGAAGATGAGTTTCAACCAAATGGGGAGTCCGAGGCTCTTGAGCCGAGGAAGCCTACTTTGGAAGAAACTTTGCTTCTTTACTCCCAAGGTTTGGAAAGCTTAAATGATGCTGGAATGAGACTCGGTGCACTTTGCGATGAGACGAATTCTTATGCACAAAACAACGAGGAGGTGGAAACTTGTGTTTCACCTCAATTTTTCAGAGAATTTCTCATCGAATGTGAATCTTTCTCCCCCGAAATTCAATCTCCTTCCGACGATGAGTCGATTGAGATTGAATTTGTTTCATCACCATATTCGTTTTCCGTGATCGACCCATTAGAATTACCGGTTGATTCCTATGAGTCGGTGGAAACTTTTAAAACTTCTACACTTTTTGCCGATAAGGACTCTTTACCGGACTTGTTTTCGATGGATGCTATCCCCATGTGTGCACTATCTCCCATTCCACTTGAAAAACCTTTGGGAGATGAGTCGATATTTCTTGGACCTCTAGTGTACCTTTCCCCCTTATTATCCAAATCCCCCATCGTCCGCCCAAAATTTCAAATTGGCGATGGTTCACTTTTTTCACCACCCACATGCCTTCCGTTGTTCAAACGGAATTCTTATTTTCCGGGAGGCATGTTCGCTTTGGAGGGTCCACCGTTGATCTTTCAAAGTCAAATCCCTTTTTGGGTGGACCCTCAACTATTTAGACTTCTAGTGTATAGTTAGTGTGAAGCCTAAATAGTAGGTTGTAAATAATTAGCTTTTTAATTTTCTTTGTTTCCTTTTTTTCTTTCCTTTTTAATTTAGTCTAGTGTAATTAGTTAACTTTTTGTTATTTGTTTTTGGTATGCTCGGTACTAACTTGTTTTGTAGATTTCATTGGACTCGTGCTTATGGAGATCGCTCCAATTTTGGGTAATATCGTTTTTTTCCTCTCTTTGTGTTGTGTTCTTAATGCGCATTGAGGACAATGCAACATTTAAGTTAGGGGGTGTGAATTATTTTATCCATTTCTTTGTTTTGTCCATGGATTTTCTCACATTTAGTTACTAAGTATGCCTTTTTGTAAAAAAATTGAAAAATTTCAAAAATATTTTCTTTCTTTTTTCTCCTTTGTTGGGCATTTTGCCTTGTTTCCGATGACAAATTTCAATAATTGCCCATCCAATAGACAACTCAATGATGCATGTTCTCGATTTTAGAAGTTATTAGACTTGAGTCCTCAAATCATTGATATTGTGAATAACTTCATGAATTAAACTTTATCCCATGAGCATATGCACTTTCCTTGTTCTATTGATTTGGTTTAAGATTTTTATAACTCGGTAATCTTTTGTGGCATTGTATATACTTACACCGAGTAAGCTTTGTACCTTTCGTCGTTTGTGAGTGTTATACACTATTCTTTTCTCATTGAAAACGTTGAATTCGTTGGTAATCTCTCCAATCTTTCATTTGACCGTTCATTAATTGAGTTCATGCTTGAAATGTGTTACTTGATCATGATTTTCATATATTGTTTTGACTTGAGAATTGCGTAAACTTTGTGAAATGATCATAGGCCATCTTTGTTATATCACCCATATTAGCCTTGACCTCACTTTATATGTTTACCCTCGTAAACCCCTTTGTGCATAAATACTAGCCTTTCGTTTCATTACCCAAAATCCCATAACCAATTCCAAATTGGAGTTTTAAGCCATACATACACCTTACATACCTTTGTTTGGAATGTTACTTGGGATTGAATGTTGTTGTTGTAGTGTGGTTGCAATTTAAGCATATGAGAGTTTGAAAAGTAAAGAAAAGTGATGTGAAAAAAGTGAAGAAAAAGAGAAAGCAAAAGGCAAAAGAAAACAAAAGAAAACATGAGAAAAAGAGAAGAAAAGAAAAGAAAAGAGAAAGTTGTATATGTTGTGTATATAGTTCAATAAGCTTTGATTACTCTCCCCGATGATATATCTAATGCTCGTTTGGAACTTGCTTTCCATTTTTGATATTGCCCGCATTCTTTCCATTATTTCAAGTTTTCATCTCCGAACACTTTGAATCCGTACATATACCTTTCATTTCGTATCACACCCCCAAACCTACATTACAACCCTATTAAAGTCCTATGTGATCTTAGGTTGATGTAATTCAAAAGTCATAATAGTTGTGATAATCTGTGAAAATGCATTTCGCCTCTTTTAGTGTGCGGTATCCTTTCATTGAGATTACAGTTTTTCAGTTTATATATAGCGTTCTTCTTCTGTAACATGTGTGCGGCCTAGTTTCCATTTACATTTACTCTTAAGCCCACATGTCCCATGTGTTACCTCCCTGTTTTGAGTGAATTCGCTTGATGAGCGTAATGCCCGTGAGGATTGAATATATGCTTGCTTTAATGTTTATCCGGTTTATTTAAGTTTTTCGCCAAATCACACTATGCACGTGCTCTCCCCCCTCCCACTTTTAAAGTTTCAATTCTATGAGGTGCATTCTATAATGTTAATGATTTGGACTTTTCTGTGAATTCATTCACTTTGCTAATAATGCGTATGAAATCCTTTTCGCTATTGTTGGGCTTGTTGCATGTTGGGTTGGGCATTTTTTGAGGAAACCTTATGATGTTTGTGGGTTTCATCCCTGAAAACCCTCACGAGACGACACTCGTCCACTAGGGTAACCTAGGGGTTTAACGGCTTATTGCATATGCTAAATGCAATCGTTCGCCCGCGAAAGTGGCCTTATCTTTTTATTTCTTTTTCATCCCATTTTGTACTTGTATCCTACTTTTGGTCTGCTTGTAGTTCTTGTAGTTTCTTATTTCATTGCTAGGGACTAGCAATGTGTAAGTTAGGGGGTGTGATACGACGCAAATATTGCGTATTTCACCCGTTAACCTACGCCTTATTAGCCCCCTTGGGTATCTTAATCCCTATACTTATGCTCGTTAACCAGACAACCTCGTATTTCTATGTTAACATGTTTTGCAGGGGTTAATTGGGCTTTTGTAGGTATTTGGATGCTTAGTATGAAGTTCGGACGCTTTCCGGAATTGTTTCGTCGACTTTTGCATCTTCGGGGGCATTTTAGTAATTCCATCATTCGGGTTTGAATCCCGAGCTCTTCACGGAAGTTGAAGCCCTTTGATTTCTCTTCGCGTGGCCGCTAACGGTGCATGATTCCGAGTTGTATCGATGGAGTTATGGCATTTTTAGGATGGTTTTTACTGTAAAAGTACACTCAAGGTCACATTCAAGGGCATTTTAGTCATTTCATATTTTAGTTTTTAAGCCTAATGTCTTCTTGGTTGTTGTAGTCCTCTGAGTTATCTTCGCGTAGCCTCCGACCGTGCCTCATTCCGAGCTATAACGAAGAAATGGCGGCATTTTCCGTAAAACAGGACAAAGCTGCAGAATTCAGACCTGTAGGGGGCGAATCGATTCGCCCCAAAGCCAAATCGATTCGGCCCTGCTGATATTTGGCAATTTTCCTTTTATTTACAATTTTGCCATGGGATATTTTGTATTTAACCCTTATCTCTTCATTTTGAAGAGAAGACGTCTAGATATCTTCATTTTTCTCTAGTTTTAGGGCTTTTATAATTGGGAGCTAAACCCTATCCCTCTTGCTTTGGATGGTTGTACTCTTTGTTTTGTAAGTTGTACCTTAACCTTTTATTCCTTAATATAGTTATTTTAGTTGTTTTTCTTACTTTGTTCTTCATTTCCATGCCTAGATAAATTAGTTTAGTTTAATTAATTCTTGTTTTATTAGTTAATTAGTTGTTTAAAGTAGTTTAATCCATGATTTGTCCGTAGATAAATAGGTTCGGGATTGTGTTCCGCCATTTACGGGTTTAGTACCTCGAAAGTTAGGTTTTCGTGTGAAATTGCATTTAATTGAAACCGCGTGTATTAAAGTTGGATTATTTTGTGTTTAACTTTATTTGTCACGCAACTTTAGTGTTTATAGCGATATTCCGAATTTAATCCGCGTGCGACCATTTTCAGTTAAATGTTTAATCTCGCAACTTTGGGTTAAATTCCTTCTTGTGTGATGTTTATGCTTAATTGAATATGCTCGATTAAATGTTTTCGAACCGTAATTCTAATTAGTAGTTGTTTAGCCCGTGTGGTGGAATGCGATCCCTATCCTCGCTTTCCTTTAATTTAGCATTAACTTATTATTTTCTTTTGTCACCATAACCACCCTATCACCTTTTCATTTGTTTATTTTACACTTTATTCCTGAAGTAATTAAACAATTAAAATCTAAAATTCAATCACTCCCTGTGGATTTACGATACCCGACTTACCGCTGTGCTTGCTTGTCAAGTGTAGTAGTAGCTTAGGTTTTCTTTGCATCGCGGCGGCGAAACGCACAACGATTGTGCACTTACACGCGCACACTTTTTCCGCTCGATCACATCCCATCATATACTTACTTCTTATAAAAGAAGCCCATAGATTGTCTCTAGCAATATAGTTCCAGCAAACTCTCCATCTAGAAGCTTTTCAAATATCTTGCATTCTTCTAAGGCCAAACCTCCTTCCTCTAAATTGTAATGTAAATTTTTCCATCTACACGAATGATGTTTTTTACCATATTCTTTTTAATCTCCCCACAAGAAATTGCTAAAAAGATTCTCAATTTTGTTTAGGATGAGTTTAGGAGATTTGAGAGCAACTATAGTGTGTAATGGAATAGAGATTAAAACTGATTTGATAAGGACAATTCTACCGACTTGATTTAAGAATTTATATTTCCATCCTTCTATTTTATTTCTTATAGCATTCATACGACCTTCAAATTATATAGGTTTATTTTTACCTTTAAAAAGAGGACAACCTATATATTTTATAGGAGCAGAACCTTTGTCAAGACTAGTGACATATTTAGTTATAATAACTATGTTAGCAGGAGTTTTAGAGGGAACAATGAATTTACTTTTAAGCTTATTTATGAGTTTCCTTGAGAAACTTTCATAATCTGTGAGAAATGACATGAGGTTTTTAAGTCTTCTCTTGGATCCTTGAGTAAATATTATAATGTCATCATCAAAAGATAAGTGACTTATAAGAGATTCTGGGATGAGAATAATGGCCTATTTTTCCTATTTCCATGATATTTTGAAGACCTTTACTAAGAACTTCAGCACAAATAACAAAGAGACTAGAAGATAGTGGATCTCCTTGTCTACGGCCTCTTGAAGATTTGAAAAATCCTGAGAGTTGACCATTGATTAAGATAGAGAACCAATTTGAAGATATAATTCTCCATATGATATCAATGAATCCTTCACTAAATCCAAATTTTATGAGGACTTTTATAAGAAATCACCAAGATACTCTATCATACGCTTTAGTCATATCTAGTTTAATAGCAGAATTTCCTCCTATATTTTTCCTATCAAGAAGATTCATCATTTCTTAGCCAAGAAGAATATTGTCAAGAATCTTTCTGCCTTTGATAAAACATGATTGGTTTGAGGATATAATTTTAGGCAAGTAGGGACTCAATCTAGTGTTGATGATTTTAGATATTATTTTATTATAAAAATTGCATAAACTTATAGGTCTAAAGTCTTTACAATATATGTGATTGTTTTTTTTGGGATTAAACATATGTTGGTTGCTCCCCAATGTTTAAGGATGTCACCACCAAGAAAAAAACTTTGAATTTCTTCAGTTAACTCAACTTTAATAATGTTCCAACAACTGACATAAAATTGGCCATGAAATCCATCAGGGCCAGCAGCATTATCTATATTAAGATCATTTATAGCAACCAACATTTCAGACTCCTCTGGAATTTTGGTGAGGTTAGTGTTCATATAATTAGACACAAGATTGAGGATAATGTCTAACATGTTATTAATTTCTTTAGTTCCTTCTGCAGTCAGCGCAGTTTGGAAGAAGTTTACAAAAGTTTCTGACATTTTTTCACCAGGTTCAATCCATTATTCTTTATCATTCTTTATTTTGTGGACCATTAATTGTCTTCTAGAATTATTAACCACAACATGAAAGTACTTTGAGTTCATATCCCCATGTTTTATCCATTTGGTTATACCTTTTTTACTACAATATTCATCTTCACATTTGATAGCCCAATTTAACTTAGATTTGGTAGATTCCATTTCAATTCTATTTTCATCAGTGGGTTGTTTTTGATAATAATCTTCTTTCATAAGCAATTCATATTCTAAGTTGTCTATTTCTTGAAATATATTTTTGAAAGTTTTCTTGTTCCATTCTTTAAGGTCTTGTTTAAGAATTTTTAATTTAAGAGAAATTTTTTGAGAGGGATGCCCTGATAAGGCTCATTCCAATATTGAAAAATCACCTCTTTGAAATTAATGTGATTACACCACATATTTTAAAACTTAAAAGGCCTTATAACTTTGTCTTTAGTTTGACTAAAAGACACACGTAACGGGGAGTGATAAGAGCAATTTTTGTTGAGAATTTTCACTGTAGTTAGAGGAAATTATTCAACCATTGTTGATTTATTAGTTCTCTATCTAATCTTTCCCAAATACACCTATCACAGTCTCTATTATTATACCAAGTAAATTTCGTTCCAATATATCCTAAATCAATTAGACCATATTTTTTAATGCAATTATTAAACTCCTCTACCCCTTTGAGGTCAATTTCTCTACCTCTATTTTTTCAGAACTGTTAGCCACTATATTAAAGTCACCTATAGTTATGTAGGGACTTTGATAACAAAGGCTAGAGTTGGATTAAATATCATTCCATAATTCATACCTATATATACTAAGGCATTTAGCATAAACTATATTTATGAAGATTTTAGATTGAAACATAGGTTGGGATATTTCTAGAAGGACATCTTGTTCATTATCCATTATCTTATTGCAAGCGACCCCATATCTCCACAACCACCAAATTTTGTTATTGGAATTAGCTCCACATCCATTAAAATTTAGGATTCTTTTGAGATTTTCAAGTTTTTTTTATATGTATCTTAGGTTCCAATATAGCTATGAAAGGAAGTTTGTGATACTTACAGAGTTTTTTAAGCCTTCTCTTGGTTGACTTGTTGCCAACTCCTCTAGAATTCCATATGATTGTATTTTTCATTTAGATTTGGCATAGACAACTTTGGTGCTCTTCTTGACATTGGCTCTGGTGATTCTTCTAAACATTGGATCTGTAATTTGAGTATACTTCTTCAAATCTGCTTTACTGGCCTGGTTGTTCTACATTTCAGTCTATAGAGGAAGTTTTTGAGCTTTAAGAAACAATTCCTTCTTTTTCTTTGATAGTTGAATTTTGGATTCTAGTTTTTTAGAGAAAATAATGAGTTCTTCTAGAAATGGAGTTCCTCCAAAACGGTTTGTTTCACTATCTGACTGATAGAGGCTATCATGCAATGAGATCTTTCTTTTCTCTAATAATTCAGTTGCTTCATGAGGAAGGTTTAATACATCAATAATTCTTATAAACATCTTAACAAGGTTTTACAATAAATTATGTATCCATTGTCAAATAAAAATTATATTTTATCTAGCTTACGATCAAGCTTTATATTCTCAAAATTTGATTTAAAGTCAGCATACTGGAAAATTCAAATTACGGAACAAAAGAAGTATAAAACAGACTTTACTGTACCTTAAGAACAATACAAATGGAACATTATGCCTTTTAGGCTTAAAAATTCACCTTTTGAATTTCAAAATATTATGATTGATATCTTTTCCTTATTGAACATTCTCTATTGTATACATTGATGATATCTTAGTTTTTTTTTCCATAAAATATAGATCAAATTTTAAACATTTAAATAAACTTATCAATTTCATAAAAACAAATGTCTTACTTTTATCAGCCAAAAAGACGAGTCTCTCTTAAAAAAAATAGATTTTTGGGAAAAAAATAATCATGAGAAAAAATACTCATTAGTAGAGCTATAGATTTTGTCGATAAATTTTCAAATGAAATTAAAATAAAAAACTATTACAAATAAGATTACTATAAAAAATTATATATAGATAACGCTCCCTTATATAAAAGGTTAAAAAATGACCCTCTTTTATGGACGAATAAAGCTATTAAACCAATAAATCAAAGGTCAAACAGCTCTCTTATTTAGCATTAATATCCCTTAATAATTTTAAAATTGTTGAAAACCTTACCTCAGATATATGTTATGAAGGAATATTAAAAAAAATTAAGATTGTGAGAAATAAATTCTTTGACGATTTACTTCGGGAAAATAGGATATGGCTCAACAAAATATTCTACGATTAAGAAAGAAAATTTCTCATTAGTATTATGTAATAATAAATCCCATGAGGAATTATTAACTAAAATTTCCTTTTAAGAATTAATTGTAAAGATGCAAAGGAAATATTAGAAATAGTTGTTCAAAACCTTGCATCAAGATTATAAGAACAAATTTTCAATAGAGTCAATTTGTATATATTTTAGCTTTATCTCATGTTTGGACAAAACTCTTTGAGTAATGGGCTAGTACTTGAGTGTGTTGACATTTCAAGCCTATGACGTGGTTTTTTAAAAACGTGGTGGCCAAGTTAGAAGATCTACACCATCGTGCTATCATTAGATATATCGTTGCATACGTGTTTGAAAGAGATGTTATACTATGTTTGAACGAGGTTCAAAGTCGTTCGAATGAGCTTGTGATTTTTTGTTAATTTTAATATTTTCTAAATTTCTTTTCATCCTTATCTCAATTTTGAAAAATCACTTAAAGATATGAGTGTGGATCAGCATTTTTAAAAGACAGAAATCTTATGTTTTGACTTCTCAAACTCTACCAAAAGGCTCTTCGATTTTAACCAAATCCTAGTTTACACCCAAACAGTTTTTACTTCCAAGTTTCATCTTATTATTCTTTGAGATCTAGTTTGTGGCAACCTTGGTTTATTATTTACATCTTTATGAGAATTTTTTTGTTGCGATAGACTCCATATGTCCTGAAGTGTTTGCCTACGGTGGACTTTGTATGTGATGGTTGATGAGTTGCTCAATGGATGCCGAAGTATGCGTGGACTCACACGTTATGGCAGTGTGAGAGTGGAATCTTACTTGTTATTGTGAAAATATTGAAAGAATGAATAACATCAAGACTTATGATGGCGTCGAGTATGTGTTGTAAGTCTACTATCATATCCTTTGAAATTCCATACATAGTGAATTTACATGGCTAGGTCGTGCGAGGGTTTTTCCATATGGCTTTTCCTCATACATCTAGCGATGTGATTTGATTTTCTTATTTTATCATGCACTCAACTAGATATATGTTTAGGTCCAGATAAAATTGGTTAATTTGTTTAATCACAACTTACTTCAAATTGGTGCAATGCTTTTCTTTAGGGTAATCTATTTTAAGTTTAATATTTAATTTGAATAAAATAAAATTTGGCTTTTGTTTAGACCATTCCTTATATCCTGCTACTTTAACTTGGTATCAGAGTTAGAACACTAAGTTATTTTATTAGATTACTATTTAGGCATGAATTTTAGCAGTTCTAATATGGAGGGTCAATCATTTTCTAGACCACCTTTATTTGATGGGTCTAGCAACCCATACTGAAAAGCGCATATGAAGTTGGTACTTAATGCTTTAAATGAGTAGGAATGGCAAGCGATAGTTAAGTTTTGGACCCTACACACATCCTTAGTAGGTTACTATAGGATTCCCAAACTCGTAGAAACTTGGAGTGAGGATAATCTTAAACTTTCCATCTTCAATTCACATAATCTGAATGCTTTATTTTATGCGGTCACACTAGAAGATTTCCACTGTATTATGACATGTGAAAGGATTAAAAAGGCCTAGAACATACTCTAACTCATGCATGAGGGCAGTAGTGTTATTAAGGCTTACAAACTCTAAAATCTCTCCACTTAGTTTGAAACCATTAGTATGGAGGAGAGTGAAACTTTTTATGAGTTCTATGCTAGATTGTCATATATCGTGAACTCGTCTTTTCACTTGACAGAGAGAATACTCGAAACCCGTGTAGTCAAATTTTTTTTTAATGTCGTTTCTTAAAAGATTTAATTCAAAAGTGATAATTTTGAATTCATTGGGTACTTTGGACTCTACGAAACTCGAGGAGATTATAGGTGATCTTCAAAATTATGAGCTTGATTTTTTTTCTTCCAAAAATATGAAGAACGATAAAGGCATTACTTTGAAATCTTGGAAGGAGAAAACACGTGTTTCAGATAATGAGTCTGACATCGATTCTGATGAGATGGCCATGTTTGTGAAAAAGTATAAAAAAATTCTCAAGTTATATAAACAATCAAAAAATGAAAATAAGTTCGAGAATAACAACTTTAACAAGGCTATTAAATTTCCTAAAAATCATAATGATAAATTTAAGAGGGATGTGTCTCATAGATGCTTTGGGTCTGAGGATTATGGTCATAAGGCAATTGAGTGTCCCACTAAACTAAGGAAGGAGGGCAAGAAATTATAGGTGTACAATGCCACCCTTGGCGATAGTGATCCGTAAAAGATACCCGATTCCCCCATTGAGCGTAATTCCACCACGTTTCTACTCATGTGATCCTTGATGAAAAATCTTTCAATGAATAGAATTATAAACATGACAGTTTCTAGGCCATTGTTTCTAATTTCCAAGTGAGTGATGATGAATAGAGTGAAGAAGAAGAACAGAAGGAGAGTGAACTTTAAGTTGCCTTCTGTGAGTTATATGTGAAAATGATGAAATTAAAAAAGGCTAAGTTAGAGAAAAGCTCGTGTTAGTTGAGAGGAAGTGAGATAGACTTATGGAATTATTGGAGATTTGGAGGAAGGATTTCCTAGTGTTTAATTAGGCCCATCATTTCCTCGAGTCTAGGATTGTGGAGATAGAAGAGACATTGAGAGACTCGAGTAATGTCGAATTTGGTTTGGAGTCTAGCTCGAAAAAGTTGGATAAAATATTAGGAACCGTATGAATTAAATATTACAATTGTGGTATGGTCTTCGATATTCCAAATGCTTCTATTACTAAAGACAAAACCATATTTTTTAGAGATTCAACTATTTCTAGAAATGTTAGAAAACGTCAACTCAAGGGTAAAATTTTTGTGTCTACTCATGTACACATTACAGTAGGAAAGGTCACCTTAGACATTTTTTCTTTGATCTTAGAAATGGTCCTAACAAGTCTAATTCTAGAGTCACCAAGGTTTCCAAAATCCAAGAGCGTCATGCTACACCTATATCTACTTGGTTATTATGTTTGCATATTTACATATATTAGCCTTTGTAGTCCACATTATATGTGTTTTCTAGTTGTATGTGGGTTGAGTCCTTTATATTTTTATTTTCTTTCATTGGTTCTTTTTGAGAAAAATACAAAAAAAAAATTGTCTTTTCAGTTTATTTTTCATTTAGGGTCATAAAGCGTTTATAAACTCAAAAAGATTTTTATTTATGCACCGTTTAGTTTTACACATTTTGTGTGGCATATTTATATGTTTGAATCCACCTCATTCCATGTTTCCATGTGGCTAGGATATTTGATTTAGATTTTCAATGGCTAGATTGCTTTTAATCATGTTTTCATGGGAAAGTTTGAAAATGACTTACTTAATGGATTCAATTTGCATATGCCTTCTCACACACATGCACGAGATCTTCTGGATTTTAACTTAAGATATTATATTAGATAAGTGAGCTCTTCTCCTAACAAACTTGTCACACACACACACACACACACACACACACACACACACACACACATATATATATATATATATATATATATATATATTTCAGTATGAAATTTATACATGTAAGAACCATTGCCTATGAGTTTGCCATTTTATTGAAAATATAATTGTTCACGGGAAAAAGACTACGAATGGAGAAAGCTTCCTTACTTGAAAGGACACCATTGGAAAGAGCCTAAAAAATTAAGAGGAAAAAGAAAAAAACTATTATCAAGTGCAATTTTTATTTCATTGATTATTCAATTAAATTGGTGTCTTCAAAATGAGAGTAAAAAATGACATATCTATAATTTTGAGGGCGTTTTACTTTGAAGATCAATGGATTTGCATAATGAATCCTAATTAATTATTGTTTTGATGCTATTGATGTGAGAATCATCAAAATTTCTAGGCTAGTGTGCACTGTGTTTGTTTGTTCATTACGAGTTCACTTTATCTATCACTATGATGCTAAATCTTAGTTTGATAAATTTAATGCAGTCAAATAGAACTCCTTATACATTTTTGAGTGATTGGGTCATTCTTATTTATTTCTGGTTCACGCTCTTTCACTACATCCCAGATATTCAGACACATCGATACTAGGCTAGTGTGTAAGGCTTATGTATTTTGTGTCCTTTTGTGGTCATTTATACCTATATATGTTCTTGTGTCTCATTGGTATATTTTTCATATTTATATAAATTGTATCGTTAGTTTTGAGTCTTTACGTTTGCATTCAATCCATGTTTTCTTTGTTCTTTATCTTTAAATCAAATTGGTATGCTATATGTTAATATTGGTATATCTTAATGTTTGTTTACATTTGGTATGATTCATTGCATATTCAAGTTGGTATCATGTATTGCATCAATATTAATATTGATTGATCATTATTTGGATTATTTGTGCTTGTATTTCTATGTTGTGTTTTTTGCACTTTACACCATTATAAAATATTATTCTGTCATCTATATTTCCAATTGATATCACTTGTTCTCACATTTTAGAGGAGAAATGATTTATAGGGGAGATATGGTTTATTATGCATTCTTTATTTGTTTATTCCTGAATAAAAAGGGGAAGACATGGTATCTTCACTTTAATTTTAGGAGGAGATCTTAGGGGGGAGACCACTTACCTAGGCGGGTATAGTTAGGCACGAGGGGGGGATTATTCATATGAAAATTGTATTATTTTTAAATTCTCTTTGTATTTGAAGGTGTGTTTAAGTGTGCAGGTTTGCAACATGCAACAATATTTTCAAGTGTGCAAAGCTACTCAAGGTTGATAAGCAGTTGTAATTTTTCCTTTTAGGGTTGGGTATTGCTGACAACCCATAGGAGTTTTTAATTTTGGTTTTGTCCCGGAACAGGGAAAGGGGGAGATTTTTAAGGACAAATTTCCAATATAGTCAATTTGTATTTATTTTGGCTTTATTCAGTATTTGAAAAAAAAAATCTTTAAGTCATTGGTTAAGACTTGAGTGTGTGTTGACTTTTCAAGCCTATGACATGATTTTTTGAAGATGTGGTGGACAAATTAAAAGATCTACATCAATGTGCATGTGGTGACAATTATATTCAACACAAATAAATAAGAAAAGTGCAATCACCAAAGCAAATAAAGAAGATAAAATGCCAATCACACAACACAGTATATATGTGGTTCAGCAAGAATGCCTACGTCCACGGTGGTGCACTCAGTATTATTTTTATATACTCCGGGGAGCGTTTTACAGAGAATACAGTGCGTGACTTTTGCCCAAGGCTTAGGTTTTTTTTATATACATGCTTATTTTCGGGGGTTGGGGGTGTTGGACTCCCCCACGCCCATTTTTCTCTCCTGGAATATCTCCCTACGATATTTCAGGAGAGGACTAAGTCATAACTGAATTTAGTTGAGGTGCGAGGGGTTCGGACTTTAGGACGTTTTTATTAAGCTACTCATCTGGGCCTATGATGGCAAATCAGGGTACCCACAATTGCCCTTAAAGTTGTTGGGCCACAATTTGGGCTCAATAAATTTAAATGATTTGTCATAATGGCTCTTTTGTAAATTACGTAACTCTTTCCAATGTTGGAGCTTTTTACTTTGATTTTGGCAACAGCCTGCTTCGTGTTCCGTGCTTCATGATTGACAACATTTAAGGAGACATTTGGAGTGGCATTTCTATATTGTAGTTTCAAGATTCTTTGAATTTCTTCATCTTTCGCGGGTTTTAGCCATCGTGCCCTCCTCTCCAGGTCTTCATTTTCTTCATTTTCAATCTCCCTCATCGTCCGGGCTTGAGATCTCGCGTTGTCCAAGCCAAACTTTCATATCGCAACTCCCATTTTCTCTCTTTTTGTGCTCTCTCTGTTGAGTTTTCTTCGGATTTGTAATTTAGGGTTTACACATGACGAAGATAGGTAATAGATCAGTGCCTAAGTTTAGGAAGTTTTACAATATCCACAAATGGGTAGAGATTGAATGCGTCTCTGTCCCTAAGAATGTTAGGGAGATAGAGGGTGCTCATTAGATTCATGTCGTGTTGCTTTTCCAAGGAGGTCTTACTTTACCTCCAAATAATTTGTTTCTGCATTTCTTTGGTTATTTCAACATCGTCCCTACACAGTGCTCGACCAATGTCTGGAAGATAGTCAATGGTGTCCATAGGATAAATCAACTTTATGGTACTAAATTAAGGCTTACTGAAATTTGTTTTTGTTATTCCTTCTCTTGAACTAGATCTGGTCTTCTCTACCTTAAGGCCAGGAGTCCTGACAGGGTATTGGTAGTAATTTACCTGATTCCCACAAGGACTACTGACAAGAGGGATTTCTTACTAGGAATTGGCAGCTATCCCCCCGGACTGAGGGGGCGAGGTCTGATAGATTCACTGTTCCCTTTTATGGGGAAGAGTACATACGTAATCTTCGCTCTGCTCTTTCAATATTTTTGTTAATGTATGCTTTCTCTAATATTCTTTTCTCTTCTTTTCAGCGAGGACAAAAAAATTAGAACCTGCACTTAGCAAAGTTCGAGCTACTGAGGTGATCAAGGCTTGGAACATCAGAGAGCCTTTGGCTGAAGGTGAACATCCCCGGTCAGTCGCTTTTCTCCTAGAGTATAAGAACATCGGGTCTAGTTTCATTGCGCGTCCTGTAGATAACATTCATGTCCTAGATATTATTGAAGAAGTTATTATTGACACCATCCAGTTGGACAAGGAAGAAAGCAGTTCTGAAAGTGATATTAGAGGAGGTGCTGAAGGTGGTTCTGGTGAGGCGAGATCCAGCAGTGAAAGTTCTTCTAGTTCAGAAGAGTTTTTTTAGGCTCATGAGTCTTTAAGTACATCCAGTAATTCTAGCGAGGAAATGGTTCCCCTAGGAGGAACTTGATCCGTGATGATGATGATGAGGATGATGTGCTTCTTGCTCAGAGGTTGAAGAAGCAGAAATCCAGCGATGGGGCTATTGCCACTGGTTCTCAGTCTGCTGCTCAAGAGTAGGAGAAGAATAGAAAAGAAGAAGAGCAGTTGAGATAGATAGAGAGAGAGAGAGAGAAAGAGAGACGATGAGAGGAAGAAGACTGAAGAGAAAAAGAAGGTGGAGGAAAGAAAGAGGGCAGAGAAGGAGAAAGAGATAGAGGAGGAGAGGAGAAGAGTAGAAGCGAGGATGAAGTCTGGGCAAGCTCTAGTGCCCGTGTCTGCATTACCAGCGGGGGACTCGGTTGCCATTTCTCCTCAACTGGCTCCTGCGCTGCTCGAGAGAGCAGTCCTTCCTGTTGATCACCAAAGGGAAATGGGGACTGACCAGTTAGCCTTACAAGCGAGTCAGAGGCTAGCCTTGGTAAGTCTGTTTCTTTTCCCTAACACTTGTAAATCTTTGTTTCGCTGCTCTCTTCTAATGCCTTCTTTTTGTTTGCAGTTTGTGACTGACTTCACTGTGCTCTATCGCTCTTATGAAGAGTTGTTGAATAAGAATACTGAGTTGGAGAAATAGAATGCTGCTCTGAAGGGGAAGAGTATTAAGCTCGAGGTGAGCTTAAAGGCTGTCGATACTACTCGGATGTCCTCTGATCTTGCCCTTGTTAAAGCCAATAGGGCGAAGGAGGTAGTGATCAAGGGTCTGAACGAGCTATAGTAGCCCTATGATTTAGTCTGCTTGAGTAAGATAGCGGTGGCAGAGGAGAATAAAGTGCTGGTGGAGAAGCTGAAGGATAAGGAGTCTGAGGTAGCGGCTCTGAAGGAGAGTTCTTACAATGATGGTTGGGCTGCGGCGTATGAAGATGTCGATGTTCAGATTGGCTACATTAGCCGACTGAACTTCAAGAAAGGCCTGAACAAGGCCCTTTTGGCTGTTAGGGTGGATACTGACTCACCCTTATTTGACAAGTATGATCCAGGCCCAAAGCCTATTGTAGATGAAGCCCCTGCCCCAATCATTAAAGGTGTTTCCCCTGCCTCACATACTGTTCCTGCTGGTGCTCTTCCTGCTCAGGGAACAGTAGTTGTTCCATCTAAGAGTGAAGCTCCTACCGCTACTGATAAGGGAAAGCAACCGGCTTCCTCTGAACAAGCTGAGGTTGCTATTTAGACTACTCCTAGGATTGCTCTTATATTTTTGAATTATTTGTAATGTTTCTTTCTGATTATCAATGTACTTTAATCCTTTATGTATGAATAAAATGAAAAAACTTTTTCCCTCAGTGTACCGATTTATTTTATCCTTTACTGCTCTTTTATGGCCTGTAGTCGATTGATGTAGATGAGTATATACCAGCCACTTCTCAACTAGGAAGAATGCTTGGTCCTGATGTGAGTCCTCAAGTTTGCCATACTTTTGTAAAAATTTGCCAATCACTACGATCGAGGAACAAGAGTTTCATAGATTATTCGGAGCTCGCTGCTAAACTGAAAGACAGGCTTCAGGAAATGGAAGAAGTTGGAGCTTCTATTCAACAGGAAGTGAACACTCTGAGAGCAAGACTCCTCGATGCTACTGAGATTAAACAAGTCAGAGAAGTTCTGCAATAGGAAAATGAGTCCTTGAGGAGGTAAGTGTTGCGCCTCAGGGAACATGCGTCGAGCACCATGCCTCACGTTTTAAGGAACTCATCACGAGCTGGAACAGGACCAAGCGATGCTCCTACGATTCTGCAAGGTTTTACCCCATCGACTATTCCGCGAGCTAGCACAAACGTAATAAGCCCAGCTAGGGAAATAGATGATCTCCGTGAAGATGTCCGTCGAGCATACGTGATTACTACTAGGCTCCAAAATGATGTCACACGACTGAGGTAACTGTTTAAGAAAGGACCTCGGCGAGCGTGGGCTGATGGTTACGACTAAGGTTGGATAGATGCTCCGATGAGGCTGACAGAGTTTGAAGAGCTCGCATTTACTAGGGGATCGTTGAGTGCCCTCAAGGAGCTGCAAGTTCCAAGGAACTCAGTACTCTGGTACCATCACGAGATCTCTCCTTCAACTTTACAGCCTAACCCTTTCAGGAGGCACGACCAATGGATCCCTATCGATGCTATCCCTAGGCAGCTGTTAGAGCCAACAGTCAGTGAGGTCGAGCAGGAACTGGCTCCTCATCCGGATGATGGTCGAAGAGCATAAGTGGCTGATTATCTTGTTCAAAGGCCTCAACCTCGTTAGGATTTTAACAGCTGTAACTTTCTGTATATATGTAATGAAGTAATGTAATACTGATGTTTTGGGCAATCTCGCCGACTAAATATGGGTTGTACATCTTTGTTGTAAATGTGATGAAGTAATATAATATCTATGTTTTGGGCTATCTCGCCGATTAACATGTGTTTATCATTTATCTCTCACTTAATTATCTTGGGCACTTGATGATCGACTAGATTGGTAGGGCTGCAATGTTGAGTTAGTGTCCTCCCAGTTCAGTATGCTTATGAGATACCGTTCTGCCTCAATTTACCTTTTAGGTCATGTTATCACACTTCCTTAGGCCTAAATGTGGCAATGGCGAGGACACACCTGGCACTGGATGTTCTATCCGATCAGGTTTTTTTATCCAAACATAGTCTGGTGACCAATTCGTTTTTTGTCTTATTGCCTAAGGATCCCTTGTAGGGCTTCATATATTGCCAAAAAAATGCTAGGAGGTTGTTCGTGTTTCATAACTAATACTTGAGGAGGGTGATACCCTGCTTTTATGCTTTGAGTAAGGTGCCTGTTATTTAGAAAGGTTGTGCAAGTTATAAAGTTCTCAATACTTAATAGAATGCAACTGCCAAACATCTTTCATTAATTCACAAGTAAATAAATAAAAAATGAGTTATCAATTCCAAAGATTTAATAAGAGAGCCAATAAAAAGAAAAGAAGAAGCTAGAAATAGAATTTCTTTATGTTGGATACGTTCCATGCTCGGGTTATCTCTCTTCCCTCCAGCGTTTCTAAGTGATAGGCTCCTTGTAGATCGTCTCTTGTTATCTTGAATGGTCCTTCCCAATTCGACCCTAGCTTGCCATCTGAAGGTTTTACTGCAGTTCCAAGGACTATCCTTAGGACGTAGTCCCCAACCTGGAATGCCCTCGGATTGACCTTCTTGTTATATTATTTCGCGAGCTGTTATTGATAGCTCGCTAGCCTTACTAGGGCTAGGTCTCTGCGTTCATCACCTAGATCAAGTTCAGCGAGTAATGCTGCATCGTTCTGCCCTTGGTCGACAAGGGTGGTTCTCATCGTTGGTAGACCAGATTCCAAGGGGATGATTGCTTCCATTCCGTACATTAGTGAGAATGGGGTTTCCCCAGTTGCTCGCCGTGGGGTAGTGCGGTAATCCCATAAAATATTCGGCAGCTCACTCACCCATGCACCTTTTGCTCGCTCTAGTTATTTTTTTAACCCATCGATCATTGTTTTATTGGAAGCCTCGGCTTGACTTTTGCTCTGGGGGTACGCCACCGAGCTAAAATAGTGCTTGATCTCGTGTTCATTGCAGAAGCTCTGGAAAGGGCCACTCTCGAACTGTGTTCCATTGTCAGTGATGATGGTTCTGGGGATTCCAAAACGGGTAATTATGTTTTTCCATATGAATCTCATCATATCTGCATCTCGGATGTTTACCAGTGGCTATGCCTCGATCCATTTGGTGAAGTAATCCGTTACGACCAAAAAATACTTACGGTTACCGGAGGTGGTAGGAAGTGGGCCTACGATGTCCATTCCCCATTGGGCGAAAGGCTAGGGGCTGCTGAGTGATCTTAGGTCACTGGCAGGTAGGTGAACCATAGGAGCATGTAGTTGACATTTTTCACATTTGCGAGCGTATACTGCCGAATCTTTTTGCATATATCGCCAACAGTAGCCTTCTTTCATAGCTCGAAAATCTAGTGATCTTCCTCCACTATGGCTTTCACATATTCCTCCATGGAGCTCATGTAGAATTTTCTCGACATCCTTCGGGTGAGCACATTGAAGGTAAGGTCCGAAGAACGATCTCTTATATAGGTTTCCCTTAGGAGATAAGTGAAAGAGAGCATATTTTACTCTTATCTGGTGAGCGGTCTTCCTATCGTTTGGAAGCGCGCCATCTTTAAAATAATCCCTTAAGGGGTCCATCTAACTAGGTGCTGACTTAATCTGGAGCACATGATCCACGTTTGGCAGCTCATTGTTGTGGTTAATGCTCGGATGGGCGAGGAAGTCGATAGGGATCATTCTTTTTAAGTTGGAATTAATTGTCGAACTCAGGGCTGCCAGGGCGTCGGCATGGCTGTTCTGACCTCTGGGAAACTGCTGGACACTGACTTTCTCGAAGCAGGACATTAGTTTCTTTGTCAAGGCGAGGTAGGCTGCCATTCTTTCATCTTTGGCATTGTAGTGCCCACTTATCTGATTGGAGACCAGTTGTGAGTCGCCGAACACCTGTAACTGCTTCGCTCCCAACCTCTGTACCTTATAAAGGCCGACTATCAAAGCCTCATACTCTGCCTCATTGTTGGAGGCTTCAAATCCAAGCCTGATTCCCTGTTCGAGGAAGGTATCTTTTGGATTAACAAGCACAATGCCTACTTCTGCCCCCTTTGAGTTGGAGGCTCCATCAACAAATAATCGCCAAACTCCCTCTATTGCGCGATTCTCTCTTTGCTTCATGAGTTAAAGTTGGTCGAGAGGCTACTCGCCTGTGAACTCGGCTATGAAATCAGCAAAAACTTTCACTTAGATTGCATTCCTTAGTTGACATTGGATGTCAAATCATCCGAGCTCGACCGACCATTTAGTCAATCTGCCTAATAAATTCGCTTTCCATGGGACTACTTTAAGGGGATGTGATGTAAGGACGACGATAGTGTGAGCTTCAAAGTAGTCCTTCAATTTCCTCGAATCTACTATGAGTGAAAATGAGAGCTTTTCTAGTGGTAGGTACCGCTGCTCAACGTCTAATAAGGTCTTGCTGGCATAATAAATGGGGTGCTGGATTCCCTCTTTCTCACACACCAGTGCAGAACTGATGGCGTGGTGGGAAACGGTGAGGTATAAGTACAAGAAATCTCTTTCTTGAGGTATGATGAGTAGGGGTGGTGAGCTAAGGTAAGCCTTGAGCTCGTTCAATGCTTACGAGAAATCTTGATTCCATTCTACTGTCTTATTTCCCTTCAAGAGTTGGAAGAATTGTTTTCACTTCTCAGAGGACTTCGAGATGAAACGGTTCAAGGCAGCGAGCATGCCGATGAGCTTCTGTACGTCCCGTATTATGCGAGGGGGTTGTACCCTGTTGATTGTATTAATTTGGTCTGGATTAGCCTCGATGCCCCTCTTACTGACCAAGTACCAAAGAAACTCTCCTAACTGGACATCGAAAGAATATTTGCTCGTGTTGAGCTTCATTCGGTATTTCCTGAGGATTTCAAAGGTTCTTGATAGGTCTGAAAGGTGGTCTTATTTGTTCCTGCTCTTGACGAGAATATCGTCGATGTAGACTTCCATAGTGTCTCCCATTTGTTCTTTGAACATCTTGGTGACCAGCCGCTGGTAGGTTGACCCAGCATTTTTTAAACTAAAGGGCATGACTTTTTAACAGTATAATCCGATGGTTATGATGAATGTTGTCTTGTCCTGGCCTGGTGCATACAGAGGGATCTGATGATACCCCGAATATGCGTCCAGAAAACTCATTCTTTTGTGAGCTGCTGTGGCGTCCACCAATTGGTTGATTTTGGGAGAGGAAAACTTTCCTTAGGGAATGCCCTGTTAAGGTCAGTGAAGTCAATGCAAACTCTCCATTTCCCATTACTCTTCGAAACTACTACTGGGTTGGATAACCATTTAGGGAATTGAACATCCAGCAGTTTTTCAACTTCTTTTTCTATGGCTTTTGCCTTCTCGAGCGCAGTTTGTCGTGCCTTCGGCGTGATAGGTTTGAAAGTGGGGTCGACGTGCAACCGATGACAAACCACACTGGAATCAATTCTAGGCAACTCGTATGGTTCCTATGTAAAAATGTCTACGTTGCTTCTCAATAGAATCGTCAATTCCTTCTTTTCTTGATCTGTGAGAAAAGCTCCAATCAAGAATATCATGTCCTTCTCGCTACCACCAGCTGTAACTTCCTTCAGGTTTTCGATGATCCGCTCAGAGTGGAGGAGCCTAGTCTCTTCCACTCCGGGTCTTTCGTACCTTAACTGCTATTTTGAAGGTATCAGACCTTATTGTTCCTCAACTTTTTCTTTGGTATTTTCGGCCTTCTTCTCTGGTCTTGGGCGGATGGACGCTATGAAGCACCTTCTTGCCATCGCTTGATCACCATGGATCTCCATTACTCCTCGCTCGATCACATATTTGAGTTTCTGATGGTAGGTCGAGGGGACTGCCTTCATCGCATGTAGCCACCCTCTGCCGAGGATAGCTTGGTATGGAGAGTCAATGTCGACTACTAGAAACTCAATCATCTTCGAGATACTTCCTGCGCTTACTGGTAGCATAATCTTTCCCAATGGAATAGTCATTTTTCCAGCAAAGCCAACTAGAGGGACAGTGGCTTCCTTCGGGTCGACGATGCCCAATTTCAATTTTCTGAACAGGTCGAGATACATTACCTCGGATGATCTTCCTTGGTCGATGAGCAACTTATCGACGTCATAGTTGGCTATCCTGAGTGTAATGATCAAGGCGTCTTGATGTGGGGTTCTCACTCCCACCAGATCTCCATCTGTGAACACGATATGTTTACTATAGTCGACGTCATCTGCTCGCTGACACTTTCCTGATTGTGTCTTTGCTGGATCGATCTAAAAATCTTTCATTACTGCTGTAAGCTTCCTACCTCCATCCGAGCTAAATTCCCCTGAATCTTCATTATATCAGATGCCCTATGAATTACCGCGAATTCATGTCTAATATCGTCTTCGAGTACGTTGTCAGGTCTTGTTTCTCCATTGGCAGAAAATTTCTCTGCCTTCTTCTCCACAAACTTGTTAAGGTGCCCAGACTGGGCCAGTTCTTTGAGGTGAGACTTAAGAGCTTTGCATTGCTCAGTCTTTTGTCCTCCCTCTTTATGAAAAGCGCATCTCAGCGCTTTATTTCTCTTTAAGGGATGTCCTCCCATATTTTTGAGCCACTTAATAAATGGCTCATCTTTGATCTTCGCCAGAATCTTATAAATTGGTTCTTTGAAGATAGTGTTGACTGCTTGAAATGCTTTTGAAACATCGTTCATGCCTCCGTTCTTGGAGACATTATTTCCCCCATTCTTGCCTCCTTTTTTTTGGTTCGCAGCTTTATCATTGCCTTTGGCAGCGAGCTTAGTTCGACCGTTTTCCCCAGTGCTGAGGCGGGTCACATCCTCCACTTTGGCATACTTCTCGATGCGAGCCATCAGGTCGTTGATGGTTATGGCCTCTTTATTCGTCAGGGATTGGTGAAGAAGCAAGAGTTGGGTAGCCGAATTTTGAAAGAGGCCACTGCTACCTGCTCCGAGCAGTCCTTGACCTCATTGAATAACTCCCAGTACCTCTTCGCATAGTCTCGGAGGCTCTCTTGAGGCATCTTTTCATTATTCGTAAAGTATCCATCCTTTTGGGATGGGATCTACTAGTAATGAAGCGGGCCGTAAAGAGCTCGGCCAGGGACTCAAAGCTCCTAATACACTTGTGAAGGAGCCTCTCGAACCATTTTTGCACCACGTCATGCAGGCCCGAGTGGAAAATCTGGCACATCGGTGCATCCTGGTGGTTCTAGAGAGTCATGACTTGCCTGTACTGCCTAACGTGATCAAGGGGTCAGTTTTTTCGTCATAAATCTTGAATCTTGAACTAGCAAATTTCTTGGGGGCTTCCTCTTCTTATATCTCCCTT
Organism: Sambucus nigra; assembly: GCA_949130495.1. Lineage (NCBI taxonomy): Eukaryota > Viridiplantae > Streptophyta > Magnoliopsida > Dipsacales > Adoxaceae > Sambucus > Sambucus nigra. Next base: position 239,716,344 of record OX422208.1, on the reverse strand, counting down.
GAGAAAGGGGATTTCATCTGGGTCTTGAGAGCTAGTCTAGCAATCTCCCTGGTCGATCTTGTGCTGCGATGTGATGGGTGTTGTTCCATCTCCCTTCGGACTAAATTTTATATGTTCTCATTGCTGCGAGCTCGACTCCTGTAATGGCGAGCCGGTCGCTGGTGCTCGAGAGAGTCGTCGCTTGACTCGTGCTTCTCACTCTTTTGGGATCCACACCTAGGGCTCCTTCCTCGGTTGTGAGACTTTCTCGCCCGAGGGCTAGGAGTGCGGTATTGACGTCGCCTAATGCTGCGATGGAGCTCTTTCTCCATCCTTTCTAATTTCCTTTTGAGGCGAGCATTCTCAGCCTCTTGCTTGCGAGCGGACTCCCTCTTCTCTTGGAGCCTTTCCTCATAGGCATCAATCAATCAGGAGATTTGTGTGGACTTTGCTGGTCCTTCGCTCTCCTTTGAGGCTGGCCTCTCTGGACGAGCCCTCTGATCTCAACGCTGAACTTCAGATCTGATCCTGCGAGGAGCAGGTTGTTCTTAGACATCTCTTGCCTGAGAGGCATTACTTCTGTGACCAGACATTTCAAACTTCTTTGTTGGTGAGGGATTTCTCAGGGAAGAAAAACGTTCCCACAGACGACGCCAATTGTGGTGACAATTATATTCAACACAAATATATAAGAAAAGCGCAATCACCAAAGCAAATAAAGAAGATAAAATGCCAATAACACAACACAGTGTATACGTGGTTCAGCAATAATGCCTACGTCCACGGTGGTGCAGTCAGTATTATTTCGATATACTCCGGGGAGCATTTTACCGAGAATACAGTGCGTGCTTTTTGCCCCAGGCTTAGGGTTTTTATATACATGTTTATCTTGGGGGGGGGGGGTGTTGGACTCCCCCACGTCCTTTTTTCTCTCCTGGAATATCTCCCTACGAGATTTCAGGAGAGGACTAAGTCATAATTGAATTTAGTTGAGGTGCGAGGGGTTCGGACATTGGGCCGTTTTTATTAAACTACTCGTCTGGGCCATTAATAGCAAATTCGGGTACCCACAGTGCCGTATTTCGTGCTCATTTTTTTCTTCATATTTCGAGAATCTTTCAGGTATGGATGCGTATTTATTTTGATGCATAGAGATTTTACTTTAGGGTGTTATGATTTTATAAAAAAAATTAAAAAAAATTTAAAATTATTTATCCCCTTTTAATATTTTTTAAAAGAAACATAATGTTCTCGCAAACTTCGTTAGAAGGAGTCATGGTATGTCGTTCGAACGAGATATGATACCATATCAGAACAGGTTCTAATGAACTTTGAACAAACCAACTTTCGCCTTCATTGGAGTGTCGTTAAATAGCTCATTGGATAAGTGTTCGAATGAGATGCTATCCTTCATTCGAATGAGGCTCAAAGTAGTTCGAACGAGCTTGAGAATTTTTGTTAATTTCACTAATTCCCAAATATGCTTTTCATCTTTATTTTTCGATTTTGGAAAACCTCCTATAAATAGGAGTGCTGATAATCATTTTAAATACGAGAAGACCTTATATTTGAGTTCCCAAATTCTATTAAAAAGCTCTCCGATTTTACCTAAACCCTTGTTTAGTCCCAAATAATTTTTAGATCCAAGTATCATCTTATTATGCTTTGATATCTAGTTTATGGACACCTTGATTTATTCTCTGCATCTTAATGAAAATTATTTTATTGCGGTGGACTCCGTATTTGATGATGTGTTTACATAATATGGACTTTATATATGATTGATGCTGATTTATTCGCTGGATACTGAGACGTGTGTGGACTCACACGTGTTGGTAGTGCATGAGTGGACACTTGCATGTCACTATGCAAAGGTTGAAGGAACGAAGAGTGTCAAGTCTTGTGAGGGTGTTGAGTCTATGTTGTAAGTCTACTGTCATGTCCTTTGTAATTCCATACATAGTGAATTTGCATTACTCGGCCATCTGATATTTTTCCCATTTGGATTTCTCTCATAGATCGGGCGTTGTGTTTTGATTTACTTATTTTATCCTACACTCATCTATATGCATGTTTAGGTTAAGATAAAACTAGTCAATCTCTTTAATTACAGCTTGCTTAAAATGGGTGTAACATTTTAGGTAATCTATTTAAGTTTAATATTTAATTTGAAAGAAAAAACTTTTTTTTAGACCCTTCAGTATATCCTGTTACTTCAAATATAAATATTTTCTAACTAGAAAGATATACTATCTATTTTTTATTTTGATATATAATATATTAATAAGGAATCACATTCGCTCCCACACTTCTTAACTTGAGAATTCTTGTAGGGAGTCTCCTCATGATTCAATCACAAGAAGGAGGAAGGACTAATATTCTTCAAAGCAAGGAAAATGGTAGAGGCAATACTCAGCTAATCATTTTCCCAATTATTTGGGGTTGGGTACATGTATTTTATTTTTCAATTTCATTATATTAGTGCAATATCTTTGGTTAAACCACGTGATATCATGTCCTTTTTATAATATCCTACCAAGTCAATTTAAGCGTACCTCTACCCCTTCCTTTACCATTAATACTAACTAAATCATTCTTCCTTATGTGAGTATTCATTGGTCAATGATTGACGTGTCCAAACCATCTAAGATGATTTTCTTCAATTTGACTTCTATAGGAGCTATTTTACCATTTCGCGAATTTATTCATTTCTAATTTTATCCTTTTGAGTTTTACCTCAACCCATCTTAGCATTCGCATCTCTGCCACAATCGTTTTGTTCACATGTTATTTTTTGGTTGCCCAACAATTTGTCCCATATAACATGGAGGGTCTAATGGTCGTTCTATAAAATTTCTCTTTTAACTTCCACAGCATCTGCCTATCACGTAATACGCCATTAACACTTCTACACTTAACCATACTTTTTTTTAATCCTATGCGTATCATCATCACTAATATCTCCATCTTTTTGGATAATCGATCCTAAATAATGAGAATGATAATCTCTAGGTATCTCTTGACCCTTCAATTTTACCACATCCTTGTTTGTCCTCCAATTACTACTAAAATTGCACTCCACATATTCTGATAGTAGAGGCAATACCAAATTAAATTTATCTCGATCTCTAAATTCCATTTGACGATCAAATATTGTAACCTTTTCATCTATTAAAGAAGCAATTGAAAAATAAGCCCTTTTAATGCTCCTTGGAAAGGAAGAAGAATTTATGATTTTCTTAAATATGAAAGATCTGGATTATGCTCATGATCCATTTGACCTTTCTCAAAGATACTTTGAAATTGATAAACGGTTTCCTTTAATTAACAATAAGACTCATAATTACAATGAATAAATTTTAACTAAAATTGCTTATGTTGATTTTTCATACTCTTTCAGGGCTAATAATAGTCCCAGAGATTCCACTTTAGCTTTCAAACTCTTTCAGAGTTAAAAGTTCTAGAGATTCCCCTTTATCTTTCAGCTAAGCTGTAATTCACAAAAGATTAGCCCCTTATTAGTGGTTATTAAATCCAGATAAATCAAGAGTATTAAAATATTCTCGTAAAGAATTTAATTATTAGGATTATATACGGTCATGGACTCATACTTTTTACTATCAAAATCCTCAAAGCAAACATTCACGGTATTTTTATAATCGAAAATGAATCCTTAAACTAAGAACTTCCAAACTAGTATTATAAATGGTTCTAAAAAATGGGAACAAATGAAGATTTTCTTCCTCAAGGTCTTAAAAATCTTTTTTTCTCGTACTAAAAATCACAACCTAAAATAAAGGAAGTTCAAATAATTCAAAGATCAAATTTACTCCGGTTTATAACCCATTTTTCTATTCCATGGATGTGGGGATGGACCTTTAGAATTTTAAGAGATAAAATTTGAATTTGAATTTCAATAAATAACCTTTACTACGAAGGGTGGACTAAATTCGAATTTGACAAAAAAATTTAAAGTAATTTCCTATTCTTTAAAAGACTACCAAAACGTAGAAAAAGAAAAAAGAAAAGATTAAGTCAGTAATCCTTATTAGTACGATTAGTAAGAAGGATCCTCTGACAACCCTAAAAGAGAAAATTTTAACTCAAAATCCTCATCTTTCTTCAAAAGAATTAAAGTCTAAAGCTATGAAAATATTAGCAACTCAATTTGAAGAATTGGTATCCAAAGATAAGAAATCGGTCTCATCACTCTAAAAAAATGAAGAAGATGCTCACACAAAATATGCCCACGATAATGAGCACATGAATTGATCTTCGAGATACACTCTTCAAATGGTGGCTTGCTGTTACAAAAGAGATAGAAGACGCTAGGCGTCCAGAAAAATCAAAAAAGGGGAAATAGGAAGTTAAATCATATTAACCCCAAATAAGGAAGGGCCAAACTATAAGCTCTGTAAATAATCCCCAAGAAAATAATAAAGTAATGCTAAAAGCCAAATGTTTTAGCCTTTAAATAATTCCTTCACATGGGACTCTGAAAAGATTCCCTGGCATGATTCGGAAATGATTCCTTACCACTGCAGAATTATTTTGGACATGACTAAAAATGAGATATTCCTACTTATCTTAAAAGACTTGTGGAAGAAGTATGGACGAATTAAAATTACATTAAGGACACGTATAATGCATCCCCATTCCTATAAAAGGAATACCTTGGATCTTGTCCAAGGAAGAGTTTAAAGTTTTGAAATTTTAGGTTTTTATTTCTAAAGAGTGTTCACGTTTTCCTAATTTTATCTTTGTGTTAATGTTCCTCCCATTTAATTCTTTAGTTCATCAATAAAATTTTCGTTTATCTTAGTTTATGTCCTTTTTGTTAGTTCTTAGTTAGCTATTTTAAAAATAATAATTTTGAACCTTCTTATTTCAAATTTAGTTTGTAATTTTCTTAATTCGTTCTCTCGTGCAAATTTCTCCATGTTTAAAACTTTTCAAAGTTTAAAACTTATATCTATATACTATTACTATAAGATCCATCTTGAAAGCATGTTAGGTTAATTAAGGTCACTCTCTTAGTAATGATGGAACTTCACTCCTATATTTTCAGATACAACTTGCCCATATTGTAGTGAAATGGCCATAAGTCTCTTTTTATCGAAATGATGCATCGCAAAATGACTTTGAAGCCATAGTTATTGGTATTGCCAAAAATATATGGTAGAGAATCTAGTTCATTACCAATTTGTATAGTTTAATCCTTGAACATGGGTAAAAAACATAATTAATTGCATGCGAGAACTTGAAAGCAATCCGATTTTCATTTGTATATCAGTGTCATAATAATATAATTATGATAAGAATTATATAAGTTATGAATGAATATATAAGATTTTTATAATTATTTATATATATTATTTGGTAATTTAAATATTTAAGTAAATAGAAAGAGTATAAAATATAAGAAAACATGTATTGCATCTTAACCTTTAAAGCGTAGATAGTTTACATGGATTGGCTAACTTTTTAGAACATGTATAATATTAAAGTAAATAACTAATCATGATTATTGTTTATTGGTAAGGGTTCTCTGCAGAGGTTTGAGTAAATATTATGAAATGAATATATGACTAATTATCATTAACATATGATATGTAGATAATGACGTGAAATATGAAAGTGGTAAAGAATGAATGGGTATATGTTGGAATATTAATATGCATTAAATATAAATTATTATATATTAATCTATATATGTCAAACTTAAAGAAAAGGATATGTAATTTACACAAGAAATGTGAGTTATCTCACAATGGGGTGCGATGGTATTATTTGAGTTGATGAAAAATAAAGAGCTTCGTGATATCGGGCTTTGTTGGAGATTATTATATGCGCATCAGGGTGTAGCCTTTGTAGTCATAGGTTTAAAGAAGAATAAATTAAATTGGTGTTTCTTTCGTAATCTCGAGCATTGTGGGAGATTATATTATCATTTATTTTATACAGTTGAATAGTTTATTGTGGTTTCTAAGAGTATGCATTTTACTCATGAGTCCAGTAGGACTAGATTGTCTTATTACATTGACCAAATATACTTTAAGTTATAATCTTGAGATTGTTCCTGCAAAGCGTCATGAGAACCATTCAATGGGCATCCTCACCTTCATGTGTATCCTTTTTATATTAATATTACGAAGGTAAATGGACACATAGACTTATACACATTTTACTCACACATGTTCTCTTTATATAGAAAATACTTTTTATGTTTGTGTGTTGAAATGTATATTTCAACTTATCTATGAAATAAAAATAAAACTATATTAAAAATATTGCAATTTGCATTTCAAAAAGGTTGTTGAGGACTATCGTAGGAGACCTCACCGCAGCGACGTAAAATCTCGTTGCAGTGACATTTTCTCGCTAGTCACATTCAAAGGTTTTTTTACCTCTAGCTTGCCTTTTATCCTCGTTGTAGGATCTTCGCATCGACGAAAAATCTCACTATAACGACACTATCTCATTGGTTATCTTGTGCCTCATTTAAAACGGTTGGATAAGTGCACGACCTAGATCGCTTCAGGTTCGCCGCAGTGCTACAATTTCTCCCTGCAATGACTTTGTGGAAATACGCGTCTAACAAACGCCGAAAGTCATTTTTTGAACTAAATACAAGCACATATTTCTTGGTACTCATACAAACCAAAGATCTTTTTATATCTTTTATCTCTTACACCTAGTAAGTCTGGTTACTTACTTGTACCTTCCTAGCATCTCTTGCAAGATTGGTGTTATACACAAGTGGGTTAGACTTCATTTTGGAAGAGATAGTGTAAGTGTAATTTTATGATTTCTTTGTGGATAAAATATTTTTGCTAAAATATTCTTGCGAGAAGAATCATGTTTTAAAGGAGAGAAAAATCTTTTGGAAAAAAACTTCTTTTTGAATCTTGTATTCGTCCATGTTTTAAGTCTTGTTTTTCTCTTCTATATATTTTTTAGATATCTTTAAGTTTAAACACTTATGAAACCTAAAAATATTTTGAAGTGAACTTATTTATTTTTAAATCTTTTTAAAACCTTTAACAAATCTCTTACTAATTTATTCTTGGGTTATTTTTTAGTTTTAATATATCTCAAAGATACATTTTGTGAGTTAAGCCATATTTTAAGAAACACTTTCACCTTAGGTTATCACACACCTAGAAAGTGATATCAAACTCCAAGGAAGCTTCTTACCTTATTCTAAGTGGTGGAACATATAGTTTATTCAAACTCAAAACCAATAAGTTTCATCTACTTTGAAGAAGATTTATTTGGCATAAAGACTTGACGACATTTGTTGCAGACCAAAAAGATCTCGGTTATGTAGCGTTCTCTAGTTATTGTCACTCTATACGGAGGATATGGTGGGAAAGAGTCGATTATAGTGTCTTGAGAGTTATAAGTATAGTTCTTTTATTGTTAAAACACTACCATAATACATTTGTCACTTTGTAACCCCGAGGCTTTTTCTCATTATGGTTTTTTCCTTGTGTGCCATAGTGTTGTGCTGTATTATTTACCTATTCCACACTTAGATTAAATAAAATAATATTCAACATAAAATTTGTTGAAATCTATTTGTTAAATAACTCATCCCATAGACCTTATGGCTTGTATTTCATGTCCCTACTTTAACTTGTAGCGAAAACCTTGTCACATTGTGATAAGCGATTTTAATTAGGTATCTTTCGTCCATCTTGGTTTCGAGGGTTGATGTTGGGTAAGAGCGTAATTATTCACTAAGATATTTATCTTACACCCATACAATGTTTTTTATGTATGCCAATCATTTGAGTTCACTCCTAAGTTTAATATGTTAGTATTGAAGGTTATGGAAATGTTTTCTAGGTCAAATATAAACAATCTTTGGTACATGCTGAACTAAGAAGCTAGTTCATGTAAAGTGTTTTATTCTTTCTAGGTTATTCTTAAAGTTAAATTATGCTTTCTTATAACAAACATACGAAAAAAAATGGTTTTGTTAAAGTTATTTAGAATGTCTTATTGTTTGCATGTAGATAGCTGGATTATGAAGATAACTCTAACTTAAACGACTTAGGGCATGACATCGTTGGCTTCTTGTAGGAACCCAACTGAAAATTCACTTGCACTTGCATCATGTCAGGGTTACGTGCAAGAGTTGGAACAAGTTTGTCCCTAGAAATCTATGAGAGTCCAAGGTTCGTATGGAGAGTGCGTATATTAGGTTACACACATATGCATTCAAATTTTGACCAAATTTTATCTTGATTATCAATACAATGTGCAAAAAAAATAATGTCCATATTAAATTATATAATCACACAAGAAAACCAAACATGCGAAGAAGATAAGGAAAAATCCAATTCGGGAAAAACCTAGTATTCATCACTATAAAGAGATTGACAGACGCAATTGACTTACAGACTTCTTAGCTACAGTAAGTATAATGTGTAGGGTCTTCAAATCTTCGACGTAATGTGATTCAGTCCAGCACCACCCACATGATGTGCTTTTCCCTTAGTGTCCATCAATCAGCCTCATAACTATAGAATCCTATATTCATTAGCCGTAGAGCCTCTGCTCCACAAATTAGCAATAGTGTATAACTCTATAAGGGTTTCATTCAAGTGTATGGAAACTTGGGTTTGAACAAACTCAATAAATCATATTTGGAAAATAAAAGTGTTTTTCTATAACAAAAAGATGATAACTTTTGGTTCAAATATTGGGAATTCCTTTTCGCCAATAATCTTGAAAAAACTAAAAAAACATGTTTATAGAAAAACACGAATTTCAAGGTGATGGTCTCATTGGCATCTCATTCAAACAAAAATACCAATTTCGTTCTAACGAGATACGTCCTCATTAGAATGAAAAATCATTTTTGTTCAAACTTACTTTTAATGACCTTCCAACGAGAGTGTCCGTATTGAAAAAAGGAGTATCCATTCGAGTCGGATTCATTCGGTGCGGGCCGTCCTCGAAATCAAAATGGGAGGGCAACTGGAGAAGTCCCCTCTCTTCTCACCACGCGCGTGCAAGTGATTCGAGGATTTGAGTGTCCTTTTTCTACCACTCACGTTGGTATCTTCTCGAGCTACCTCAGATGCAAAATTGATCATTATCAAAAGGGGATAACATGAAGGAATGGAGTTATCAGCCTATTTTGCTCAAAACAGGAAAAATAACTATAGTGGCATTAAGACAACGGCCTAACAGTCATACTGATGCATACGCAACCAAGTGAATTGAGGATTCGGGGGCTAAGTTACAAAATGGGAAGGTGTTCGGCACCCATTCCTAGGGATGAAAATTAAATTTGACCCGTAGGAGCCTCAATCTCACGTGACCCTAATGGGGAGGATTTTAAAACCTGATTAATGAATTAGGAGAGAGTATGGGCTTTAAAACAAAATTTATTTATTAACCCTGACCCCCTCTTTTAACTTATGCCTACATAAATACCCTTTATATGTATGTTAATTTTATCCTGTTTTGAGTATTTTTAAGATTTATTTTGATTAAATTTGAAAAAGATCTGTGTGGAAACATGGATTGACAATTGGACAAACATATAGGAGTCCCGAGATGACCCAACCCTAATGGGGCGAGTTTTAAAACCCGATCAATGAATTAGGAGCGGGTATAGGTTATAGACAAAAATCCGTTTACTAGATGGGGTGGGTTAGGTGTTAAATTTAAATAAAACCATCCTGCCCCGTCCTGCCTGCCCTGTTTATTAAATGGGGCGAGTTAGGGTTTTCCCAAACCCTCCCCATTTCCATCCCTACCCATTCCTCCCTTTCGATTTCTTATGGTCTAAGTTAATATTATTCTTTTTGCCAAAGCATGATGTATTTTTACATATTTGTAATGTAAATAATGAGAGAAGGAAATCAACCGACTTGCATCAATGGAAAGACGGAGAGAAATAATCTTGAGGAATGTACCCAAAAATAACGTAAACATACGATGAGAGTGTTCGTCAAATAACGAATCTCTATTAAAAATAGAATGTGCATATCAGATGAGACATAAGTATATAGGAGTTTATGACTTACAAAAATAGATACAATATAGTATAAAAGCATAAAACGAAAAGAGAGGACTCGAATCCAAGGTTAGCGCGGGACGCCTACATAGCCCAATAGGCATTCAAGTATAAGTAGTTAGATATGTCATGCGGGTGGTATTTAACTCATAAACCCAAATTTAAGACTCCGCTTATAAGGTTTTTGAAGAAAGCGTGCTCAAGTGTAAAAGTGTGAAAAAGATAAAATCTTACTTTTCGAGTTTATAAGTAAACTCTCTTTCTTATCTTTTGGATTTTTATGAAAATAAATTACGTGAATACTAATAATAAAAATGGATAATAGTTGATTTAAGATAATGAGTAAATAATGCTAAATGAATAACCTAGAGAATAGTAGGATTAGACCTCCTAGAAGACTTTTGCTACAGAATTTGGAAGGTATGTAGACTGATTTTATAGTGGTATAAGGGTGGTGAAATATGGTGAGGTAAGTGACCAAATGTGTTAAGAAAGTGATGTAAACAAAATGAAGGGAATGTTAGAAAATAGGTTTTTTTTTTGTGAATGACAACGCTCTGATTTCGAGAGATTGTTTCTGATTACTAAAAATGAGGTCCCTAGGAGCGAGGTCATGGTCTCATCAAATAGTTCCATTTTAGGGTTGAGGGTGCTGATTTGAATGGCCTCTAGTTTACCTATCAGTACAGCTCCTACCTTACTAGGTAAGGAAAGTACATCATATCGATAGGGGGTTTTGGGGTGCCTATAGGAAGTTCATAACGGACTTTTTTAGAAAAATGGACATAAAATGCAAACCGTAAGTCCAAATTGTGCACGCATAGGACCATTAGATAGGGGATTTAGAGTCCTTTAATAATCCATTGATCCACTCTCGGGGTTCATGAGTTGAACAAAGTCAAAGTCATGAGTTGAACAAAGTCAAAGTCATGAGTTGAACAAAGTCACACGAGGCTCAAAAGTACCCGATGATCTCTAGATCGGGGTTCTTGTAGTAAAAAAGGGTCCTTAGTGTGAACAGCGAGGCCTACTCACGCTTAGCATGGACCAATGGAGAAGTATTTAGATACCTATGACATTTCATTGAGCTCTGATTGGTTTGGATAACTAACCAAGGTCAAATGGGGACCATGAACACTCTATGGCCTTTGGGAGTAAAATGGGTCATTTGTGTAAACCACGAGGCTGATTCACACACACAACGAACTATTAGAAAGGGAATTTAGAGCCCTATAGGATTTCATTAATCTTAGCTTTGGTGGGAAAGTTAACCGAATACAAATGGGGATTAGGAGCACCCAGTGGCTTTTAGATCAATTATCAAAGTAAAATGGATCATTCGTGCGAACCATGAAGCTAATTCGCACACGATATGTAATGTTGGAAAGGTGATTCAGGGCCCTATAACATTTCATTGAGATTTTCTCAGATGGAAGAGTTGATCAAAGTAGAATGGGGCCAGAAAGAGCCTACTGGCCTCTAGGTCAGTACTCAGAGTAAGACCTAGGGTTTACGAAGGGATGATGAGTGTTAGGGACCTGAGAAAGAACCTATATGAACTAGGATAGCATGTTTACATGGCCCCTAGATGGGAGAGACTGAAAAAAGTGATGGTCATCGATAGGTAGACACCTCATCGATGTTTAATGTCGATCCTACAGACCTGGGGGATGGAGATGACTGATTCTGAGGGTCGAGGTCGATTCTGTGAATCTGGATTGTGAAATGACCATTTCAAAGGGCCAAGGTTGATTTTATAGACCTAAGGAGTGAAATGACCAACTCAAAGGTTCGAGGTTCATTCTATGGACCTAGGATTTAAACGATCGATTCAGCGATTCGAGGTCAATTCTATGGACCTAAAGAGCCGAATCGCCAGTTCAGAGGGTAAAGGTTAATTATGTGAACATAAGGATTAAAATAATCGATTCAGCGAGTTAAGGTCAATTTTGCAGACCTAAGGAGTTGATATGATCGATTTAGTAGGTCAATGTTGATTATATGGACCTAAAGATTGAATGACCAATTCAGAGGGCCGAGGTCGATTCTACTGACCAAAGGATTGAGATGACCAATTCAGCATGTCAAGATCAATTCTTAAAACCAAAAGACTGAGATGAAAATTCAATATGTCAAGGTCAATTTTGCCGACATAAAGATTGAGATGATCGATTCAAATGGTTGCGATCAATTTTTCAGACTTAAAGATTGAGATGACCAATTCAGCAGGTCGAGGTTGTTTCTGTAAACTTAAAGATTGAGATGACTGATTCAGCGAGTCAAGATTGATTTTGCGAATCTAAAAATTGAGATGACCGATTCAGCAGGTCAAGGTCGATGTTGTGGACCTAAGGATTGAAATGACTAATTCAGTGGGTCGAGGTCGTTTCTGCAGGCCTAAAGATTAAGATGATCGATTTAGCATGTTAAGATTACTTTTGTGGATCTACGTTTTGAAACGATCGATTCAGTGGATCGAGGTCTATTTTGCTGATATAAGGATGTTATTTAGGAGGAGTTTTTCAAATTGTGGATTCACTGGGGAAATCGTAGATTAATTTGGTTCCATTGGGGAATACATTGGTGATATGAGTGAGTGTCAATTATCTTGTCGAGGATTAATGATGGCTTATAATTGGTCGGTGCTCCAAAATGGTTTTTTCTTGAAGCAATAACATTCTTGACTTTGTGGGGTTTTTTTAAGAATATTTATGAATTTTTTAAGTAGTTTTTGGATTTTTCTAGCATTTTTATAACAAAATTTTAGGGGGACTGCCAATAGGCAGGTATGGTGAGGTTCCTATTGGCATAGGGCACAAACTCTTGGGTTTCTCGTGGAAGGGGAAAGGTCATTATTGATAGGAAGTAACAGGGGACTGTCGATCGGCATACCCCTTAGCCTCCTATAAAAAGGGGTAACCCTCCTCGTATTTTTCACACCTTCAAGTGATTGAATCTCTTTCATTATCTCTCTAAAATTCAATTTTGAGTTTATTTCCTTTGCAAGAACTCAATGCTAGGTACTTCTGGTAACAACAATGACTGTGTGATTATTGATGATCGGGAGGGCCTAGAATGGGGGTTGGGGTGCCCTTGGCATTAGATAACAAGAATACATATGATAACTTTGAGTCGGTGGTGGGCGGGAGGGTTCTATTGCGGGAGTCTACATATCACCGTTCTGCTATGGTCAAGAACCCTACTTTTTTTTCTTCTCATCTTTGTAATAATGAGAGGTTTTTATTAATTTCTCCACAAGTTGACATAGCCTCTTCGAGCATTCGGTCCTGAGGAATGATTGGAATGAAGGAGGTTTGGGGCCATCTATATGAGGCAATATGGTGGATGGTGGGATCTATTAGATTTGCACATCGATGGGGGCATTAAATGAGACGTTGATCTCTACGTAGGTGTTATGTTCGCTAGGCAAGAGGTGGAGGGACACGAACCACACATTTTACTTGGGAGCTGGGAGATGATGATTACTTCCTTTATGTTCAGCAACTAATAAGGTTGGAGTGTGCAAGATAGCATATTGTGGTGGATCGGACTTTGTGGGCTTCTTTGGGGGATATATGAAGAATCATGACAGGGTATTATGTTTGGATATCTGTGCTGAATAAGACTCTATTATCTTAGTAGATTGACAATAATAATGGACGTTAGGTGAGTCAGGCAACCTGTTTATTTATTCTGATTTTGTTGGGGGGATTTGTGGTGTTGATGACCTACACTATCGTCCATTTGTGGGTTTTGCCTTTTTTGAGGATTATTTTATACATCCACCTGAAGGACTGGGGGAGCTTTACTTTGGAGTCTCTTTATGCTTCTTTTGATCCCTTCACTCGGTGCTACCGACAGAATTTTGCAGAACCCACGTATCTCTTGGAGGTAATCTTTGAGTTTAATTCCCCCTCATTTTCTTGTAGTCCTTTTTGTTTCTCTTTTAATTTTTCGTGTTTCCTTTTGTACACGTTGTTTTATGAGGTGACAGGGCACAAAATGGGGTTAGTTTCCTTGATAGAAATCAAGGTGGGAGACTTTTTCACGATGTATGGTGGAGGAAGTCAAACATGCATTTAAACCAATCACGTTCCCGAAAAGGTGTGCAAGCGTTAGTGAATGCTCTGATGAGAAACCATGTTAGGCTTTTGATACTTGTATCTTTCTAATTTTTAGATGTTTTTTCTTTTGGGTAGATTACTAACTCTTTACTGGGGAAACATGTGACCTTCTACCACTGGAGTTTAACCTCGAGGCCACAGGGATTACGGGTATGCATGCATAGATGAGGAGGTTGTTATGCATAAGTTTGGGTATGTCTAGTACCTTGGTTAGAGGGTGGTGCAATAGATCATGAATGGAGAGGGAGATTTCCTACCATCAGTGCCCCCTGAGTATATGCGACTGGTGAAGGAGATGATAGACGAGGTCACGGTGGTGGCGATGCAGGATGAGCCCTATACGCATTACATGGATATGATGGAGGGTTATAACAATCAAAACTTTGCGACTAGATAGTGGATGTTGTCATGCATATATGATGTTGAGAATGTGCCTCCACTTGCAGCGGGATCGGGAAGACGTACTAGCATACCGACGACGTTGGCCCATAGTTGCAGAGGAGGTGCAACGGTGGAAGTGGGGGAGGTTCTGCTTCTTCATGTCTCCATTCCCTCTTATCATGTTTGTCTTAGTAGCAGGGTGATATCGGTGTTTCCTCACCCTCATGCAACGGTCGAAGGTTTGACGGGTCTTTCCAAGGAAGCTCTATGAAGTGAGGTATAATCATTTCTTTCTTTTTTCCATTTCCTACATTCTTTTCTCCTTACTGACTTGTTTTTATTTTGGTTCTTTTGTTCTCTTTTCATTATAGACTGTTCGTGTGTCGACCGCATGGATGGTGGGTATCAAGTATTGGATGGCGTTGATGTCAGACTATGTGAGGAAGTCACCCAGTGCCTTGTTGGTGCCACCAGTCATGTCTGATGAAAGCTATGGTTCTAGGAGTAGTGGATCCACCGCTTATTATCAGGGAAAGTGCCTCTTTCGAGGTCTTTGATGGTGGGGCTTTTGAGGGAAATTTAGGAGGGATTCGAGTCGCACCCAGATATATTGTTTTCCTTTATTTTCTTCTTATTGTACACGTAAGAGAGTGTAATAATTTTAGATAATTTAAATATAAGAAATGCATTTTTTTTAATTATCTTGGTTTAACGGTTTACTCTAAAGCAAATGTTTATTTTAGAAATGATATGTATAAAAGAGGAAAGTAATTAATTTCCAAAGGGGGGGTTACCAATCGGCATACCCCTTGTCTTACATATCGGCATAAAGGTCAAGTCCAAATCTCGTCCATAGTTTTGATTATATTTTTGGCATACTCTGTGTACTTTTGGAGTAGGGAATATAGTGGAATTTTGAATGATTTATTTTTCTGTGGAATTGTTTAGTATAAAAGGGGGCCTTTGGAGGTGTTTTTATCGCCACATTCTTCTTTATCCTCTTTTTAATCCTTTTCTTCTATGTTTTGCAAATGTCTCTTCTAGTGTCTGAGGCTTTTTCCACATACCTTAAAGGTTTAAAGGCCATGTGCCTCAAAACATCAACTATGAAGCTTTTGATTTGTGCTCGGTCTCTTTGTGACACAATCATCCCAATTAGAGGTACAATTTTGGTACCTTGAATACCACATTTTTCTATTCGGCTTAGATGAGGTGTGTCCTACCTATGAGGAGTTCTCCATAATGCCAGGTGTCATCCCTAGTGTAGTGACAACTATGTCGAATTTATACTGCTCTCTCCGAGTGTCTTTAGTAGAGTTTCTCCACATCTCCCCTTCATATGCTCATTTATTGGTTCACAGAGGAAACACAATTCTCCCTACATCCATGAATTCGATATGCCGGAGGGATTTCACTAACAACGGATTTGTCAGGGTTGTACCCTTTAGTTTGAGTGCCAAGTTTTTATTGGTAATGTGCGATCTGACAAATGACCCTCAGATGCCCATAATAGCACTGTGGATATCCTACCACTATATTCCTTCTATGGTTGTATTATTGGATACTTTGAACGGCCTAGATGCCAGGATGGAGGGTCGGGCTGGATTTTATGGGGAGCCTTATCAAGCTGTTCATGTGGCTTTCCAAGAGATTACGCCTGGAAGCTCCTCCTAAGTACCCTTTATTGGGATTTTCCAATTTCTTTTCTAAAACTTTCTTTATCTTTGTCCCGTTGATAGAGAACTAGATTAACGTGCTTGTGGACCACGTGGCCAAATGCCTTCGTTGGTTGGTACTGTGGTGGGGGAACTTGCAACCCATTTTGCAAATGGGGGAATACTGGAATGTGTGGTTAGTTTTTTCTTTACCAGATATCTTTCTATTTTCCCTAAGGGCTTCTACACCAAGTATGATGGGAGCATATTGTTCCTCCCCACATAATAACTTCTTTCTGGTGGAATACTTGACTGAGTCCTTAAGCATGATGTTTTGGAGAGGTTGCATTTATATCTAGGTATTATTTTAAATAGTTATGAAAATGGGTTCTTAAGAATATTTTAGTGTATGAGATTGGTCAAAGATATCTTGTCATGTTTCACACCATGGAAGAGGTTGTTGTGGTTTTATAAAAGCTCATTCAGAGCAATAATCAGCATTGGGGGCCCTGGGGGCCTCTATGGGCAGGAAATGATAATAAGGCGATCCCATCTCGTGGTTGAGGACAAGGTTTGATAAGCTGGTGTAGCACTACACCAAAAACAGGAATCTGGCACGGTTTAAAACTGTGCCAGATCAAATCTGGCACGGTTTTGAACTGTGCCAGAATCAGGTGTTCCAAAATTGCCATTTTTTTCTGACACGGCTCAAAAGTGTGCCAGATTTAGTCAAACAGGAACACTTTTGGCAAACTTTTAAACCGTGCCAGAATTTGATATTTCTGGCACACTTTTGGCACAGTTTTTAATTGTGCCAGATTTAGCACAGTTTAAAAAAATTTGACACAGTTCAAAACCGTGCCAAAATATGATACACTTTTGCCACGGTTTTGAACTGTGCCAAATTAAATTATAAAAAGAAAAAAATTTATTTGAAAGCACAAAAATTCACAAATTAAAAATATTGTACGTTGTTGATAAACTAATGTACATACAAACTTCAAAATATTACAAGTCTTTAATAGTTCACAAGCCAAAAAAAATTGGGCAAAGTTCCCTCTATTTTCTGGACATTCCAAAACCTACTAATACAAAACCTGCCTAACATAAAGCCCGCACGGCCACAAAATATAACAATTAACTAACAAAAGCCCGCACGGCCATAAAACTTAACGATAAAACTACAAAATCCTGCACGGCCATAACACAAAAAAAAATGGAATCATGAATAAACTTCTTGTTGTAAACCATTGAGTTCACCGTGTGTTCCACGTGAATAAATGCCAACGATAAACTGTTATCCTGCAAAAAAAAAAAATAGGATACAAAAAAGATACGATATTAGTAACCCAATAATTTACAAAAAAAAAATCTACTCAAACTAAAAATTACATATAAGAGTGGAAATTATCATCATATTCTCAAATCGGAAACCCCGGGACTACGCGGTCAGTTCCTACAAGTTATATTAGTCCCGTGCGAGGTGTTCGTGCCTCCTACGGGGTCGTTTGGGAGCTGGTTTGGGTTTTCACCCTTTAACGACTTGTTTTTAAGTCTAAGTGTGATTTTTGTAAATTATCGTCATATTCTCAAACCGAGAGACCCGGGACTACGCGGTCAGTTCCTACAAGTTACATTGGTCCCGTGGGAGGTGTTCGTGCCTCTTACGAGGTCGTTGGGGGCTGATTTGAGTTTTCACCCTTTAACGGCTTGTTTTTAAGTCTAAGTGTGATTTTTACAAATTATCATCATATTCTCAAACCGAGAGACCCGAGACTATGCGGTCAGTTCCTACAACTTTCTAAAAAATTACCTTTTGCTACACTTAACTACACCCCATGTCCAATGAATGATAGAGGGATTGAAATACCAAATATTGATTACACCGTGTATTAGCCTATTATCCAAATAACATGTTAAATGATTCGATTAAAAAAATAACATAATAAATATAAATAAATCATTAATAAGATTACAACGATTCTATATTATGAATAAGTATAGGCCAATTATTTATAATATTCTTACCTTTTCAATCCCCAAACAGGGGAGGGAGTTACCTATTTCAAAATTGCAACATACCAAAAAACAACTATTTGAGTATTTATGTATTAACTTTTACATAATATGATAAAAACAAAATGCCTACAAAACACATTGATGGATGTAAAAGCTCGTGGTTGGATAAATAATACTTAAGTCACAATCCAAAACATTGTTTTCATATCCAGCTTCTATAAACTAATCAAAAAATTAAGTTCATTCCTCTACCCATCTTCTATAAACCAATAAAAAAATTAAGAACACAAAAGTAAATTACCCATTTAGGAATTGTTTCAAATACCTGAGATGGAATCAATAAGTAGACACATTTAACACTTTCACTTTGCAACTGATTTGTTGGAGTGAAAAATTAGTGATTATCGAAATAAACAAAATTAGGGTTTCAAAACAGCAAATGATGAATACTGGAGAGAGAGATAATGATGAAGACAAAGAATACCATAATTAAAACTGCAATCGATCCACAAAATGCACAAACCAAATCAGTTGTGCGTGTAGGCTGATTCGTGAGAGGGAGTGAATGAGGATGAGAGGGTGAGCGGGAATGAGAGCGGGAAACCACAAAACTACTATAATGATTTTTTAGGGTACTTTATATTTTAGTTAAGTGTACTCAATTTTGGCACACTTTAAAACAGTGCCAAATTTTGGCACTGTTTTAAAGTGTGCCAGATTGTTATTAAACCGTGCCAAAATTTGGCACGGTTTTAAACTGTGCCAGATTTTTAATATCAGGGTGTGCCAAATTGTTGTTTTTCGTGTAGTGTAGGTATGTGTTTGTGGAAATTTTAATTTATTTTTGAGTAGGTGTTTGGTATGTTTTTGGATCTTTTGTGAAGCTTGTCTAATGGTAGGGGTTTGTATGTTGTATGAGGGCTAGGAAAGGAGTGGTTTATTTGACTCCTGCTGCTAATTCTTCATGTAATAGTCATATTTCTGATTAAAATAAAATAAAAGAGGTTTAACATATTTTGTTATGTGTTTTAATTAATTGAGTATTTTAATTGTCAATACTAATCACTAGGGCACACATAATCCTTTGCTCATTTAAATGATGAGAAAAAACACCGTTCTCAGGGGAAGAAAAGAATAATATGTTGTAAGAAATTTTTGTGAGAATAACATTTTGTAAGAAAAGAATACACACCGTGCCCATATGTATTTTATGGGCTACCTATGCCCGGTTTGAAAGTATATGAGCTTCTTATTTCCTGAACAGAGGTGAATTTGAGAGGATTTAATCTCACGTTGTTCTGAGTAGGGGAAATGAAGAGATTTGTTTAGCATAGAAGGGGGATGCAAAGATTCAAAGCGTGACGAGAGTTCAGACTAAGGGTGAAACATTTTTAGATGGTCCACGTTGATGGATGCACCATTTTTTCTCCATCTAGATTTGCCAGCATAGCGGTGCCACCTGATAGGATTTTTTTACAATGTGGGGGAAACTCCAATTAGGTTTGAACTTTCCTCTTAGATCCCTAAGGATTCTATAATTTCTTTCAGGTCTAGATCTCCTTCTTAGACACTACGGTCCTTGACTTTCCCGTTGAATGATCATGCGATTCGGTGATAGTATCCTTGTATCTGATACAAAGCTTTTAATCTCTTTTCATCTAGGAGTGAGAGTTCATCGTAGTGTCTTTGATCTCAGTCTTCCTCACTAATCTTAATTTCTCACATAACCCTTAGACAAGGCACCTCTTTTTAGGGATAACTAACCACGCCATGTACCAGAGAATATGGGGTAGCCCCAGTTGGTGTCCAGATAGAGGTATAGTAGCCCTAGAGGGCATATGGGATCCGATTGGTCCAGTCGTTGCAACTTTTAGTAATATTGTTAATAATTGACTTGAGGCTTTTGTTGGCAACTTCAGCAACGCTATTGGTTTGTGGTCGGTAGGGAGAAGACTTATATCTTTGAATTCCATACTCATCGAATATTTCTATGACCTCAGCCTCGAAGTGGAGTCCTTTGTCTGATACCAACTCGTGAGGAACTCCATATCAGTAAATAAAATTCCTTCTGATAAACTTGTCCACTTTCTTTGCATTCAGTATTGCTACGAGTCGACTTCAACCCATTTTGTGAAGTAGTCCAGGGAGACCATGATGAATTCATGCTTGAAGCTTTAGGAGTAACCTTACCTATGATATGTTTACCCCAGGTAGAGAAGTTCCAGGGATAGGCTTTATAGTACAATTTTCAAGGAGGCAAGTACTAAAGGTTGGAATTTTTTTAGCATTTTAGTCATCTCCAAACATAAGCAATGTAGTCTTGGTTCATAGTGGTCCAGTAGTACCCTTAACGGATGATTTTCTTAGCAAGAATGTGGTTGTTCATGTGGGGCTCGCATTCCCCGCTGTGGATTTTCTGCATAATTTTATCAATTTCACCACTTTAAATGTAATACAAGTGGGTTCTATAGAAGTTTCTCTTGAAAATCACTTTATCACAGAGGATGTACAGGGCAGCCTGTTTGTAAAGGGTCGCATGGTCTTTCTTGTTTGTGTCTCAGTAATACCTACCATGTTTGAGAAGGTTCCAAGTATTATAGTACCATAGTCCTGCCTTATCTGAATCCCCTTCAGTGATGAGGTCAATACCATAGAAATGGGTGGGTGTAGCTTATTTATGTACCAGAAAAGGGGCCATTATTATTCCCGCGGGCATGTCGATTATGGAGGCCAAGTTTGCTAGTACGCCGGCTAGTCTATTCTTTAAATGAGTAAGATAATTGAAGGTGAAAACTTTGAATTTGGAGGCAAGCTCTTGTAGATGGGCATTTAAGGGTAGGAGTTTCTCATCTTTGACTTTCCATTTCCTGAGAATTTATTCGATAATGAGGGTAGAGTCTCCATAGACGTCCATGTGCTTGAATCCTTTCTCAAGGGAAATCTTGATCCCTATGGTCCATGACATGTATTAAGTCATGTTCTTGGTGCAAGGGAAATCTAGATTATTAGCAATGGGGGTGTGAGAATCATCAGGAGTGATTAGGACTATCCCAATGTCATACCATTCCTTATTGGCAGCTCCATCGAAGAACATATACCACTTGAGATCCTCCTAAGAGGTGTAGGGGTTATCTTCATCTAGAAATTCGGAGACCTAAATTTTGATTCCTTCCATGGGATGGTCGTCAAGACAATCGTAGATGTCCCTCTTCTTCATAGATTTCTACTTGACATACAAAATGTCAAACTCGGCTAGTAAAAATATCCACTGAGACTTGCAACTCAATAGAGAGGGTTTCTCTAGTTGGTATTTTATGGGATCCATTCGGGAAACTAGTTTGATGGAGAATGCAAATATGTAGTGCCGTAGTTTTCATGTGACCCAGAATAGGGCAACACGTTCCTTATCTAAGGCAATGTAACTGACTTCGTACCCAACTATCTCTCGACTAGCGTAGTATATTTCTCTCTCCTTTTGAGAATCCTCAATGTATTGGTCTAGCAAAGCCCCTGCTCCAGTATCAGTGATAGTTAAGTACAGGAGGGGGGAGACCTAGATACGAAGGCATGAGCATCGGAGGTCGGGTAAGGTATTGTTTAATCTGATCAAAACCTTCTTGGCACGCCTTGTTCCAAACTTTAGTTGAGTCTTTTCGGAGAAGTTTAAAAATGGGTTCCCATATATTGCAGCTTACCCATGAATCCTCACACTTCTTTCTCCATCTGAGGTGGTGGAATTTCGAGTATGGATTTTAGTTTGGATGGGTTTGCTTTAATCCCTTCTACACTGACCATGAACCTAAGAAAATTTCTTTTAGTGACGTCAACGACACATTTCTATGGGTTGAGTCACATCTGAAACTGTCGCAATCGATTGAAGAATTTTCTCAGCGCAGGAATGTGACCTTCCTAAGTAATGGACTTGATATATTATGTCGTCGACACAGATCTCGGCTTCTTTGTGGATGAGGTCGTGCATGACAATTGTGTCAGACCTTCGGGAGGTAGCCCCGACATTCTTGGGCCCAAATGGCATGATTATTAGCGAAAGGTCCCCCATAGGGTGATGATGGAAATTTTTTCTTAGTGGTCAGGATGCATTTTAATCTGATTGTGACTGACAAAAACCGTCAATAAATGACTTGAGAACTTGGATGGACATGTTGTCTATGATCATGTCGATATTGGGCAAAGGGTAATCATCCTTCATGGATGCCTTGTTTAGATCTCGATAGTCGACGCACATGCAAACTTTTACTCCTAATTTTGGTACAAGGACAATGCTTACAAGCTATGTAGGTTATTCGACTATGAGAATGAAGCCTACGTTCAACTGTTTCAACACTTCTTCTTTGACTTTAAGGGACCACTCTATTTGGAGTTTCCTTAGAATTTAATTGACTGGCTTACTCTTTGGGAATATGGGGATCTCGTGCTGAGCTATCTCTGTATCAATACTGGGCATATCGTTATTGGACCATGCAAAGACGACCATGAACTCTTTGAGAAGCTCTTTAAATTAGGCCTACTCATGCTCATCGAGGTTAGGCCCTATTAGAACCTCGCGCAGATGGCTACTAGAATCGAGATTTATAACAACAGTCTTAATATCATAGTTTGAAGTAGGGTGAGGTAAGTGGCCAAGCGTGGTAAGAATTTGAGTTAAGAGAAATGGATATAATGTTGGAAAATAGGGTTTTTAGGGAATGACGACGCTCTGATTTCGAGAGAATATTTATGATTGGTGAAAAGGAGGTCCCTAGGAGTGAGGTCATGGTCTCATTAATTACTTTCATTTTAGGGTTAGGGGGTTACCAATTAGCATGGACCCTATCCTGCCTATTGGCAAAGTCCTTGCCTTGCTGGGCAAGGAAAGTACACCCTACCGATAGGCAGGGGCTCTTGGGTGCCTATAGATAGTTCGGAAACGGACTTTTTAAAAAAACGAACATAAAATGCAAACCATAAATTTGAATCTTGCATAAACGGGACCATTAAAAAGAGGATTTAAGGCCTTTAATAATCCATGAACCACTCTCAGGTTTGGGAGTTGATTGAAGTCAAACGGGGCTTGGAGGCACTCAATGGTCTCTAGATTGGGGTTTTTTGAAATAAAAAGTGTCGTTAGTGCGATCCGTGAGGCCGATATAAGCACAACATAGACCGTTGGAAAGGATATTCAGATCCCTACAAGATTCAATAGAGCTTTACTGAGTTTGGATAGTTTTCTAAGGTCAAACAAGGCTCGAGAGTGTCGTATGGCCTTACAAAGCAAAAGGGAGCATTCGTGAAAACTATGGGGTCGATTCGTGCATGAAATGGATCATTGGAAAGGGGATTTAGAGACTTATAAGATTTTATTAGTATAGCTCGGGTGGGAGATTTGATCGGAGTCAAACGGGATTTCAAAGTGCACAATGGCTTCCAGATCGATTCTCAGAGTAAAAAGGATCGTTTGTGCGAACCATGAGGTTGATTCACACACATTATGTACCGTTGGAAAGGGAATTTAGAGACCTATTAGGTTTTATTGAGATTATATCAGGTAGGAGAGTTAAACGGGACTAGGAACCTCCCTATGGCCTCTAGATCAGTACTCGAAGTACGACCTAGGATATCTCGAGAGAGAAGGAGTTTTAGGGACCTGAGAAGGTACTTAGGGGGCATTATGATAGGGTGTCTACAAGATAATTCTTGTTTGATGGTGTTTGAAGCTCGTTCTATCGAGAACTAATTTTCTTTATAATGAGATCTCCATCTCGTTTGAAGGAGATAAAAAATATATATATTTAAAATTCTTTTTATAAAGATCTTCGATTTAAAATGTAAACATCCAAGAATATAATTTGATTGAGAAAATAGGACAAGTTATATATCTCCTTTTAAGTGTCAGTGACAAATCCAACGTCTTTGAATCCTTTAAAGTGTCATAAACTATGATCGGTCACTAACATATCTTCGAATGATTATGGAGGCAATGTCGATGTAATGTTCGACTTAAAACTCTGGTCTGTAATGGGACACGACAAAATACCAAAACGTATAAGCTATGAGAAATTATAAAATATTTCTCTTACAAATCTCCCTGTTTGTCTATTCTAGTAGAAAACAATAAAAAATAAAATCCAAATTACAATAAACCTCTAAGACAATGTATCATAATGTCCTCCTAAACCCAAAAATGGAACAACATTTAGAACTTGGTCTTTAACTGAATTTGATATCCCATTGGCCAACATTGTCTTCATCTTTTATAATCCATGCAATCATCATCAATGAGAAAGATACCTACACATGTCAGACAAAAAAATACCAAGACGTGTATGATTTTTAAAGAAAAATAAAGCTCCACCGCAATTTGTTCTCCCATTTTTATTCGTAATAGACAAAGGGTTAGAATTTAAGCATGAATAATAAGCATCACGTGAAGAAGCAATGATATCATCACAAAGATAATCGATAAATCACATGCGATGAATTTCCAAAAGGAATAATGTGTTCTCCCCCTGTCAAATAACTATTTTTGAAGTTTTTCAAAATTTATAGTAAGTTATATGTATAAAAAGTACACATAGCTACAAAACACTTAGTCACCATAGAATAACACTAATATACCCCAATCGTGAAAACAGAATGTAATTGTGTGAACATTTTCCATAGGTAAATCAACATAAACATTCATAACATAGGTGCACGAAGTCATGAGATACTACTAAAGAAAGAACGCAATTTCAACCTTAGGTGTAAAAAAGTTGAACTCAAATGAAATTAACTCAACTTTTGCAATATGCCATGAATTTAAATGATTCTCAAATCAGTAACGCCAAACTATTTAATGCTTTTCAAGAAAGTCCATTGTGTAAACCCATTGATCTTCTACTTTATGACACCCTCAAAATCTCACATATATATGAAGTCACTCGCAAATATTTTGAAGATATTATCATGCTCATATGTAGCGAAACATCAATAAATATAAAATAAATGGTTTTGGTACTTCTATTTATTGTGATGTTAATCTTTTAGGCTCTTTCTACAAATGGTGGCTTTTAATGCAAAGAGAATTTTTCTCTTTCATAGCCCCTTTCCATTGCTTAACATATATCAATATTTTTTAGGAAACAAAATTCGAGTAATGGTTCTTACTAGCACAACTTATGTATTTTTATATTTGGTTCATTATTAAGTAGGACTGAGATAATAACACCGTATTCAACACATGATAAGCAAGTACAATGTTCACAAAGTCCGTTCATGTGTGCAATCAAAGTGATAAAGAGTCTATCATGAAGAATGTAATCCTCAATGAACAATGCAATACTATCCTCACACTATTAATCACACTAATGAAACAAGGACATATCTCAAAACATTATGAAAAAGTCACATGAATGGATGAAATATAGGGTTGATCCGAATATCTTAAATGTTCATCCATATTTGGTGAAAAAATGAAAATGCAAAAATCTTTTTGTCTTCTTCAAAAATTTTATCAAAAATAAAATCTTTTTTAAATTTCGAACTTTTCTTTAAAAATCAATTTTTTTTTTATTTTTCAACTTTTTCATAATTTTTTTTTAAATTGTCAAATTTTTCATAAAAATTGATTTTTTTTTGGAATTTTCAAATATATCGAAAAGAAAATATATGAATACAATAGAAATGCAACCTAGTAATAGGGATATAAGATATGAACATGATAAATATCCTACACTAGATAAAATGGCTGAACTCAATCAACGGAACAAATACCTAAAGACTTACTAAGATTCTCCAATCTAAGTTCATCTAAAGGTTTTGTGAAAATATCAGCTAATTGATGTTCGGTGATCACAAAGCTCGAGGACACAACCATTTCCTCAACGAGATCATGAATAAAAAGTTCACGTATCCTAGTGTGCTTTGTGTGAGAATGTTGGACCGAATTACGAGATATATTAATTGCACTCATATTATCACAAGAAATCATTATTGTTTCTTGGGAAATCTCATAATCTTCCAACATTTGTCTCATCTATAAGAGTTGTGTGCAATAACTCTCGGTATGTAGATACGCGGCCTCTGCCATGGACAAATAAATAGAGTTTTATTTCTTACTCAACCAAGAGACAAAAGGACTCCCAAACTAAAAACATCCACTCGAGTTGCTACTACTACTATCACCAGCCATAACACAATCGACATCCGAATAGGCAAAAAATGGTCATCAGTATCAAAGTGATACCAAATACCATAGGAAATCGTTCTACTCACGTATTTGATGATATGTTTAAGTGTGAGAAAGTGAGACTCTTACGGGGATGCCTGGTATTGTGCACAAACTTTAACGTTAAAGGCAATGTAGAGACGACTAGCAGTCAAGTAGAGAAGATTACCTTTCATACTTCTATAAATTCTATACTCTATGTGCTTTCGTAAAGTGTCTTTTCTAAGCTTAGTCGATGTATTCATAGGGGTGCGTGAGTGCTTATCGGAGTCTAAACACTACTTTTTCATTAGGTCCCTAGAATATTTTGATTGAGATATGAATATCTTATCCTCTAATTGATGTACATGGACACTTAATAATAATATAATCTCACCAACCATGCTCATCTCCAAATCTCTCCTCATTTATTCCTAAAAAATATAAGCATGTTGAGAGCATGTGGATCTAAATACTATGTTGTCCACATAGACTTAGAAAACCAAGATAGCACCACTATCTCTACTAATAACAATGTCTTATCCACCCCGTCTCTCTTAAAACCACGAGCTAAGAAATAAGAAGTGAGCCTCCCATAGCAAGCACAGGGTGCTTTCTTTAAACCATACAATTACTTCTTCAGATAATGGACATTTTCGGGGTGATTTGGGTCTTCGAACCCTTTGGTTGTTCCACAAACACTTCCACCTAGAGAAAGGTAATTTTAACATCCATTTGATATAACTTGAAGCGTAGATGACAAGCTATAATGAGTGGTAAGTGGAAAGACTCAAGCCTAGTAACACAAGCGAATGTCTTGTCAAAGTCTTCACCCTCAATTTGTGTGTAGCCTTGAGACACCAACCTATCCTTATTGCAACCTATGGTACCATTCTCATATATCGTATTCTTGTAAATCCACTTGGTACCTATCATCTTTATCTCGCTAGGTCGGGGGATTAACTCCTAGACATCGTTATTGCAAAATTAAAGCAAGTCATATTGCATAGCGAATATTCAATGCTCATTCTTGAGTGCTTCTTTCACATTCTTGGGCTCGACTAAGGAGGTGTAGCAAAGTATCTAGACACATTCTCAAGTTGAGTACGAGTCTTGACACTTAGTGTGGGATCACTAAGTATATCGAAAGGGTCATGACTATTTCTAACCTAAGAGGGTGGATGCTCTAAATCAAGAGTTGTTTCCACTAAGGTAATACAAGGAGCGATGGGATCGTCACCAGGGGTGCATCATCCTTTTAATAGAGATTGGGGTCAAGAGACATCGACTCGTCGTCTTCTCCAATCATGACGTTTATTGACTTCATAACCTTATAGCTTGCAAGGTTAAGCACTCTATAAGCCCTACTTGATGATGAATAACCTAAAATTATCCTCTCATCGCTTCAGGAGTCAAACTCTCTTAAGTGATCTCTATCTATCAAGATGTATCAAGTACTCCCAAAGACACGAAAATATAATAGATTGTGTTTCTTTCCTATCCACAACTCAAAAGGCGTGTGTAACGTATGTGGATGAAAATATACCTTATTCACCGTATGGCATGCGGTACTGACCGCCTCTGCCTAAAAACATCGAGGCACTTTTCTCCCAAGAAGCATGGATATATCCATCTCTTGAATCGTTCGATTCTTCCTCTTAATTATCCCATTTTATTGAGGAATATGAATGATCGAAAACTCGTGTTTGATGCCCACTCCATCATAATAGCTATCTACTCCAGCTTCCTTAAATTCAGTGTTGTTACACTGTTCATCCAATTAATAGTGACATCGTGTTGGTTTTATAGGACACGCCACTTGGTTGTTAGAAACTCATTCTCATTGGACTTTTATCTAAGAAACCTAACGATAGAGTATCTCAAAAATTCATCGACCATCACGAGAATATATCTCTTACGACCTATGTTCTCTGCACTAGTACGACCCATAAGATCTATATGTATCAACTCCAATACACAAAAATGGTAATGGTATAATATTTTGGATGGGGACTTCAAATTTGTTTTTCATATTGGCAAGGACCGCAAACTAAGGAAGTTGATTTTTTAAGAGATGGTAAGTCATGCACTATGTCTTTCTTAACTAATCTCTCAATGTCTTTAAATCTCATATAACCTAGTCATTGATGGAAAAGGTCCATAGGGGAGACCATGGCATTATTTAACACATGGTAGGATTTAGGAATGATCCCATAGAACTTATCATCGGTCCTCACTCCTTAAAATAATAATTCACCGAATTGATCATATACATTACACTCGGATCGGTCTAACTTTATTGCAAAGTTTGCGTCGTAAAGTTGGCCTATGTTAATCAACTCTCTTTCAACCCTTTGACGTATAACACATTCTCTATTTTAGGGAATCCAAGTATCTCAATAAAATAATGACTTAAAACACTAGACCTACTCCAATCTTTAAAGGTGACTTTGTCTTCCTTGCGATCCAAAAGGTTAGTAGTATTCAACTTGTGACCTATCATCTTCCTAGAGAACCCACTATCAAAATACCACTGGGAAGTATTTTTAACTATGAGAGAATAGTAAACAATAAGGGATTTATCATATTGGTTATGTACCCAAGTGGATGTAACCTTTTATTTTCCCTTATCATTGTTAGATCTAGTCATAGCGTTAGCAGCGTTCTCAAAAGGCATAGACATCCTTAGACATTCTTCCATTAATCTTTGAAAAGTTACGACTAGAAACTTTACTTGCTCTCTAAGACTATCAAATTCATTATAGCGATACATAGGAGTATGTGTACGTTTAGTTCTTCCTATGTTTTAGTAAAATTCCCTAAGGTTACCTCTCCTTTTTCAATCAGTGAAAACATAGACTTGTTTGGGTCTACCTGGGTTTTTACTTATAGGTTGAACTCTCTTTGGTGGGTTAGGTCGAGGTCCTTATGGATCTACCACAAACTTAGGAACTGATTCCGGTGAGGCATGATAAGTGGATGCACTATCATAACCTATTCCTTGACTCTCCCTACAAACGAAAGAAGGATCGAAGAACATCTTTCCAATCTTCTACGATGTACCTATATAATAACCTTGACCTCCCGGGCACGCTCGAGATATATCTTTTGTTGGGATATAAGGGCTTCATGTTTTTCATGAGTCTCCGATGAGGCTTAAAGATCTCTCGTAAGAGTAGCCACTTTGTTGGTCAAGTCACCATTTTCCCTCTCCACTAAAATGACTCTCTCTCCTAAAGAAGCTCTCACTGAGGACTTGCTCTCTCTCGCCTCTCTCAACTCCTTCTCTAAATATAAAACCCTAAGAGCCAAAATTTTATTTTGTTTTTTTCATTTTAAAGGATGCAGTGTAAAGCTCGTCGTAAGGACGTTAAAGGTCACTTTCTCCCTCACTTAAAACATCTTCCCCCTCACTCTCTCCGGAATGACTAGACTCACTATTGAGGTCATTATGTTTGACAACGTCCTCATCGGTGTGAGAAGTACTTGATATACAAAAATCGCTAGCCATGAACACGGTGAAGTTAAGCCCATGCGATGATTCATCCCTGAAATCCATCGCTATGTGTACTATCATTAGGCATGGCATTGAAGGCAACTTTGCCTTTGCCTTATCTCTTTAATCTCATAGCATACTCATGAGCTTTGTGACCCTTACCCTTGCACTCATAGCATCTCTTGTCATCTTTATAAGGGTACTCTTTTCTTTCTTTCTCAAAATTTTTCTTGCTCAATTTCTATTTTTTCTCTTTCTCAAACTTTAATTTTCTTTGAAAGTATTTTATTTTCTAAGTTCAAGAAATTTTTTGATTTTTTTTAAAAAAGGTTAAGATAATCAAGATTAAAATCATACTTGAAGTCAGAATAAACCTCCTCTTTCTTTTTAGATTGGCCTTGTTCGAATGACAACTCATTTTCATTTTAATAGACTTCTAATGATCTTCCAACGAGAGTTTATGTGTTAAATAGAGGATTCTCATTTGATGGCATTTAAAGGTCATTCTAACGTGAACCAACTTTCGTTCTAACGAGGTTTTACTCTAATTCGAATGAGATAAAAAATAAAAAAAATAATTTTTCAAATTCCTTTTATAAAAAGCCTCGATTTAAAACGTAGACATCCCAAAATTTAATTTGACTGAGAAAATAAAAACCCCAAGTCTTACACCTCCTTTAAAGTGTTGATGACAAATTCAATGGCTTGAAGTCCGTTAAAAACATCGAAAACTATGGTCGGTCGCTAACATATATTCAAAAGGTCGTAGAGGTAATGCGGATGTAGTGTTTGGTTTGAAACTCTGAATTCTAACGGAATATGCCAAAATACCAAAATGTCTAGGCTACTAGCAATTATAAAATCTGGCTCTAAGAAGTTAAAGGATTGATTTAACTTTGATATTACCCTAGTACATGTACTAAGGATACTTAAATATTATTGATAGGGTTTGAATACACGTGAGGGGAGAATGGAACCTAAACTAGGGAAATCAAAAGGTTAGGTGGAGGTGGAGGATCCCAACCATGGGTAGGTGAGTTTTGCTAAACCTCAAGTGGGTGATCAATTATGGCTAGTAGAACCATGATATTAACACGGGGGTAATAGCATCCATATTTGAAATCAGGTGAGGCATCTATTTGACACGTGTTCTCTTAGGTTGTAGCCTGGATTTCAAAGTACATTATGTCTTGGGACACCAAGTGGTCCTATAGCTTCCATAAGACCTCATCTATAGTTATGGGGAGGTATTTTCTTTGATTGATATGGATCCAGTCTACGAGAAAATGATATGAATATGGGTGGAGACAACCACATGGTGCTTGGATGCGAACATTTTGCATATGAGAGCATCAGAGGTTTTATTATTAAATGCTTGGTTTATAAATGAGATGCCTGTATTTAGGTTTGATGTTTGTACTTATAGAAGCAAAGACGAAGCTATGTGGGGCTCAGTGGAGGTTATAGCTCCCAAAACTTTATATATATATATATATATATATATATATATATAGACCCAGGCTCAGGTGCGGACTTCCCGTGCGGACTTTTCGTGCGGACGTTTGTCCTTATCCGGAAAGTGGTCTTTGTTATTTACCCCAGATGGTCCCCCTCTTGTCTTACTCTAAAAATTTAGTTTAAGACTATATAATTAAAAGATTTATAATTCAGACCCAAAATTAATATCAAGACTTTAAAGATTTTAGAACCTCACCAAATTCTGACCAAAACCCAATTCTGGTATCAGATCCATAAGACGTTCCTTTTAGACATACGATTAAAAGACTTTAATGCCCTTAGGATTTATCCCTCGCATTTACCAAGATATTTTTGGAACCAACCCAGACTACCAACCTATACCCATAACTGATTTAGACTCAGAAGGTTGTTTAACCACACACATAGACGGTTGTTCACATATTGAACATATCCCTGCCAAACACGCAGACTGTAGACAAGTTACTGCTAGTGCTATTAATAGCATAATAGACCAAAATAAGTGTATACTTCTTATATTAAGACAATTAATAAAAGACACTCAAACTTTAGAAACAGAGATCAAAAATATCTCTAAAAGATTATTAGACATAGATAATCAAATCCCAATAGACTTAGTACACGTGTTACAAGAAATAAATATTAAGACTAATCATATAGAAGCCCTTAACAAAGATATTTTAGAAATTAAGACTTTAATTAAAAATCAAGACAGTGAGTTAATTAAACTTACTAAAGAACAAGCTAAGCTTATCCCTAGACTTGATAATTATCTTCCTAATGGAGATAGTTAGATCAGACTGGAACGAAGTATCAAAAGACCTTTCCATTCAGACCTTATCCGAATTTTATCAAAGAATTTTAGAAAAGATAAATGATGATAGATTTTATTACAAGATAAATGAAAATGAGATTGCCAACGCAGCTAAGGCAACTAGACTTATATTAGAAAGACTAAATTTAATTTCTACATCTATAGCAGCTACCCAAGACTATAATAATAGCTTTGTTAAAGACTTGCATTTAGACTTAAAAGCTAAAACAGAAGGATTAACTACCTTCTACACAGACTTTGTTAAATTCCAACAGAACTTAGCAAATTACCTTAATAATATGGAAAGACATAATCTATCTAAAATGGATAGCATTATTAATGAACTTAGACTAGACATGGCCCAAGTAGAAGAAAAATACGGTGAAATTATAAACGGAATTAAGGCCGTATATAATAAACCTTCCCAAGCAGAAATAGACTCTCCTTTTATTCTAACTAGGTTAGATAAAATTGAAAAGACTGTAGAAGCTATAGAAGTTAGAACTATGCAACAACTAGAAAAAGGTAATGAAGTAAAAGACTATATCACTAACGTTGGTAAAACCATCGTTAATTCTCTAGCTAGACATAGTGAAGAAACTTCTGAAAAGACTAGAAAGGAGAATAAGAATTTTAAAGAAGAAATCCTTAACCAGGTAAAAAGACAAAAAGATTATTCAGACTTTTTAGAAAGAATTGAAAAAAGACTTGAACAAAAACAGGTAACCACCTGTAAGTTTAAAGAATCCTCCTCCATAGAAACTAGAGAAAGGAATACTATAGGTAGACGAGTCATAAATGATGGATTAGATAAGACTAGTAAGATAGTTAGCTCTATCCCTAATATAGGACAGAGTAACCATATGCTCCAAAGACTTAAAGACTCACCCTCCAATGTTAGGACATGGTGGAAAGAAAGAAATTTCACCAATCCCCTCCAATGGAAAGAGTGGGGTGAAGTAGACTGGAAGATTGTTGAAGACTCCATTCATAATGGACAACTTCCAGCCGTTAGATATATAGATTTGTTTAAAGAAGGTGCCACTCCTAAGACTCCCAATTATAACATGACCTACCATTGTAGAAATCATGTGTTAGACAAATCCTATACTGAGCTCCAAGTATTTGACTCAGAATGGCTTAGATCTAGAGGAACTGATAGGAAGTTCCAATTCCTAACCTTTGGAATCTTCCAAGCAAGAATCCAAGGATTACATAGACCACAGAATAATATTAACATATTATGCTGCTTAGTAGACAAAAGATGGAAAGACTTTGAAAAAAGTCTTATTGGAATAGCCCAATTAGAAATGTCAGACAACATAGGATACTTTAATGTCATTCCGGCATTTACAGTAACCGTAGACACAGCCAAACATTTTAAGTTAATCTTATATGCTAGTGGCTATGAAGACTATATTATCCCAGACGCTAATATAAACATAGAATTTCAAAGCTATGTGAAGTTCTCCCAATTTCCTTATGAAGGAATGCAGTCAGGAATTCCTAGCGGTAGACTTAATGAAGAAATCTTAGTTAGAACTAATGTATCAGACTATAATCATACTTACAGTATTAGGAATACTGGACCTATGAAAGAGAAAGCTAAGACTCTCTGGCAATTACCAGAATTTCAAGAAACTAAGACTATACAAAATAAACCCTTGTTTATTAATCAAGACGACGTCACTGGAAATGTTACCATACAGTTTGGTCCTCCTAAGATTGTCAATAAGAATATCCATAACGAAGAAATTAGATTTAGGAATATGGGAGAAGCCATAATCAATGATCCTTCAGAAGGAGAATGTAGTAGTAAGACTAGTGCTAGTTTACTTAGACAAGCTCCGATAATTAGACCTAGAAGATCATTTGAACAAAAAGACTTAGTTAAAGAAAAAGCTAGGATCCAAAACTTTGGACATGAGCCCTCAGAATTAGATATGAAGACATTTAAAGATAACCTTAAGAAAAGTCATTCTGTTAGGTTTCAAGAAAGAGAAAGATTTAATATGATAGCCCAAGACCGCATATTAAAATTAAAAGAATCTAAGAACACTAAAGAACTTCTTAGAAACTTAAGACTAATAAAAGAAGGAGAACAAAGACTAATGCCAGCTACACAAGTAGAACCTAGTAAACAAGAGATAGGAAGTAGTAGTAGGCTAGAAGATGCTCCTAGACTTTTTAGTAAACCTATAGGAATAAATATTCCTATATACTCTAGCACCGTAGTAAAGACTAAACCTGATTATATAAAAGACTTCCCAACTAGTGACAAGAGTTTCACTCCCGTCAAGACTATGGCAAGCCAAGCCATAAATCCAGTAGGTATATACCTCAACCTAGACAATGTGCAAGATAGGAAGAAAGCCTTAGACGAATGGCGTAATCAGATGAACATGTGTTTTGCATCTAATGAACAATGGGATGTGAGTTCATGTAAGCAGTACGCTGAGCAATCCATTAGAGGAATTGCAAAAGACTACTTAGATAGTCTAAGAAAGGCTACAGATGAAGACTCCTTAGCTAAGATTGAGAAGATAAAGGAAAATCTAGAAGAACGATCAATTGAAGAATATATTTAATTGTTCACTGCAGAATTCATTGGAGCCGGACATCTAGCTCAGATCAATGAACAAGACCTAGCGAAAACTAAGTTAGCCCTCCTTAGCATTTGCAAGTTAGATAAGATAAATGAATATAGCAATAATTATGAACAGCTATATTACCAAATTAAAGAATTTGGAGAAACCTTAAAAGACGAATACTTTAGAAAGATACCAGCCATAGGACAAATCCTAATTAATGAATATAGGAATTGGCCAGGAGTATCTGGAGTTAAGAATAACTCCCTTGGTGAAAGAATCAACTTCGCCAAAGATTATATCATATCTAAGAGACGTGATATAACCCAAGGAAAGTTAATAGAAGAAACTTTCAAGCAGATCCCTCCAATCAAAGACGAAAGAGACATCGCTCCAATACAATGGGGATGTGGAAGTGAATCTAAGAAATTCAAAAAGAAAGTAGAATGGAAACATAGGAAGTTTAAGACTAGACCTTTAGGATTTCCAAAGAAATACAAATTTAGACAATCTACTACCTTTAGGGAAAAGAATCCTAAGACTAAGAAAAATAGATTTAATCAAAGAAGATACCTTAAAAAGAATACTAGTAAGTATAAGAAGGTTCCTAATTATAGGAAGGAAAAAGACGTAGCTTAATCTAAGACTGCCACCAAAGAGTGTTGGACTTGCGGCAAAGAAGGACACTTTGCTAAAGACTGCCCTAATAAGAAAGATAAAGAAAGTATTAAGATTATTAATACAATATTAGACTATGCAGATCAAGAAGAATTAGATATCCTATATGCTATAGAAATATCAGACATAGAAGATGATGATAACACTAGTATCTATAGTGTTTACACAGACAGCGATTCTGAAGACTATAGTGATACTGATGAGTACGAAGACTCTCAGGATACCCTAGACTTATATATGATGCAAACTGATCAAGACAATCTAGATAATGAATATATAGACTTTGAAGACGCTTGGTATAAGTGTATATTAAGCCCCTTTTTAAAAAAAAGATGGACTGTTAGTAATCCAGAGCTACTAACCTATATACCTAGATGTTACTTTGATGAAAGACATTATTTCACGTTTGAGATGAAATGTTGCAAGAAAGACTTTAGATGTGTAGAATGTTTTGAGACTATACAAACAGAATTATTTATGGTTTGTATTGTTTGTCAACTACACTACCATGAAGACTGTTGGAAAACTAGATTTAGAGCAATTTATACTAGCCAGTATGACGCTCAAATAGACTTAGATATTAAAACCTATTATCAAGACATTGATAAAAATATCGCCAAAAGATTGCAAGAAAATGAAGACTTCAAAGGAAAAGGAATTTCCTATGACTTAGACGAATACCATTCTGATGATAGTTCAGAAGAACAATTACACTTAGATTTTATAGATAAACCCCAGAAAGGAATATCTATTTTAGAAAAGAATAATTTAGGAATTTCTACTAAACCACATGCTTGTTTTGTAGAATTATTTGTTCAACATAAAGACTATCCTAAAAGACTTTCAGCCTTTATTGATACAGGGTGCTCTCAGAGTATTTGTAAGGCTAATGCCTTCCCTGAAGACTACTTTTTAGAAAGTACTCAAGAAATCTATGGTAAAGTGGCTAATGGAGATCCATTTACCTTATATTTCCAGACTATTCCTATTTATTTTAAATTAGGAAATCAGACCAACAAAACCATTAATCATCGGTTTTGGATAATGGATCCTCGTCCTAGTTTCACAGGAAACCTTATTTTAGGACAAGACTTTATTAGTAAATATCATCCTTATACTCAGTATAATGATAAGATATTAATTAGTGACCAAGAGGAATTTAATATTAAAGCTCCTCTAATAGATCATAAGACTGCCTTTGACCATATGCAGGTCAAGCCCAATTATAGACCCATAAAACATCAGAGTTCTTCAGCTGAGCATGGTGGACCTAGACCTACAACCCAACAAGAAGCCTTAGAAATAACTAAACCCTTACAAAAAGAGTGTAAGTGTCCAGATCAAAAGTGTTATAAGCAAATAGCGCTTATACAACAAGACATTTTAGATAAAGCCCAGCAGACCTTATTGCAGATTCAAGCCATATCCAAACAGAAGAAAATGGATATAGAAGTAGAAAAAGAGAAGATTAGGCAACTAGCTGAGCCTACTTTAGGAGAAAATCCCATTGCTAAGTGGGATAAAGACCAAAGTTACTGTGAAATTATCCCTATTAACCCAGACGCCACTATAAATGGTGGAACCTATAAGAAAGGATACTCACAAGAAGATAGGGAAGAATTTAAGAAAGACATAGACGAAATGCTTATGTTAGGAATTATTAGAGAAAGTAAAAGTAGACATAATAGTTTGGCCTTCTATGTTCAAAATGAATCTGAACGTAAAAGAGGAAAAAGACGTATGGTTATAGATTATAGACAATTAAATAAGAATTGTGAATTTGATTCTTATAAGATACCAGACAAGAATAATTTGATTAATTTAATCGAAGATAGAATAATATTCAGTAAGTTTGATTGCAAATCAGGCTTCTGGCAAATTAAGATGCATCCAGACAGTATTACTTGGACAGCCTTTAGTGTGCCCCAAGGAAAATACGAATGGCTAGTCATGCCATTTGGATACTTGAATGCTCCTCAAGTTTTCCAAAGAAGAATGGATAACATATTTAGACCTTATTCAGAATTTTGCCTTGTTTACATAGATGATATTCTTGTAGCAAGTAAGACTGAGATAGAGCATGTAGACCATCTTAAAAATATTATTTTAGAATTAGATAAACATGGTATTGTCATTTCCGAAAGGAAAATGCAACTATTTCAGACAGAGATAGACTTTGTGGGAATGCATATTAATAAAGGAAAATTATCCTTGGCAGAACATATAACTAAAAAGATTCTTGAGTTTCCAAACCAACTCAAAGATAGAAAACAATTACAGTCATTTTTAGGATTGCTTAATTGTGCTGCAGACTTTATTAAAGACATTGCTTCAAAAAGACAAAGCTTAACATCCAAATTAAAAGGAACAGACAAAACTAATCCCTTTTATTGGACTAAAGATGATTTTGAAGTCATAAGACAAATTAAAGATGCAGTCAAGAACATTCCTTTACTTGAGCTGCCTAATGCAGAAGATCAGTTTATAGTGGAAACAGATGCCTCTGATAAACAATGGGGAGCAGTATACTTTGCCATTGATCATCAGACGAAAAGGAAGAAATTATGTAGACATAGTTCTGGAACCTTCACAGACCCAGAAACAAGATACACTGCCCATGAAAAGGAAGTTTTAGCAATAGTAAGGGCAATAGAAAAATACATGTTGTTTCTTAGACCTAAACATTTTACTGTTTATACAGACTCTTCTTATGCAGTAAAATTCAGAGACTTAGATTTATCCAAATCAAGGACTAATAGACTTATTAGATGGCAGCAATTGCTTAATGGTTATGACTTCTCTGTTATTCATATTAAGGGAAGTAAAAATACCATTCCAGACATTATATCACGAGAACCTATGTTTGCTAACACTAATATAATTTCATGTTTTATGTTGCAAACAGAAGACCTAGAAGACATGAGTTCCTCTGGAACAAATAGACTGAACAAAGAAGACGTTGCAGACTATCTTAGACGCGTAAGACCAAATGCTGGTGTAACGCAAAGACAGACTCATATTCAAGACTCTCAAGAAAGACCAATCCTATAGAACTTCGATGATATCTTAGTCCCTCCTGGAAAATCTAGACAAGAGATTATTTCTCAAAATAGACTCATTGGGAAGATGTATTTCCCCCAATATAGACCCGATCAAAGATATCCAGACTTGATCAAATTTAGACGAGAATTCTCAGAAGACGAAAATACCCTTATAGACGCCATATGGTGGAATGTAAAGAATAGACTTTGGATTGAGTTTAAACAAAATTTGGTAGCTATTGCCAGATTTATGAGAACTCAAAGACTCGCAGTTACCCAACTCAGTGGTAATACTGTGCCTAGACTTCAGATTCAGACTTATGCTCAGACTCTTGGAGAAACCTCCAAAACTAGACCTACTGATTTTTGTTATCAGAAAAAGACATTTAAGACAAAGATTGTTATACCATTCGGTCATAATAATCTCCCATTAACTGAAGACTTTAAAAAGAATCTAATGACATTATTGATCATTTTAATATGTTATTATCAGGAATAAGTGGAGATGCCTTAATAGTTAAAGGTTTCTTCAAAGACGTTCCAAAAATATATCTTTTTGGAAAATCAGAAATGGCACATATAACTCTTGCAGACCATGGGTTCATTGGACTCGTTCAAATAAAAGACATTGAAGACACTATTATTTTTGGAAAAATAGTCCATGAATATGTCAAGAAGGTTGAAGATTTCCTTCCCCTATTTGCTAGAAGCTATCAAATTGCTCCAAGTTCCTGTAGAGGAATGAGAGTCGAAGGATTTAGACTTGTTAGATTTTCCAGTTACATATTTGAAGACATAGAGATTCTATCTGAAGACGAGATTAAAGATTTAATTATTGATAAGTCCAAGATCCAGATCTCTCAAGCCATGGAGACAATTGAAATCATGGAGTTATTAACAGGAGAAGACAGGTGGTACACTGCCTACCAAAAAGAAGACTTGATAATCCAAGCTGATGAGCCATTCAACGGAAGGCTTAAGAAAGAATCCAAAGACATGGTGGAGATAGCTTTGCCAGCCAGCCTCAGAACTGTGGGCCTTATTGACGAATTTTTCAATAATTCCCTCCCAAACCAAGACAAGGCAGAAGAAGACACAGATACGACGAAGAAGAGCCCCTCAGTGGTAGATGAATTATTAAAGACAGAAGAATCATTTGCCTAGACCTTGCTTTTCTTAAAAAGACCTTACCCCACAAGGGACCATCAGAAAAGACGAAGACTTTAATGCTCCTGCATTATTATGAAGACGACAAGACTCAAGCACGCCTATCCAGCTGGCCTGTCTCGTTCAGGGGTCCCCTCCCATGATTAAAAGACGTCCAAAGTTGTAGACCCAGTAGATAAAGATTCCTAAAAGACTATGCTGCTTTAATAAATATGTTTTCATAACCGGATCTCTTGTTTTTGTCGGTTACCAGTCATCTTAGGTACCCGTGATCTATAAAAGGGAGTAGTAGGAGTTGTAATAGGTATCGAGAGTTAGAGAGAGAGAGAGTGAGACTGCTATGCTTGTAATAAATGTTATGTATATGAGTGAGTAAACCTCTCATAGTTAGGGGAGAGGGGAGAGTTGTAGTTACTTATGATATGTAATAAAAGTGTTTTCTTTTCCAGAAATCTCTTATGTTAAGTTGTTATTATTCTCCAAATTGTCTCCAACTTTCTGTTCATAGAGGACTATTGTGTGGAACCTCTGGTGTAGCACACAAGGTGTTATACTGGTGAACCGCCGTCAGGTGCCGATTAGCCGTGAGCTGTTAGCCAGGTGGGTGTTAGGCGTGAAGGCGTACAGGCAGGAAACGGGTCAACCGCCAGAATAGTGGATTGAGGTGCGACACATAAGGAGAGAGTTGCAGGAGGCCGAGACCGGAGAAGAATAGTAACAAAGCTGAAGAGACAAAGGGAAGAAGATAAAGATATTACAGACCAGAAGGAAGGTATAACTCGAACCAAACCCTTAACTATTTTACTTATATTGTTTTAAGAAAAATCTTATATGAGCTTACAAATCACTAAAGACTTTTTAGAATTCGTTAATTAAACAAGTTTAGACTTAACTAGAGAAATTCAAGACTGGACTCTTACAGACCCTAAAGACAAAGAACTTATAGAATCTGCTTTAACAAACGCAGGTGGAACGTTTAAATACATAGACCAGATTATTGAATGGCTAGGAAGATAAGTACCTAGAATAGAAATAATTAGAACAGGAATCCGTGATCTCTTTAGACAAAAATTAAGAACTGAAGAATTTGCAGAAGAATTGTCAAGACCTGAAAAGTATCTAGAATACACTAGGATAATTGAAGATAGTATAGACGTATTAAAATTTGTTAGACGTAAAAGGTTAGCTGAAACAAAGACTATTTTAATTAGAGCCGGAGGAATCCGTCCTCTCCTTAAAAACGTAGAGACAGCTGCCCCCAGAACATACCGTAGATTTTTGTCATCTTATGGTGATAATAATTTAGACGAATTTATAGATAACGATATAATTGATATTGTTAATCAAATATATAAAGAAACTAGACAGATAAACCCACGATACCGTATAAGGTATTTAAGACTAGAATATTTTCCAGCAAAACCTATTTCAATTTCTAGACTTCTAGAAGAAACTATCTATATAGATAATCCTCGCTATTCAGAATTCCAGTACGATAGTGACGAAAGAAGCTTAAGAAGTAGCAGCAGCCCTGAAACTTCTACAATTAGACTTCCATATTAATTAGACTTTAAAATAATCTTAAAAGACGTTAGAAAGCATTGGGGTAAAAATTGATATTTCCCAAAACTTAGAATAAGACAAAAGACATTGCGGTCCCAAAAGGTGGTCCTAAATAGACAAAACGGTCCCTAGATAATTCTTGGACGGTAGTGGTCTGTAAACTAGGTCCGTATACGATCCAACCTCTCTCTCTATATATATATATATATACATAAAAATATAGGTGCAAAAATAATTTTTAAAATATTTGGGGAATTTATTAAAAATAACTTAAAGTTCAGATGACTTAAAACCTAAAAAAAAGTCCCCTTTTTCATTTGAAACAAAACCCACCTACTGCTACCAACAAAATTCCCAACCCTCATTCCTTTCCTCTTCCATCTCGTTGTTCCTCCTCTACTCTAGACTTTGCTAGCCTCCCATCAGGCTGCCCTTCGCTTTGTCTACAATCCTCTCTTTTCTCTCTCTCTCATCTTTTTTAGTTTATTGTTAAATGGTTAGTTATTGTTGACTTATATATCTTTTTTTATTAAACTTCATATATATTTTATTTAGTTTAGGGTTAAATTGTTATTATTTTTTTAGTTCAAGGTTAAATGGTTAATGTTTTTTTATTTTATTGTTATTGTTAGCTTAAGTTCTAGGGGTGATTGTAGAGTTAAATTTGATTAACTTTACGAATATTATTGATTTAAATTTGGGGTTGAAATGTTGGTTTAAATTTGAGATTTATGAAATTATTTTCATTATTAAAACACTTAAACTATGGAGAAGTACTTTTAAAAATATGTATGTTTTGTTCTCTTCCTCTATATTTATAATGATGTTAAAATTGGGATTGATTTTAGGATTAATTTTACGAATTCTTGGTTTAAATCACAAATTGAAATTGTTTTTCCTTTTTTATGGTTTAAATATTTAAGGAAACATTTTTTGTGTCTTTCTATAGATCAAATAAATATTTAAGTAATTCTTTGGAAAATACTAAAAAATATCCTCAAATATTTTTGCTAGGGGGCTCCCGCACCTGAACCTTTGAAAATTTCCACTAAATTAGTCCCCGCTCTTGAGAAATCCTAGCTTCATCCCCATACAGAAGAACATAATTACTCAAGGAAAAGCGCATGCATGAATGCTAGTTTTATTTTGAAAAAATGATTTTATTTAGTGTGTATATTCATAGTCGTATTTTTCTTTTATTTTGTGACTTTTTACAGGGATAACTGACAACAAAGATCCATTCGATTGTGGAATAATGGGTTAGTTCTTTGTTCGTATTGAAGTGAGAACATATTAGTTTTTTTATACATCCCAAAGAGGATTTCATTAAGTAATCAGTGGTAAAAATAAAAAAATAACAACCTAACCTAAACAGTCTCCAGTTAAGCAGATGGGAGAATAGAGAAAAAAACATATAATTAAAAAGGGAAACTAGGACAACACCTATAGACAGGCTTTTAGAACAACGGACAAGTCTGGGGTTCTAGTCACAACCCATATTACTAATGAAACCGAGAAATTGGCACTACATCAAAAATAACAATCTGACATGGTTTTAAACCTTTCCAAACCCAATTTGGCACCGTTTAAAATCATGCCAAAATTGATTGTATAAGATTTCTGGCACGATTTAAAACTGTGCCAGATTTTAATCTTTTTCATTTTCTGACATGCATTTGGAACGGTAATAAAGCATGCCACATTGTGGCATAATTTGACAATATAACATGGTTTTGGCATGGTTTTAAATCGTGCCATATGTTGACACATTTCTGGCATAATTTCTAGCATGCTTCTGGTACTTTTCAAAGTGGTGCCAAATTATATTATAATTAAAAAATTAGGATGATGTTGGCATGGTTTAAAACCGTGCCAAAATTTTTTATGAATAAAAAAAATATTATTTGCAAACAAATCGGGAGAATCAACAAATTGCAAATCTGGTAGAAAAAATATTTAACAAATTACGAATCTGGCCTAAACTTAAAAATATTACAAGTTTTTATAGTTCGTAGACAAAAAAAAAGGCTAGAGATTCCTCTGTTTTCTGGACATTCTGAAACTTGTTTATATAAATCTTCTTTAATATAAAGCCCGCACAACCATAAAATTTAACAACAATATCATAAAAGCCCACACGGCCATAAAATTAAATAATAATATCACAAAAGCCTGCATGATCATATCACATAAAAAAAAACAGTCCTAAATGTCAATGAAAATAAATAAACAATCTCCCTGGTGTAAACGATTGACTAGTTCATGTGTTCTATGTGGATAAAAGTTAATGCTGAAATGTTTTCCTGTAAAAAAGATAAGATACAAAACATAGATGATAAAGATAATCAAATATTATTTAAAAAGTTGTATTCAATAAGAAAAATTGTGTATAATTATCGTCATATTTAAGTCTAAGTCTTGATATTTGAAAATTATCGTCATATTCTCTAATCGAAAGTCCCGTACGGATACGGCTAGTTCCTACGAGTTACATTGGCCACGTGCGAGGTGTTCGTGTCTCTTATGGGACCCTTTGGGGGATGTTTTGGATTTTCACCCTCTAATGGTATGTTTTTAGAAGCAAGTGTAGAATTTTAAATATTATCATCATATTCTCAAATCAAGAGTCACATCATTACATGATTAGTTCTTACGAGTTACATTGGTCTCGTGCGAAGTGTTTATATATCTTACAGGACTGTTTTGGGGGTTATTTTGTACTTTCTCCCTTTAACTGCATGTTCTTAAGTCTAAGTCTAGATATTTATAAATTATCATCATATTCTTAAAATGGCAATCTCGTGAAGACGTAGTCAATTCCTACGAGTTACATTAGTCCCATATAAGGTGTTCGAGCCTCTAACGGTATGGGGGCTCTTTTGGGTTTTCTCCCTTTAGCGACATATTTTTATGCCTAAGTCTTGATGTTTAAAAATTATCGTCACATTATCGAAATGGGGTTCCTAGGACTACGTGATAAGTTCCTACGAGTTATATTGGTCCCGTGCAGGTGTCCATACCTCTTACAGGTTGTTTTAGGTTTTCACCCTCTAATGGTGTGTTTTAAGCGGAAATCAAGACATTTGCAAATTATTATTATATTCTCAAATCGAGAGTCCCGTAACTAAACTGTCAATTCATATGAGTTACATTGGTCTCGTGTGGGGAGTTTGTGTCTCTTACAGGGATGTTTTATGTTTTCATCCTTTAACGACAATATAAGTCTAAGTCTTGAGATTTTTAAATTATCATCATATTCTCAAATCAGGAGTTCCTTGAGGACACAATTAGTTCCTACGAGTTACATTGGATCCCTATGAGGTGTTTGTGTCACTTACGGGGTCGTTTGGTGGTTTTTTTAGCTTTTCTCCCTCTAACCGCATGTCTTTAAGCATAAGTCAAGATATGTAAAAAAATTCGTGTTATTATCAAACTAGGATTCTCATGACTACATGGGCGGTTCCTACGAGTTACATTGGCCCCAACGAGGTGTTCATGCCTTTTACGGGATTGTTTAAGGGTTATTTTTTATTTTCTCCCTTTAACGGCATATTTTAAGCCCGAGTCTAGATATTTGCAAATTATCGCGATATTTTCAAATCGGGAGTCTCGTGACTACACAAT
The DNA here is from genome assembly GCA_949130495.1 of Sambucus nigra. Taxonomy (NCBI): domain Eukaryota; kingdom Viridiplantae; phylum Streptophyta; class Magnoliopsida; order Dipsacales; family Adoxaceae; genus Sambucus; species Sambucus nigra. Next base: position 239,671,497 of record OX422208.1, on the reverse strand, counting down.
CAGTTCCTACAAGTTACATTGGTCCAGTGCGAGGTGTTCATTCCTCTTACGGGACCGTTTGGGGGTTGTTTGGGATTTTCTCCCTTTAATGACATGTGATTAATCCTAAGTCTAGAGATTTCCAAATTATCTTCATATTCTCAAATCGGGAGACCCATGACTATGCCGTCAGTTCCTATGAGTTACAGTAGTCTCATGCAAGATGTTCGTGCCTCTTACGGGACCGCTTGGAGGTTGTTTTGAGTTTTCGCACTCTAATAACATGTTTTTAAGCCCAAGTCTAGAGATTTAAAAATTATCATCATATTCTCAAACCCGGAGTCTCGTGACTATGCGATGAGTTCCTACGAGTTAAAATGGTCCTGTGCGAGGTGTGCATGCCTCGTACAGGACCGTTTGGGGGTTATTCTGCATTTTTCCCTTTAACGACACGTTCTTAAGCCTAAGTCTAGATATTTTCAAATTATAACCATATCATCAAACTGTGAGTCCCGTGACTATGCATTCAATTTTTATGAGTTACAATGACCCGTACGAGGTGTCTGTGACTCTTACGAATCCGTGTGGGGGCTACTTTGGATTTTTTCCCTTTAACGACATGTTTTTAAGCCTAAGTCCCCTTAATGATATGTTATTAAGCCTAAGTCTAGATATTTGAAAATTTTAATCATATTCTAAAATTGGGTGTCCAATGAGGACAAAGTAAGTTCGTACGAGTTACATTGGTCCCCTATGAGGTGTTCGTGTCTCTTGCAGGGCTGTTTGGGGGCTGTTTTATATTTTCTCCCTTTAACAACGTATTTATTCTATTTTTAACCTAAAACTTATGTATAGTTGTCCTTTTTAATGAAATAGGCATAATATTAGGAGATAATTAAAATATATATATTAAGCATGAGATGAAGAGGAAACTAAAATATATATGAAGTAATAGATAAAGAGGGCGCTAAAATAAATATTCCCTTTGAGGCTTCATTCTCGTAAAATACCTCCCAATACTCAGATTTAACATTTCCATGAACTTTCTCCTTATATAACATCATCACCTTCCAAATTTTCCCTTATCTTGGACTTTAACTTCTTCCAACCCTTGTTAGCCTTTTTCATAAACATGTTTTTTTATTATTTTTTTTCACATGAGGAAAATATTTCTACAATATATGAAAGAAAAAGAATAATTGAATTTAGTAACTATTACAATCGTAGCTGAAGAGAAAACAAACAGTATACCTTGAACATTGTCCAAATTTGATTTTTTGATCATGCTTGTACATGTCTCCATATCGTATACAAAACTTGTACATGCGAACTTGTGATATCTCTCAATCTACTCGAGGGTGTACCTGAATTATCCCCCATTGGAAGGCCATGTCTGTTAAATCTCAATTTTTTCATGGAAGATGCATCACCCACTACCGAAGAACCCGAAACAACCTTTGAACATGAGTTTGATCCTGGTGTCACACCACTTGGTGACGAATTTAAGGTATCACCCACATGACATTTATATGACAAAAGAAACTGTTTTGACACCAAAATAATCATAATAAATAAAATATTATAATACCAAAACAACAATAAACATAAAATTGCAATGCCACATTACATCTAAAGACTATTACATCACCATTATATTACAACGAAAACAGAATCTTAAATACCAAAACAGCAATAAACAGAATAGTACATGTCAATTAAGAAAAAAAAGCTTGGTAAATTTAATAGATTGACAACAACTAAATACCAAAGTTCAAATTGTTAAAAAAATGATAATAGGTTCGAACAACCAATATGTGTCATGCTTGCATCATTGAAATAGAACAATGAAAATGCCATAAAATGTAGTTCATGTCCATACCATAGTCCACCAAATGAACAAAGATTTCATCTAAAGTAACATGTCCTATCCCATTATGACAACACCTAGAGAAACATAAATGTATAGCACCGAGAATAGTTTTATGCACATGGTGAAGAAACTTTAACACCCATATCTACACACATCGGTCTTAAAGTTTTATCCTTTATACACTGTTTATTGATCTTTGACAACATCTTTATAAATTTTTAAGAGCATATTTAACAAGGAAATGCTTAAGTTAGTCTATACCTTACTACTAATAAAATGATTTAACACTTTTTTTATATCTAATATGACATATTTTTTTAGATATAATATGACAGCATGATAATGTTTAAATTATAATTAAATTATACAATAGAAAAAAAAATTCTACTGACCCCAAACATACATTGTAATTGGAAGAATCTTGTTCAACCCTCAGTGAATCAGTCTACGTGGCTCTAGGTGGCATAATGGGGGCCCACAATGATTCCTTTCATAAGGTCGGCCTCGTCACTTGTCTGAGGTCGGCTCATGTTCCAAAATGCTCGGCCATCTTCTCCTGGTAACGATCCTCGATGGGTACAATATCTCACTCATACAACATACCCGTATCAGTTTATACACAAGAAGGACATCCACTGGTCATGTGGAGAATCTAGAGTAACGTGTTTGTTTCCAACTTTCGCCCACTATGCGTGGGTTGTAACTAACATATAGAAATTTGTTATCATGTATGTAATGGTATAACTTTCTTAACTTATAAAGGCAGTCCACTTGTCCTATAATATTCCCATATAACCAGCTATAAATGGCACATAATCCCATCTGGAAAGGGGATGGATAAATCTTCTACCTTACAATGAAAACCCTAATTATGTAGTCTTACATTCACAGATTACGAAACCACTGCACCCGTGGACGTATGAACTATTTTTGGACTAAACCACATAAATCGCATATTTCATCATTGTCTCTTATTCCCATTCTCTTTTTCTTGAATCATTTTATTATTTGTTATCATAAAATACCTGATTAAGATACAAACTCCCCCAAATACATTTTTAGATGATAAAAAATTGGCATCGTTTGTGGGACTCGATACGCCATTGTAGTTCCTACCCCATTTTATTTCATTTTCCTATCTACTTCCAACCACTCAGAATGGCAGATAATCCTGAAAGCAGTCGTACGGTAGAAGTCCAACTTACGCCCAACTCCACGAGGATGGGTGAAATTCAAGGAATATTAATGAGCTTATCTAAAGGGAAGGAGGTGATATAAGAGAGTGTTAGATAGATGACCCAAAATCTCCACATCGGAAGGGTTGAGCCCACTGTAGACCCATAACCCCTGGAGTATGGGTGTTAGACAGTAGGGGAGGAAGATTACCATTAGTTCGTTACCGAGATAGGAGGCAAGAGTATCGCAATAAGACCTTAGATACCCTAAAATATCTAGACTAGGGTCACGTGAGAACAGGAGCCCCTCCCAGCATATAAGGTCATAGCGAGACCAATCATACCGCCCCAGTGCCACATCTTCCATGCAGTCTGTAAGTTACTGTGATGAATAGTCTTTCTTTAAGGAACACCCCATCATGATAGAAAGACTAAGAAAGGGCTTAGCTTTTGGTCGAATAAGCGCCCATTGCAATCGAGGTCAGATGATGGTTGTCCCTAGGTGCCATGACATGTGAAGGTATGATCTGAACCGGTCAACCACCAGAGGGTCGCACCGATCATCTAGGGCATAGGATAACCCCTAACAGACTTCATAGGAATAGAGCTTAGTTGAAAGCCGAGGATAAATCATCAAGTCCTCCATTATGAGAGTTGAGGAGGACAACAGCCATAGAAGGGGTCCATTCAGCGCTTAGAGGATCGACTCAAAGAGGTGACTAGAGATAAGAATCCTCTTCAGAGAGACTTTGTGAAAGGTTCGTCGTTCATCTACTCAATAGTGGCTTATCCCACTCTGGTTAAATTTAAGACTTCTATGATCACGCCAAAGTATGATGGGAAGATAGATCCAGTCCTGCATATCGAACAATATCAAGCCGCTGGTAACATTTATTCTGTTCCTGGTGAGATGCGGTGTAGAGCCTTCTCCAGCATCATAACTAGCTTGCCCAAATTTGGTACAACAACCTGCCATGATGACATATATCTAACTTATGACAGTTGTTTGACCTGTTCGTTAGTAATTTTTTCTTTAGCACTAAGCCAGGTAAGAGAGTTTCCCACATCCTCAGCGCATGACATAAGTCAGATGAAATAACTCATGATTATATCACCCGCTTTAACACCAAGAATTTCAAGGTAGTCAATTATAATGAATAGACTTCCATAATTGCATTGATGAGTGGCCTACATCCAGGAAAGATATTATGGGCATTAACCAAAGAACTGCCCAAAATAATGATAGAGTTATTGGCCAAGGCTGGTAAGATCATAAAGGCCTAAAAAGCCACGACTATAAAGGGGTCTGATCATTCTAAGTCATCGACCGAGGAAATACTAGAATGATCGAAAGGTTGACAAGACAAAGAACTATGACAAGTATACTCCACTTACAGTAGGCATCCATCATATCCTTGAAGAGATTCGAGGAAGTAAAGATCTCAGGTGGTCCAACAAGCTTAAGGCACCTACTAATAGGCGTGATCAGAGCAAGTATTACGAGTTTCAAAAGGAACATGGACTAATACAGACAACTTCATCACCTCAAAGAATTAAATCGAAGGCGTACTTAGAATAGATAAGAGTTCTAGGTACGTTGACAGGGGATGAGCAGAAAAATACGAACACGAGCCCAGAAGGTGATTTGAATCACCCTGCAGAAAGCCAGATGATAGGAAGAGATGAAGGAATGATGACCCAGACCTTCCTAAAAATCTTAATAAACTAGTTCCCGATGTCGACATGATATACGTTGGATATCATTTCATTGATGGAGGTTGGGCTGGCAATTTTTGATATGATAACCTGTTTGTGGTAATAACCCAAAATAACCCAAACATGACACAATTAACTTGTATAGATTTAAGAGTACCAAAAACTTATACTCAAATAAAAATCAATGCAAATCGAAAATGACACGACTAACCCGAATTGCCACCTCTAGCTGGAGGAGATGCCGAGGGAGATGGGGACCTAGAACCTAAACAAAGCTAAGGATTGTGCTCATATTTGACAAGTAAATTGAATGACTGAGGTGGACACACATCCTTTAAAGGTAAACAAAGACCTACTAATTGTCGAATTCTTTAAAGATTATGTGTTCAGAGTCCTTTACCCTCACGACGACCCACTAGTTGTCACTATGATGATCCAAGAAGGTAGGATCACTAGGTTCCTGGTAGACAATGGCGTCTCAGCTGATGTCATGTTATATGACTACTTCAGAAGGATTAAACTCCAGGACAATAAGCTGACACCATATCGTCGGCCCTTGATCGGCTTATCCGAAGAAAAGGTGTACCCATTTGGGATAATGGAGCTGGAAGTTATAATAAGCAGTTGGCCCACCTTCCGAACATAAATGTTTTGCTTCTTTGTTCTGGACAAAAATGTGCTCATCGATTACAACATGATATTGGTAAGATTCGGGTTTAATATGTTCGAAGTTGTTCTATACACAGTTCACTAATGTATAAAGTTTCTAACCCATTATGTAGTAGGTGTTGGCAAAGGCAATCAGGAAGAAGCACGGGAATGTTACTGTACGATGGTCGACCAGGAGGAACAAAAGAAGTTAATGACAACCTATCAGATCAGGTCGTCTTTAGATTCCCATCTGAATGAATAAGATAAGATGGTATAGTAAAATGGTAGGCTGTTAAGGAAATTAAAGTTATTCCCCTCGATTACGATTAACCCGACATGACCGTTAAGATCGGGTCATCTCTAGATTCTCATCTGAAGGAAGAACTAATAAATTTCCTACTGTAACATAGGAACTTATTCACATGGAGCCATGAAGACATGACTGAGATTGACCTAAATTTCATATGCCATAAACTTAGTATAATGGAGGGAGCTAGGTCAATCAATCATAAAATAAAGGTTTTCGATACCGAGAAGAATCTTATTGTACAGGAAGAGGTGATAAGGCTCTAGAAGGTCAACTTCATCGATGATGTCAAGTATCCTGAATGGCTATCCAAAGTGGTTATGGTCCATAAAAAGAATAAAAAGTGGAGGATGTGCGTTAACTTCACTAATCTAAACAAGGTGTGTCCCAAAGATCATTATTCTCCACCCATAATTGATCACTTAGTAGATGCAACTTCTTATTATGAGCTCCTCGACTTCATGGATATGTACTTCGAGTACAATAATATTAGAATAAAGCCCTCCGATAGGTAAAAGATGTCTTTCATCACCAGCAGGGGCACTTATTATTACAATATCATGCCATTCGGTCTCAAGAATATAGGGGCCACATGTTAAAGACTGGTGGACAAGGTGTTTTAAGACCAGATTGGCAAAAATATGGAAGTGGATGGCATGCTGACGAAGAGCAAGACCTCAATCGATTACATCAAGGATCTTAGGCAGATGTTCAACTACCTAGAGAATCACTAGATGAAGCTTAATCAGACAAAATGTGTGTTCAGTGTGAAGGAAGGAATATTATTTGGTTTTATTGTCAACCAACGGGATATTAAGGCAAACCCCGAGAAGATCCAATTGTTGAAACATTCAATCCCCTACAATAAAGAAAAGAGGTGCAACGACTAACAGAGCGCATCACCTCCCTTAATAAGTTCATTTTCAGAGCCACTAATAAATGCTTGCCTTTCTTCAAAATGTTAAGGAAACATTTTAAGTGGAACGAGGAGTGTGAGAACGCCTTTATAGATATAAAACATTACTTTGGGTCGACTCCACTCTTGTCCAGATCCGTTCCAAGAGAAAAATTATCTATACCTGATTGTGCCTAAATCAGTTATTAGTTTGGCATTAATAAGATAGGATAAAGGAATTCAGAGATCGATTTAATATACCAACAAAGACAACTGAGGAGCTAAAATTCGATAGCAGAGGATGGAGAAGTCAGACTTAACATTGAGGGAGGCTTCCAAGAGAATAAAGCCATACTTCTACCTTTATGGCAGATCTTGCATAAGCTAGAAATATTTGGTCGACTAATGGTCTGGGCGATATAGCTCAGCGAATATGACATCCAATATGAGCCTAGAACGTCTATTAAAGGGCCAGCTGTAGAAAATTTCATAACTCAGTTCATGTATGATGAAAAACCATTAGAATAGACTCCTCCAGGAGAGAACACCACCGTCGAAAATAAGAAGACGTCTTCGAAAGAGAGCCCCCTTATAGATGACACCGAAGAGACTCCCTTAGGAGAGATATCACTGTTTAAAAAAGAGACAACCCAAAATAAGTTCCCAAAGGAAGCTATTCAGATTTGGGGAACTTGTGGAAGAAGATTTTTGCTAAGAGATTACTATTTGGAAATTATTCGTCGATGGATCATCTTATGCATCCGACAGTGGCGCAAGTATCATCATCACCGCACCATATGAGATAGTTATAGAGTACGCCATAATAGCAAGATTTGGATTGGCCTCATCGCTTGGGACCGATCACATCATGGCACACAACGACTCTGAACTGGTGGTCAATCAGTTGCTTGGGATTTATAAAGCAAGGGAGGAATCTATGATAGAGTATTTAACCAGAGTACAACGATAATTGGGAAAGTTTATGGAGGTCAATATTTTAAAGGTACGCCGATCAGAAAATGACTGAGAAAACGCCTTAGTAAGATTAGCATCATCCACACGAACCGAGATGAGAAAAACGGTGCCCATCGAAATACTTGCCCGACGCAGTACATACAAGGAGGACTTAGGTAACATGGAATTAATCCTAAGTCCATCCCTTATGGATCCTATACGAGCATATATTGATACAGGTGAGCTCTTACCTAAAAGATGTAAGAAAGATGCACTACAACGCCGCTCATTACGTGATGGAGGCTCGAGTATTATATAAAAAAGGTACATCATCTCATTACTGAGACGCGTCAACCCTACGGAAGTCAACAAATTGATCAAAGAAGTTCACGAGAGATGTTGTGGGGCGAAATCCAATCGAAGGTAGCTGGTGAAATGCATAGCAACTCAAGGTTATTACTGGTAGACCATGAAGGCTGACTGCGCTGATTATGCGAAGAAATGTGATAAATGTAAAAAATAAGACAATTACAATCTATAACAAAACACTCCCCGATAACAGCGTCATTTGGTTACGCATGAAAAGTAGTGTCATGCAAAACGCTAATCGTTGTACTCGTTTCACCGCGTTAATATAAAAACCTAAATTACGACTGCATTTGCGATACACGTATAACGGTAAGTCAGGTATCGAGAATCCACTGGGAGTGTTCGACAGATTTTAATCGGTTTATTACTTCAGGAATAAAAGTGTAAAAGGTGATAGGTTGTTATGGTGATAAAAGAAGGGAATAAGTTGAGTCTACACAAAAGTAAAGCGAGGATCGGGATATCATCCAACCATACGGATCGAAAAGACTACTAATCAGAATTCCGGCTCAAGAGAAATTTAATCGACATGTTCAATTAAGCATAAACATCACACAATAAGGAATTTAAGCCAAAGTTACGAGATTAGACATTTAACGAGAAATGGTCACATACGGATTAAATTAGAATTATATCTATAAATACTAACATTGCATGACAGAGAAACTTAAATGCATAATAATCTGACTTTAATACGCGCGGTTCAATTAAACGCAATTTTACACAAAACCTAATTTTCGGAGCTTGAGGCCCGTAAATGGCGGAACGAAATCCTGACCCTATTTATCTAAGGGTAATACATGAATTAAACTAAATTAAACCAATTAAACTAAGAAATCAAGAAATAAACACAATTAAACTAACTACGAAGCTTGGAAACTAACTATCAAAGCAAGGAATTAAGCTAAAACAACTATATTAATGGAGAGGGTAAAGAATAATTCAACTTACAAACCCAAATGGATGTCACCCCAAGTACAAATAAAGATGAGCTCTCCAAACCATAACCCTAAGCTTTTCTAAACCTAAAACGAATTATATCTGATAGTACAACAAAAATCTCTTAAATAGTAAGATGGAAAAAGAATATAAAAGAAAAGGAAAAAGAAAATGCATAGCAAAATATTATGGAAAATAGGGGATCGATCGATAGACCTCTTTGGTCGATCGATCGACCAGTAATATATAACCCCACTTTCTTTGTTCGAAGAGTGAAAATTGAAGGGTCGATCGATCGACCCTTTTGGTCGATCGATCGACTAGTCAGGTCTCAGCACACTGCATTCTTTTTCCTTGTCCCCTCCTTTGGTTTCTTTATTTTTATCTTCCACTAAAAGTCTCGTAACTTCTTCGTTAGGGATCGGATTTGTGCACCATTCATGTCCACACGAAGCTCGCTCAGAGGGATACAACTTCCGTATGGACCAGTGCCCAAAATGTGAAAAGACTAAATTTTACTTGAACGTGCGGAATCGTACGAAACTTCACCGAAATGCGTCCGAACTTCATACTAAGCATCCAAATACCTATAAAAGGTCAATTAACCCCTACAAAGCATGTTAACTTATAAATTCGAGATTTTCTGGTTAACGAGCATAAATATAGGGAATAAGATACCCGAGGGGGCTAATAACGCGTATGTTAATGGATGAATTACACAATATTTGCGTATTATCACCGAGCCTTTAGTGGAAATGCCTTACGAAAAAGTCTTTAAATTCATTTGAAAGAACATAATATGTCGATCCTGTATGCCCTATGCCTTCATCACAGATTATGGGACACATTTAGATAATTAAGACTTTGAAGATTATTGCACCCGATCGCAAATCCAGTAACTCCATTCCACCCCCGAGCATCCACAGTACAATGGCCAAACCAAAGGTACTAAGAAAACATTATTGGATAGAATCAAGAAGAGATTAAATGATGCAAAGGGCAATTAGATCAATGAGCTGAACAGTGTAATATGTGCTTACAGACCACCCCTAGAACAGCAGCTGGAGAAACACCCTATTTGCTTGCCTTTAGTACATAGGCAGTGGTTCTGAAGGACATAGGACTCCCCAACCATCAGGTTCTTAACTTTAATTCACCCCAAAGCGATCTGATGAGAAGATTAGACCTCGACCTGGATAAAGAGGTAAAGGAGAACGCAACGCTGCAAGGGGCTGCTTATCAGAGAGAACTGGCCGCTTTTGTAATCATCAGGTAGATCCGAGTATTTTGAAAGAAGGTGACTATATCTTAAAAAAGGTGATCAAGAAAAATAACAAGCTTGAGCTTAATTGGCATGAACCGTACCGGGTGACGAGTGTGGTAGGGCCAAGAACTTATCGCATCAAAACACTTGATGACAAGCAATTCAAGAATTCATGGAATTTTGCGCATTTGAGAAAGTATTATAAGTAGGGTACTAGACTACAACTCACCTTGCTTATTATGTACTTGAAAATTTCCTATAAGTTAAAATTCAGTTTCCCTAATTTTTATATCATTCTTGCAACTACTTTATATTTTTTTGAGCATGAGATTTGTGCATACACCTATCTAAACACAAAATTTCAGCTCCTGTACAATCTCATTTTATGAGGTTCCAAACAAAGTTTGACGAGCAAACTAACGACAAATCGTTGTATGACTTTATGAATCACGAACGGTAACATTGTATGACACCGCTGGTCATGAACAGAAAGTTCTGTATTATTTTATTGTACAAACAAGCCACGAACGGAACCTGTATGACCTTGTCAAAAAAAACATGTCACGAACATAAAATAACTTCATGTACTATTTTATCTCAACACAAATTGCAAACAAGAATCTTACGAACAAAGCTTCTGTAGAACCCAACAGGTCGCGAACAGAAGTTAATATGCTTGTTGAATGGAAAATTCATACCAAGGAATACCTCAATTGAAATTAAGCATAATTTAACTTTGCACTTATAAATACAAAGACGACTATCTGCAATGCTATGCCATCAAGGTAAAATGCACACATATCATCTATAAGACTATAGGGAAGTAGCATAGCATAGAAGAATATATAACTTATTAATATAAGACAACAAATATGCTTCAATGCTAAAAGAACCAATATCCAAATTTGGTGATTACATCCCAAAAAATAACAACTAAAATGAAAAATTAAAAAGCTTCACAAATAAATCTAACAACAAGATCATTGTTGCTAAAAGGACCAAGAGCATCTGAGGCCAGTAGTAGATCATCAACCAGGGGCTCACCATCACCGCCTCCCCCTGCTAAGGCAGTAGCCTCGTTCTCATATCCCTAACATATACTAACCACCTCGGTAATGTTTCGGTGATGTGTCATTACCCTATCTCTTCACCATATCTGGATGTCGAGTGTAATGTGTCATTACCCTCTCTTTTCGATTTCACCATATCTGGACGTCGAATGATGCCCCTTCACTAACCTGCGAAAGAGTTTTATATCCTCTATTCTAGGCACTTTAGGGATGTTTTGACTAATTGGAGGCTCTAAAGTGTGCTTTTCCCCTACATTGGGGTCTTAGGAGAGCACATTGGCTTTCCCATTACATTTAGACACACTAACAACATTTTTGTCATTCTTCTTCCGAGCAGTTTACTATGCATTCTCCTTCTCCTCCTCGGTCCTCTTCTTTTCGACCTCTAGATTGCTTCTCTTAACCTTTGTCTTCCTCTTACGAATCAACTGAATGGCTTTAGGGTCGATATAACGAGGAGCCATCTCGTAAGTATTTTCAAATGGGTGTTCCACAATAGTTGGGGGAAAATGAGCATGCAAATTAGATAACCAAGTGAATGTTGATAATAAATTAGAAATGAACGGCATTTTTAGTACTTGTCTAAAATTTTCTCCTCCTTCTACCGACTGATCGTCCTCAACCAAGGTAGTCTTAAACAAGACGTACCCCTCCAAAGGAACATCTACTTTAACGGGGAACACCACCTGATAGAGTATGATAACGATCAATAATAAACTTTTCCACAAAAAATTTATTCAAATATTGGGGGGATCTTCTCATAATAAGCCTCGATCAGATCTACCAGTGAAGAAGGTAACCTGGGGGCTTTCTTCACTGAAAAAAGTCCAACATGAGAAATTAATATTTGAGGATGAGCAGAAATAAATAAGAAGATTACAAAAGAGAAAAAAATTTACCTGGATGGTTAGGCCCGTTCCATTCTATGGGAATCCTACACTATCTATCATGCTCGCAGTCCCAAAACTCCCACTCTCCCTTTATAAATATATATTGGTCTTTCCAGCTTTTATTATTGATCTGAACTACCGTGACCATCCTATACAAAGATTTTCTAGGCGAGAAATAGTAATAGTCAGGAGCCTTGACATTGTCCTTTAGTCCGTACACATAAAAAGTATCTCCGGTCAAATCAAACCTTCTTTTAGACTTTTAAAACATCATGGCCCCTAGGATGGTCCTATACGCAATAGGGGAAGTTGGGTCAGAGTCATCCCGTAACCTCTCAAAATATGTTAAATTACAGGCTAAAGAGGCAACCTAAATCTTACCTAGAGAGCCCAAAGGAACTCATTGGCATTATTTACATTATATACCATTTCCTCGAATAAAGGAATCCTCAACTGAATAGCAATGGGGATGCTATAGTTCTCTTTCAGATTATCAATCTCATCCTTGGTTATGGTGTTGGGATACTATTGAGCATTAGCTTGAGAAGGATCATAGGCATTCGAAGACTCAAAATAGCCTTCTCCTTCCTCCTATGCCAAGTCAGGCAAAGATTTATCCATTGGGGAAGTAGAAGAGAAGGGACCCACAATCTAAGGCCTAACATCCTCATCTTTGTGCGAACCAACATCCTAGGAAGGGGATTCCAAATTTATCGCAGACATATATTCCTTACTTTCCAAATTAATATCCTTGGGAGGGGGCGTGGAACATCCTACATCAGAATTGCCCAAGAGAGGGGAATTAACAAAAGGCTCGTCTGGGTAAGGTGCAGAGCCACTACTTGAAGAAGATTTGGGTGTATATTTAGGGTGCCCCATTTTGTCCTCTGGTCTAATTACCCATGGAGGGTGAGGTAACCTTCTAGAACTAATTCCCGAGCGTTCAGACTCAAGTTCGCGTAAAAATTTGTAAATACGCTGAATGTGGGGCAAAAACTCATAAAGATGGCAACTTAATCTCAAAAAAGCATAACAAAAGAATTTAGGTGCTGAACAATGAGTCATTATCACAATAAATAAAAATGAGAATCTCTAACGTCACCCCAATCCTAAGCCAACCAACTCAATGGCCATCTAAATCAGCAAACTGCCATAAAAAACTTCCACACTAGCCAGCACACCAACCAAAAATGCAAATCGTAAACTACGTAGAATAGTAAAACCCTAAATGAACTAGAGGGGCTGTACTTGATAGAGGAAATGAAATACAATGGTTTGAAACAATTAACAACACCGAAAAATCTCCCAAGTACACAAATAGAAGAGCAGACAACTCAATTTTTGCGAGAGGAATAGCCTTTGGAATAGTGGAGGAACATTTCTCGTTCTCTTTCTATAACTTGAAATATTAGAATTTATGAGTTGGGGCAAAGAACACGGTGGGTATTTATAGTACAAAAGAACAATAAAAAGGTCACATCATGGGAAGAAGTAAAGTCTAAAAAACTCAATCGGCAGTACAGAGAACCATTACACGTGCCTCTCAGTCATCATTATTAGGGGACGATGCAGTTGCTTGACACGTGTCCCCAATGCTTCCGCAAACACTAAAGTTAATCTTCTCGGCCCAATCCGACCAGAATGCAATTCGACTAATAAAATCCATCGACGAGTAGAATAAACACTCTATCCACTCACTCTGAATCAACTGCTCAAGAATCTCACCATTTCAATACCAATCGTCGAAAATCTCAAGCTCGTGCATGGAGTCTTAAGGGATTTCTGTAATACCCTTAGTGAATCAGTCTACTTAAAGCCTAGGTGGCATAATGGGGACCCACAATGATTCCTTTTATAGGTTCAGCCTCGGCACTTGTTTGAGGTTGTCTCGGTTTCTAATATGCTCAGCCATCTTTGCCTGGCGGCTGTCCTCAATGGATACAATATCGTGATCATACCACATACCTATATCAACGTATAAACATGAACTACTCCCAACAATATCACGGATAATCATGAGAAACGTGGTTATTGCTAACTTTCACCCACTATGCGTGTGTTGTAACTAACTCATAACAATATGTTATCATATATGTACTGGTGTAACTTCCTGACCCATAGAGGGAGTCCACTTATCCCATAATATTACCATCTAACCAACTATAAATGGCACAGAAACCCATGAGGAAAGGGGACGGCTAAATCTTCTCCTTCACAATGAAAACACTAATTATATACTCTTACGTTCACAGATTAAGAAACCACTGCACTCGTGGACGTAGGTACCATTTTTTTAATGAACCACATAAATCGCATCTCTCATCATTGTCTCTCATCCCCATTCTTTTTTTCTTTAATCATTTTATTATTTGTTATCGTAAAATACTCGACTAATCTATAAATTACCCCCAAATCAATTTTTAGATGAGAGAAAATCTTATTGGACTAGGTTTGTCAGAAATCTAATACGTAAAGAGAGATTTTACCTTGACAACTAACAAGGGATATATTGCAAGAGTGGATCTAATTTTTGTGACGGCTCACACTTTGAAAGCCTATTCACAGTCAAGAGGGAATAAAATTAAAAAGAAACTTAACTAAACATACACATAAACTAAACATGCAGTATTACACACGTTGCACACAATTTTACATGCGCGCACACGGTTTCACACACACACACACACAATGCACAAACTTTCAAGCTCCCTGCTTCACACACACATTGCACAAACATTCGCACACATACACATACATTGAATCGCAATGACACATACACACTTCATGCAGTGCACACACAGTTCACATAATACTACAACACTTATGGATTCGGTATTACACACGACACTATAACACACATGAATTTGGAATTCTAATATGTTAAACCTAAACCTTTGTAAAAAATTGAACAAAATACATCAACATAAACTTAAATAAAAAATTGAACAAACACATCAACATAAAATTAAAATTGTATACATTTTTATACAATCTCAAATTGAACTTAAAGTTTAAAATAAATTAAATAATAAATTTCAAAGATTTAGAGATGTGTCGTACCTGATTTACAAGATGCCCTGAGATGATTTTTTTAACTAATATCATAACTTTAATAAGGCAGCATATGGTTGAATTGATATTGATTTCATAACTTTTATAAGATGCCCGGAGATTTTTTTCCAACATGTTTGATATAGCCCGCGAGATCAACTCGTTTGCCAACATTGGTATTGATCGGAAAGACGTTCGAGGGAAGGCCTTAGTGGATCTTCCTGGGTTTAAGAAGGAGTAAGTGAAGGTGGAGGTTAAAGTGGGTAAAGTGCTCCAAATCAAGGAAAAGAGAAGCAAAGAGATAAAGAAAACAATCGGAGCAAGTGAAGGAAGACGATTGGGGTGACCCTTAGTATAGGAAATCAATCGAAGGTGTAAGACATTGTTTGGTTTGGTCTTGTAATGGAAGAGATGGAGAAATGATTAGGTTTAGACTTTTGTCTTGTTTTAGAATTTTGGAATTTTTGAGTTTTAGTTGTTTTAATGAAACGTGCCCACAGCTGGCACGATTTTAAACCGTGCCAAATAGGGAGTAAACCGTGCCAGATTCTCGAGTTGTGAGCGTCTCAGATTGACATTTTTGGTCTAGTGTGGTGACCACGCCACCATAGAACGAGTCTCTCCTGACAAAGTCTGTGTGCACAAGGCAAACAGACGGTGAAATAATGCAAGATAAATATGTCTTAAGCACCAGAGCCCGGGAGGGTGACTTAAACTCTAAGAAGGGACTTAAAAAAATATACACCTTAGTTAAGGTGGGAGAAACCCAAAAAGGACCAAAGCCCTTTTTAGCCGCAATCTGAGCGGAATAACCGTTGGACAGTTGAACCAAACCTCTCAAAACCTAACAACCATACTAAAAGTGGATAAAACCCCCATTAAGAAGACGACAGATAGAACTCGAAATGGAATTTGAAAATATAACAAATACCAAAAAAAATAACTAAAATGGACAAACAACAAATCTTCATAGTCACAAGTCCGATCTACCACCCAAGAAATAGTTCTTGTCGCATCCACTCCGATCTATTCTTTGAGAGGGGAATATATTAGGTTTTGTCTTGTATAATAGATAAGTTTTTTTTATCAATCATTAGCTCCATCACTGGATGGAACCTAAGCACAAGTTTGTGAATATAATTCAATCAAAAATATGTTTTGTTTAATAGTTTTTGTTGTCATATGTAATATTCTTTAGATGGTAAAGTGGAGAAAAAAAACTCAATTTGTTTAATTAATTTTCTTCGTGTGTGTAAAATTATCCTGAACTGTGCATTTATTAACAAAGTCCCCTATCTATCTAATTATTAGGTTTGTTACTCTACCCCTAGATAATTGGTTGTTTAGAGATACCCCTTACATATATCAATAAATCTGGGCCGACTCATGATTTTCATGTGTCGATCGCGACACCGTGATGTGTCGTGTCGCGATTGATTATTACCTTATGAATATAGGTCTGTGCCAACGACACTAACCAATCACGACACAACACGTCGCTGTGTCGCGATCGACACATGCGCAACTCTACATGTATATTAATTAGAATTACCCCCCACTTTTTTACTTGCGTGTCTACCCAATTGTACATGAAGTTGTACATTATATGTTGCATGCAGGGTAACTATAAGTAGTCAACATGCTTGAGGTATCTCTAAATATTATATTATTTTATGGGTAACATAAAAAAAAAAACTCGGCATAATCATTTTATGCCGCTAAATTCCGAATAGAGTAATTGTAACTAAATGCACAATTAAAAGAGCTTCCAATGAACAAATTAGTTTATAAAAAAAAACAAAATAAAATATGCAGTTCAAAGCATCTTTTCCACTTATCTCTTTGGAAAATTAAGCTGAATTGAGACATTGTTAAACCTAGAATGGATGACAGGCAGATAGGTTCCAAATGAAGTGAAACATTAAGGTCATCTGTAATGGCAACTGCCTAACTAATCAACAATGATGTTATGCGGGTTAGTTGGATTTAGTAACTAGTTATTCCTACTACCTGTTCCACCTATATATATATATGGATGACCTATATAGATATACGTGTGTATACGTGCCTTCAGATTATATAAAAGATCCAAAAGTGCCCTCACAATGTCACCATCCTTGAAGAAATATATTTATTTGAATGATTTTTCGGTATTGATATAATTTGTATTTGTTAACGACATCAAGATTCTGTGTAATGTTCAGCGCATTTATTACTGCAGCATCCATTGTCCCAAATCGAAAACAACAAAGAAACTTTGTGTAATTTGCAAACCGCATTTAGTTTTAAAATCTTAAAACTAGCTATTCAACGAAGTCAAGTTTTACACACACGCAAGTGAGTCATATTGACACACTCATTTTTATTCGTAGAGAAATAATGAAATAATAAATAAATAGTTGTGCTGGATTTTACTTATTTTTAACAGTTTAATTATTCAGGCGGGTTATCATGACCTATGTTGAAAGTCAATCTTTAAATTTAAATATGAACCAGAAAAGAGGAAAAAGTAACATTTATAATCTTTTAACATTATTTATGTATGCGTTAATTTTTGTATTGTATTAATATATGTTTTAGGGGGTACATTTTAACAATATCAAAATGACAAGAAACAAATGCAAGTTCATGGATGTGCTTACTAAGCATAGACTCCCCCTTGTCTCTTGAAAATCTGCTTCATAAGACCATCTAAACCCATAAATTTATTTTTGTCCAAGCAACAATGACAATATTATGCCTTTACCTTTTTGCAAAATGCCCTTAAAAAAGAAAGTACCAAGGAACTCAAAAAGTGATTATATAATCCGAGTTAAAAAAGAAACTGATGCAACCATGCACTGAGAAGCAAATAAATATATACAGTGCTCTCATTTCTCTAATATAAAATGCGATCAAAGAATAATTCATCCAAGAACCCGGCATCTTTTAGAAAGTACTTAATAGAAGGAATTACGAAGAGCCCGTTGTCATTTTCTTCTTAAGACACTTGATAAAAACACATAAAATATTATTCATTAAATATTTAAACCAATCACAATAAACATTTAACAAAAAGCCTCCACCTACCCATCCCCCCATTCCGTTGGAAAATTTGTCGTTGGCCAGTCGTCGACTGGTCGATGATCGCTTGTTGTTGGCAGAGGATGGGGGTGATACCGCTAGCGCGAACACTAATTTATAAATGATGTAAATTTATGTGTTATGAATATTTTGTTGAATATGTCATGTTTAGAAACTTAACATTATTTAACCCTTTTTTCTTTGACCAATAACATATATTGGATCAATTTATCTTTCTAAAATCGACCCCTTACGCAAAGGTAGTTCTATCCTTCTACAAATGGATATACGATACATCTTAAAAACTCCGTTTGTTTGTCCCAAAATTATAAATTGACTCATTAATAAATTGATCCATTTATATATTAACCCATTAATTGTGTTTGGTTTCATTAATGAAATGATTTATTAATTGCCTAATTTTAACTCATGTGTAAAATCTGAAATTGGATCATTTCACAAAAAACGTGAAATACATCCATTTAAAATAGGAGTCACCTAAAGTGCATTATCCTCTCTCTCTCTTTTCCCTCCCTTCCCCCCTCCCCCTCCCCCTCCCCCTCTCTTAACTAATTATCTCTTTGTCTCAAAGAACCTTAACATCAATTTCAGATTATCAAACATTACGTAAAAATGGATTTAAACTCATTTCAAATTCACTCATTTACAATTCACTAATCCACAATGAACCAATTTACATAATCAAATAATTTGCACAACCAAATAGGGCCAAAATGTTCACCTTGAAACAAAGATACATCCCACCATAAATATATTATCTCTTATCCCCTAATTATGATCTTGTGTGTAATGACTAATTTGGTCACAAGGTATGACATTTACTCACATAAACATATATGTTCTCCCTCCTCTAGCTCGAACTTTTACATCAACTTCTTAAATCTATAGAGATTACATGATGGCATGACATCAAAATAAGTGTTGCTCTGAACCCAAATGTTATATACTATACATGTAATTTCTTTATTGTTCTATTTGCGTTTACGTGTGAGCGTATGGGTATATTAACATCCACTAGTGAAAGATGCTTCTTTATTTTTATGCCATTAGTTTGTCTTTTTCGTCCACTAATTTGATTTCCAACCACTTTTATACTATCCAATATAACTAATTATGCATGTATATAATTTATAATATATATAATAAAAAAAATTATAGGCACATCAGACATCAATAAAATTTGATAAAAAAAAGTTAGTATTATTCGTATGTGGTTATAATTTAAGTTCCAATTAATCAAATTAACACCACATTAACTAGAAACTTAACTTTGAAGGGTTTACTGTGTCCAAACATTATTGTTTTATGCAACATAAAATAAAATTTTATCAAAAATATTATATATACTTAAATTAATGCTTAAATTTAAACTTTTACTTAAACCTAATAAAGACAATTTTCTTATTATCTATCTCTATAAAAGTTATAACACATACTCACATCATCCAGGCTAGAGCCCAACACTACACCAAAATGCTTATTTTGTAATAGAATTTCTTTTCAATTTGTAACGAATTTTGCCTGTCAGAAATTTGTAATGGTAAAAATCGTTACAAATAAATTATAACCGTTACAAAATATATGTAACCGTTGCAAAAGTTATTAAGAGAAAAATGTAAAAATAAAAGGTAGAAGGTTGGGCGGGCTCATTTCCCCCCCAATTCCAAAACCCACTTTAACCAAACATGTATCTCGACCATTCTTCCATTCCATTCCACTCCCTCTTTGCCTCTTCCCAGCAACCCACATCCCTCTACTTGTCGACCGTTTAATTGTAAAGACCACTAGATCAATGATACCATACACTGTAAAAAAACATTAGTTTAGGGTTCCATTGTCCTGCAACACCTCACTCGTAGTAGAATATACTCATGGTGAGAGCTCTCTTGAGAAATGGTGAATTACCAAGTCAGCTGTCTCATATTTTAAAAAGTTTATCACTAGTTTTATCATGTCCAATGAAATCTTGTCTTCTGTTATTTATATCTTGGTATATCTATAAATTGGTAGATAACTAGATTTGTATCCCTAGCCCCCATTTCGAAAAGATGCATGGTTAGTCTCAATTTATTACTGTAAAGAACATGGATAGAAAAAATGAATATGGGCTTACCAATCTCTCAATTTGTTACTTACATAATTGTGTTTTATCAATTCCTAACTTAAAAAAAATTCCTTGTAGAGGAGGGTTCAAGTTTCCGTCATGAACAATGAATGCTTTATATTTTGTTGATTAAAATCTCAGAATGTAGATTTCTGAGGGGGTTGTGATGTTTTTTGTCATCTGGCTATAAATATTTTTCAAGGTGTTGCTATGGCTATTCCATCACTCATATTTTTATACATGTGGGTGTTATAATAAAATAAATAAGGGTATCCATATCTATGTTCGGACTTGGCTTGAAAGAAATTATCAAACAGTGAGTACGCATAACATGTTTGATAAAATTTCTATATCCTAGGGAATACTTTTGGAGATTTCCAAACTAGAGTTAGATCTCAGTCAATGGAAGATTCAACAGAAAAGTAAATGAACGCTTAGACAATAGAGGTTCAAAAAGATTCATTAATAACAATGAAATGGGAGTAACTGATGTCAATGGAGGGGGAGTAACCAACAGAGTTAACATAATTGATGTTAATGTTATGGCATTTGAAACAATAGGAAATTCTGATGTTGTCAATTTCTTAGTAAAACTTGCATCATCACCTCTCTCTATCAAGAAGTAGTCTTTGTTGTTTCACTTGATCACAAGGGACTCTTAATAACAACTTTTCACTTTAGGTGGAATGATAGGAGAGGGAGTAAGGTCAATCCCTAGCTCAGGACTTGGTTACCATTTCCAGCCCAATAACTCAAATGTAATTTCAGAGTGCTTAGAGCATGGGAACGCTATTGAATTAGTGGATGAATACTCAATTAAGAGTGGTTACTGCATGACAGTGGTATTTAAGAGAAATTCTAATTTATCCCAAATTTAGAAACTTTGAGGAGAGCCAATCGCGGTGTTGGCATTCACTTGCTCTATGTCGTCGCTGTTTATTGGAAAAGTCAGATTGCATAGGAGGGAAGATAACTTTACTTCTTGTCCTTTGGTATGAACTCTGAAAGTGTAACTGATGTCACAGTAAAAAATAATTTGCCAAAATTTTTATCCGCAATGCTTTCTTTTATGGTGTCTCTCACCGTAATTGCTGCATTATCTCAGCCCCTGACATTCACTTGGTCAGAATTGAGCTCACTTTCTTTCTAAAAAATTTTAGTGTTTCAGTTGTTATATATATATTATTCTTGGTTCCATGTAAATCGACTTACTAAATATGATAACTCTTTTTTTACTTTAATAGAAAAAAACATATTATATACTCATATTATAATTAGAGTGAGCGGAGAGATAGGGGAACATTTAGGGGTCTCGACCTCGGTAATAATCACACCAAATGTTGGGTGAGTCATATAATCTTATTTCTTTATCATATGAAAAATTGGCGATGAATGGATTACATAAAAACAATAAAATGTTTTACTTCTTTACCTTGCATATTATGATCAATATTTTCAATATGAAGGAAAAGGAGAATGTAGAAAAAGAAAAGGAAATGGAGTATTTAAGTGTCATACTCATTATCAGCTGACTCCTTACATATATCATATACATTGCTCCAACATATAGAAATTAGTGATATTTTCTTCCACAAAAAAGATTTTTTCTTCAATAAGTAGTTGATGAAAAAGATTCATGAAACTGATGAACAAGAGACGTGAAAATGTTACAGATCTATATACAGGTTGTGAAAATATATGAAGATGGAGAAAGTAAAGATGTGTTGCTCGATAGTGTTCTAAAAGCCGTGCTTAGGCACTAGATGGTGCTCTGCCACTTCACCTAGGTAGAGATGGCAATCTGCTGTAGACAGTTATATATATATATAAATAAATATAAATATATATATATATATATATATATATATATATTTGTGTGTGTGTGTGTGTGTGTGTGTGTGTGTGGTAACTAGTTTGCATATATACTATTAGTGCCTATACTTGTCGTACACTAGCTATGCCGGCTAAAAGTTCAGATCCATTGCCATTGTACTCTATTGTTAACCTATTGATCATTAATTGAATCAAGCGAGAAAAAAAGATAGGGCACCTCGCAAGACCCAGATATTTGTGCTCAATGCAACAAATTGAGTCTTAAATAACCGAACGAGCATTAGCATACTATTATGAGCACGAGTTACGAATGGCCTCAAGTGAGGGGACCCTCATGAGCTTAAAATCATAAGAGTGGCAGGGCACTAAATGGAACTTAATAAGATATGGGTATCTAAAAAATTGAGTCGTTAATTAAATTCTCTGATATTGTTTATACAAAAGTAAAAAAAAGTGCGGGAACTTTTTATTATATCATGTCTATTCAGAATATTAATGGTTATTCATTTATAGAAGTTTTGTTGTATTTCCTTAAATTATTCTTATGAATTTTTCACGTACCTTCATTCTTGTTATAAATATATGGTCTATAGAAAGATAAATGGTCATTGATCTACTAAAATCATGTTGTATTTCCATACATGCTAAGCATGTTTTTCACAAATCTCCATGTTCATACTGGTTCTTGTATGTTTTTTATTTGCACCATTTAAGCAAAGGTGAAGGATAGATGCATCTGCAGTGGATTTTGACAAAGAAAGGGAGTACTTACACTATCGTGTACTGCGGTTCCCTATTTATTGCAAGGTAGTATCCCCGAATGTTGGGAATTCACGATCCTATGCGCCTCCGTTTGCATGTTCTACTCTGATTCATTAAGATTGCCAGATGCATGGTATAGTAATGAGTTCAAAATTTTATTTTCTTTATGAAACTTTTGCATTTGTTATATTTTGAGTATAGTTATGAAGTTCAACTTTGAGTATTGTTGATGTAAACAACTAGACTTGATCTAATTAATTAATCACACATAAATTTGAATAAAGAAATAAGACAAAGGATTTTTAAAGTGGTTCAGCCTTATAAAATGGCATACGTCCACTATTTTTTTATTGCTAGGTGTTTTGCCTTAATTTCAATTATGATCACAAATGATCGGTTATCCTGTTATGGAGGGTGTTATAATGTATTTATAGTTCTTGGGTTGTCCGTATGAATAGACAATATGTCGTTGTTTAATAGACATATACATTTGTACATAATAAGAATGTTCATTGAATCTATCTATTCTTGTTGCTTGATCTTCTTAGCTAGATGCTTTGTATGTTGAGTAACTCGACGTGTTGAGTAGCTTGGGGTGCTGAGTAGCTTGGCACTATGAGTTGTTTCGTTAATATATGTTTCTGCCACATAAGATGACACGCGTCTTTATACAATTGGTCCATGTCAGCTGACTAATTTTTGTTTCAGCAGAAGCCCCCAATGTTTCATAGTTGAGGTTTAATATGAGAGTGCGGAACATTATGCCCAAGAATTGCTCGGACATGTTTTACCCAGTCTTGTTAGATTACAGATCTCCAATACTTAGTAAATTTTCCTTTTAGTCTTGTCATTTGAGCCAAAATGGCAAACTTGTAAATATTTTGAATCTTCGACAGACGCTTGGATATTTGTGTCTTTTTCATCATTTAGTCATCGAAAATGCAATCGTCTTTTCTAGTAATAATTTATTTTCTCGGCAGAAGTACGAGGAGGATAAAGCTGTTTGGGAGAGCAAAATCAAATCTGTTGAGACAGCTCGATAATAAGCTATTAAAGCGGCTAAAGATGCTCACACAGCTCGGTAGGAGGCGATTATAGCTTGGTAGACAGCTGATACAGCTCTGTAACAAGCTATAAATATTTCCAAAAAGGTGGAGGAGAAATTAAAAGTCATCGTTTCCAGTAAAGTGGAAGCTGATGGCAAGCTTGAAGAGGCTGAACGGCGTAAAAAAGTCCTTGAGGAGTAGGTGAAGTCTGCTGAGGAGCTTTTAAGGGAAAAAACTTCCTTGAAGAAGGTGGAGAGAAAAGCTGCTGTGAAGAAGTCCTTTAGCTCTGGCAGGGACAAAGGATGGAATAAAGATTTAGCTGGTGTTACTTCCTAGATAGAGTATGCAAGTTTGAAATAATTCATAGATGGATGGGTTACAGTGTTGAAGGAGTTGAGTGTTGCTGATGATTCTGAATTGTTTCAGAGACACACTCATGGCCCTCCTCCTACTATTGAAGAATAAGAAGAAGAAGAAGAAGAAGATGAAGCTGCATCTGATGAATCTTCTATGGTAATAGTAGAACAAACACCTGTTGCTACCCTTCCTCAATCCTCTGATCAAGTTTAGTAGGCTATAACTTCTACCGAGTGACGCCAATTGCCCTCTGAGCACTCTTTCATCCAAACTAGCTAAAGATGTTGTAGGAAATAAGGAAAAGGTGTAAAGTAGCTCGACTCTTTAACTATGTTATTTTTTCCATTTTATTGTAACTTTGGTTGTACTTTCTCGTCTTGTGATTAATAAAATGGACTTTTTTATTTATTCTGAGTTATCTCCTTTACTTGCTCGATTCGTATTGTTGTTGATCCATTTTTACTTTTCCTTGCTAGTTTATTTCCAGGATGGAACTCTTGTCAGCTCATGATATAGAACTGATGAAGAAGTGTAATGATTACTTTGAAGCCGGTCATACAGACTTCACTGAAGCTCAAATAATTGATATCCTTGGATTGATGCTTCTGAGAGGGAAATTGATGCCTACTAATATTTAAAGTGTTTGCTTGATCGATTTTTAGCCAACAATGTGGCTGACTATGAAATGATTGAAGATCTTCAAGGAACAATCGAGGAACTTCAACTTCAACACCAGGAAACATCTGTACTTCTGCATGAAGGTAATGAGAAAAAGTACCAACAGTTGAGTGTTGATCAGGGCTATGACAAGTTCATTTTAGCCCATTAAAAGAGAGAGAGTGTGCTTAAACTTGTAGTTGAGGAGCACAAAAACATTGCTAAACTGTTGGAAGAGGAAAATATTACCCTGCAAGAAGAACTGAGGCAACTAAAATCTGCCTCTTCTTCGAGAACTTTGGTTCCAGTCAATAATGAAGGCTTTTTATTTTTGGAAACTGAAAATGTTGCACTGGGAGAAGAGTTGGATGCTTTGAAATAAGCCAGACCTACATCTTCCTCATAGGGTAGAATAAGAGCTGGTCGAAGAAGTATTAAGGAGACTAAGACTCAACAAGCCTTAGCAAATCAGGCTATTCAGATGAAAGCGAAAAATAAAGCCTTGTCTAAAATGTTTCAAAAAATTCAAAGTCTTATCGAGCAACTCTCCAACCAGAGCTCTGCACCGAGAAGTAAAGAAAATTTGGTGAAGAAACTTCATCAGCAGCTTGAGAGATTGACTTATCAATTTTATAAGTAGCCTAGAGATTTTTAGATGGGGGGATATAATGACGCTCTATGCCATCTCGATGCTCGATCGAAACAATCAAATAACGAAGGATGCAAATAGAGATGGTTGGACGGCTTGACTGTGATGAAGCTTGAGGAAGGAAATTCTTTACGGGATTGGTATGAGCCTGGGGTGCATGATCTGCCTAATCCTCCCTTTAAACTGGATGTCAACTGGATTCCATCCTGTGCCTTTCCTCAGTGTTTGATCTGTAGGTATCTTGGTGATTACCAGCTTCATGAAGATTTTGAGATATCTCGACCTCAACATTTTCTTGATCGACCGAGTTCGAGCAATGTCATAATGCTACGGGATATGAATTTTATCAATTCTTCTTATGCTTTAGATGGTCCTCTCGCTAAAACGGATCCTATACCTAAATCAGAAGGAAAAAATGCAATAGAATAGGAAATTTGAAGAAAAAACCAGCTTTGTGTAATTTTCTTTCCTTTGACATAATTATATTTAATGAAGAAAAGTTCATCTTTGGGCAATTGCCTTTCCTTGGAAATAATTTGTAAGATGTTTTTTCTTATCATATTATCTTTTAATAAATGTATATAAAGGGACAATTTGTCATGTTTTGTTTTAATTGCCTATATAATGGAACTTTGCCCCATTTGTTGCCTAGTTGTAGTGACTTGTCACCCATAAGTGCCTAAATAATGGAATGATTTTCATCCCATGGTCATGCTTAGTTGTATCAATCTTATCTAGATTACCTTGGTGCCTGGGCAGTGGATTCCCCGTGAGGTCACCCATCTTCTTGCCTAGTTTTGGATGCCCCTTGAGGCCACCCATAATCAAACAGGACTTGCCTTGTATGATTGTTATGCCAACATTGTTAGTTCAGTTTATTGATGCCGAACAACCTTAGTTGGTGGTTGTTGACATGCCCACCAACCTTAATTGGTGGTTGCTGATATGCCGGCCAACCGTAGTTGGTGGTGTATTGTGTAACACAAGTACTTCGAAAAAAATTAAATAAAAAGGAATATGGGGAAAATATCATTTTTATTCATATTGAAAGAAATGGGGTACATGTGAATCTGTATTACTGATAATATTTGCGCAGCTGCTCCGCATTCCATGTATTTTTGAATTCTTCTCCCTCTAAAGTTTCTATTCTGTAGGTCCCAGGTCGAACAACCGCTGTAACACGATAAGGTGCATGCCAGTTGGCCTCCATCTTATTGTGCTTCTGATTCACTTTCTTGAGCATATAGTCTCCCTTCTTAAGATCACATTTCTTGACTCTTTTGTTGTAGAGAATGGCAGTTCTTTACTGGTAAGATGCGTTCCCGATTGACGCATCTTCTCTCATTTCCTCGAGCATGTCCAAGTCTAAACATCTCATCAAATCACTGACGGGAGAGTTGAAATTGAGCACCCTGTGAGTGGGTAGGCCCAGTTCAGCTGGTATGACTGCTTCACTTCCAAAGACTAGCATCTAAAGGAGATTCCCACGTTACTGTTCGGGGAGTTATTTGGTAAGCCCATAATACAAAATGTAGCTCGTTAATTCAATTCCCTTTCACATCATCCAACCATTTCTTCAATTCGTTAAGCAGAGTCATGTTCGTCACTTCAGTTTGCCCATTACACTGGGGATGGCCTGGTGCGGAGTGGATCTTATGGACGTCTAACTGGTGACAATATGCAGCGAACTCCTCATTATCAAATTGGGTACCATGGTCAGTGATGAAATCATGCGGCAGACCATATCTGCAAATAATATTCTTCCAAATAAACTTGTAGACCCTTTCATAGGCCATGTCAATAAGAGGTTCAACTTCCACCCATTTGATGAAATAATCAACAGCGACCACTAAGTACTTAAATCGTCCTCTGGTAGTTGGCAGAGGCCCAACCAAGTCTATGCCCCACTTGGAAAATAGCCAAAGAGAAATGATAAGTGTTAATGATTCCTGGGGAGTTCTTTGTATGCAAGAAAATCGTTGACATTTATCGCATTTCTTGGCGTAAGCTGTACATTCAGCATGCATCATTGGTCAATAAAAGCCCTGCGTCAATATCCTCTATAGGAGAGTTCGACCTGCTACATAAGCACCACAAGACCCTTCGTGAATTTCTTCTATCATATCTTTAGTTTCTGATGGATGAACACATCTTTGTAGACCTGCTATCATACCCCTTCTATATAAAACTCCATTGTTCAATAGATACCGAGCAACTTTAAACTTTAATCTCTTAGCTGCAAGTTGATCAGTTGGTAAAATTCCTTCTTCAATATAAGACCTGATAGGGTCCATCCAGGAAGGTCCAATATCCAAAGTGATGAATCTCACCATTAAATCTTCATCAATGCTTCGGTCTTCCAATATCCCGATAGGAATCGTTCTTCGTAGCTCGGTGCGATTAGCTAAGGCTAATCGAGCTAGTCCGTCAGCTCTCGCATTCTCTAATCTTGGTATTCTGATCAATTGAACCGCTGCAAAGGTCGACACAATCTCCATAGCTATGGAATGATACCTAGACATGAAGTCTCCCTTCGTCGCATACAACCCAAGAATCTGATTTACGATTAACTGTGAATCACTAAACACCGTAACTTGCTCTGGATTCAGTGTTTTGGCTAAACTGAGGCCCACAATCATGGCTTCATATTCATCTTCATTGTTGGAAGCTTTGAATTGAAAGCGCAGAGAATATTCGATATCCAATCCATCTGGACTTTTAAGAATTATTTCGGCTCCGCTGCCTGTGGCACACGAAGTACCATCAAAATACAGATTCCATATAGGTATACAATTATCAAACTCTTGGTTTGATAAATTTTCCTGATGGAATATTTGGTACTTCCTTTTATCATCTCCTAACACTGGGACGTTATCCGATGATTCTTATTGCTCGGTGTCTGTCCCCTCCAGAAATTCTGCTGATGGAAGTTGATCGGGGATAATCTTTGATGATCCCCCAATATACATGGGTTGTTCTGCATTAAACCCTTATTGGTCGGAGGTGTCTGGGTAAGTGAACTCCGCAATGAAATCTTCTGTTGCCTGCCCTTTGAGTGAAAACCTTGGCGCATAAACAATATCATACTTGTCGAGTTCCACCGCCTAATACATCAGTCTCCCTAACTTTTCTGGCTTATGCAAAACCTGCTGAGTGGCATATCAGTGTACACCACTATGGTATGGGTCTGAAAGTATGGTTTCATCCTCCTGCTCGCCTCGATTAATGTTAATGCCAGCTTCTCCAACCTTGTATATCTAATCTCTTCTCCTCAGAATGCTTTGCTTATATAATACATTAATTTTTGCACTTCGTCCTCCACCCTTATCAACGCTGAACTGACTGCGCTTTCTGAAACAGCCAAGTACAAGTATAACCTTTCTCCCATCACCGGCCTGGACAGCAATAGAGGTGTCCCCAAATATCTCTTCAACTCTTCAAATGCCTTCTCACATTCATCATTCCACTCGAAAGTTTTTTTGAGTGTCTTGAAGAATGGAATACATATGTCCGTTGCTCGTCAGATAAGCCTGTTGAGAGCTGCAACACGCCCCGTAAGACTATGCACTTCCTTCTTCGTAGTTGGAGATTGTAGTTCCAGTAGAGCTTTAATTTTTTAGGATTTGCCTCAATTCCTCGCTGATTCACGATATACCCAAGGAACATGCCTTCTTGTACCCCAAATACGCACTTAGTCGGGTTCAGTTTCATCTGATATTTCTCTAGCTGTTCAAAAGTTTGTGTGACACCCCGCCTAATTAAATATCAGGCGATCACTCTTTTATTAAATTAAAATCAAGTTGAACAGTTGGTTCATTCTTAGCATCACTGTCGCAAAGTAACTTTTCCAATTAAACACCCTAAATAATTAAGTTAAGTGTCAAAACCATTTGAAACCTTACATCCATTTTATTAAATCCGATTATAAAACCTTTAATCATTAACATATTAAGAGTCACACATTTAGTATAAGAATAAAAATGAACATTCAAGAATTTGACCATCAATAATAAATCCCAACATTTACAACACTAAAGGAAAACATCCTGACAGTAATAAATCCCGAAATAAAAATGCTGAAAGTAAAAAGGATTATAGTCTCTAATAATATCAACTAAATAATGGAAAAGGGCGACACATGCCCCCACTGGATAAACCTGAACTAGGAGTAGAGTCAATAATGAGGTCGTCTAAGCAATGGCCTGCAACTCCCACAAAAGCTACAACACGTTCCATCCAAAGAATCCTAAGCCAGACGCCCTTGTGGCTGGGAACCTGTAATACATATATATATACATAAGGGAGAAGAGATAACAACAAACGGGTCAGAGTCCGAATGTAAAACAGTTTTAAAATAGTTTAGCAAGTATTTAAAATGTTTACCAGCTAATGCAACAGTCATATTAGTATGCGACACTCTCTTGAGAATTCTCACCTCTCATCTAGTGTGCACGTCTATCGTACTAATGAACCCCATATATCTCTCTAACTTATTCTCCATAAGTTTTAACACGTGAAATTTAGGTTATGATATTCACTTTTGGAAAATCTAATTCTTCAAGATTTCTTACGTTATTTAGAAAGATTTCGTCTTGTTATAACGTTTCTGAATACTTAACACAAACACAAACAACAGTGAGGCGAAGCATAGATTCCAAGTCTCTAAGAGGTCAGTACATACCCTCACGTCTCTTAGGACAGTCTGACCATCGATCAGATAGCCTGTACCAAGGATATCTATCTTCTAGGGTACGAGTCAATATCCTCCATAAAGGTCACATCGAGATAAGACTATCCCAGTGCGGTAACCTCAGGGATATCAAGTAGCGCAGGTACGATTTTTGCACAAAAATAATATATGCACAATCACACCGTCATATATAAATATGTATTCACATCCAAATTATTAAATTAGGTATTCTCACGACCCAAAATTATCATTATCCGTTATTACACGTTTTACTCAATTATATCGTATAACGGCCTCATTCTTCTTTATTCTCGTAATTAATTTATTCTAAACTCACTTCTTGTCACTCGAAGTGTTTTATTTATCTAAGTACAATTTCAGTAGGTCCTCTCTCGCCTTCTAATCCAACTTATTAGATGATTCGATTATTTAATCAGCACACGTATGATTTCTTAAGTCTTAAAGTCTCCCCGTTTACCCTTTATTTCCCTTCACATTAAAGTTCCACTTTATGGGATTTCTCTTTACCCTACTGGTCCTCTTTATGTTCCATTATATTCTAGCAACCCTAATCAAGGTTTACTACGCATAAAATCAGATTAAGCTAACACGAACAAAATTGCAGTTTTTCCAGGACGGTCAATCGATCGATGAAAGGGGGTCGATCGATCGAACCTTCAATCGATCGATGCTCTGGGCTCGATCGATCGATCAAGCAGTTATGGTGAAACTGCAGAAAACCCAACTACGGAATTGTTACCCCAAACTCCTCCAAACCATCATATTACAGTCCCAAACTTCCAACCAATTATACTATATGTGTTGTATACCCATATAAACAATCTCATACCTAACACATGCGAATTTTCATCAGAATCATGGGTTAAAAGGGCCAAACTCTATATAATTCTCATGAACCCTAATATTTCCTTTAACTTAATTTATTTCATTCTTTTTCCATATTTTCTATCTCTAATACCATGGAAATTCGTGGCTCAACCTCTACATGTCAAATTGATTTCCAGAAATATGATCTCTATCATTATAACATGTAATTTGTGTCTCCAATTAATGTTTTTTCTTCAAGAACACTAATTCTAATCAACCTAAGACTAATATAAAAGGATGAATTAACTTGATAAAAGCAAGATAGATACTTCCCTGGAAATCTAGTCTCTGATTTGTGGAGGAATTTGGTGTGTTTGTGTTCCCCGTCGCGCGATCTACGCGTTGGTGGTGACGGCGGTGCAATCGAAGGTGTTCTTGGCCTAGAACTCCTTGGAGAGCTTCTCCTCTTCCTCTCCAATGGTCGTCATTTGTTTAAGGTTGTGTTAACCCTAGAAGATAACATTTTCCATCTGATATAACCCTATAAAATTCGTGGATTTAAAACACACAAATTACGAAATGTCCAAAACGCCCTCCCGGGGTGCTAATTAAGCCTAAAAACGCCCCGAGACTCAAACTAAACCCCCGGATACACTTTTCTGACTATCTCGACCCTTCCGGACAGTTTGGAGCACTCAAAACGACCATACGAGCAACTTATAATTTATTCACTTTTATTAATCAACATTCAGTCCCAACACGACACAGGCGCGTCCCGACTTAAATTTCCATAATTGTCATTTTATTCACACGTGGCAATTTTATAAAATTAAATCTCATATATTACTATACTCATCTAGTAACATTCAACAAATAACAAATTTCCAATAATTACTAACTCTCGTCACGCTAGTCAATATTAAAAACAACATTCCGCATTAAAATTAAATTAATTTATCTCAATTAAAATTAATAAATCCCATAATTTAAAAGCCATAAAAATATGGGGTGTTACATACTTCCCCCCTAATAACGGAATTTCATCCCGAAATTCGAAAAATAAGTCCTATCAGGTAGCACAATTCTGGATATCCTTTTCCGTACACAAACTATTTACATCATAAGGCGCTCAATCCGTATAGCCCTTTCCTCACAGCAACCCTATTTTACATTCTCATTGGAGACACTTCACATTGCGCTCCCAACCGATAACATTCGAATAGGTCACGCCTATACGTTATAAATTTCCATTATCTCACTATCATTAGGAGGCCGCAACTCACTACATGACAACTACTCAGATTTATTCATATTCAAAACTCCCATTCTGAGAAAACCATACGAACATTTGACCACTCTTGTTTGCCTAAAACAGTCGTGGAATTCCACCATAGTTATCGAATATTATCTCGGCCGATTCAAAATTTTTGATTATCTACTCACCTCTAAACATACGGAAGGAGAATAGTCGAGGTTCTTCCATAACAAAACCTTAATAAGCACCTCGTGCACGATAGACAGGTACGAGTGCTTCTACAGAGCATTCCTGAAATCATCGTACCAAGATTCCAAAATCTCCTTCACGTGGCTCCACTAATCTTTAATCACCGTGCGCCTATGTCCTGGCTAAGGGTGATACATCCTACTCGAAACGAAACCTTATCTCCGCTGGTTCTGAAATCCCATATCAAAGGTGGGATTCACCAATCTGATCCTGATTCAGAAATTTATACTGCGCTAGACCATGCACTGGCGCGATCCTTCCTTTCAAAGGAAGTTCGGGGCATACTAGTTAATATTGTAAACCAGCCCAATGGAATATCAATCACTTCCTTCTTGGCGACTTAATTCACATGTTCGGGATGAGCCCTTGATCTTATTTTGAGGATGGCAACCCATCTAGAAACTTTACCGACTTTACCGACCTCTTCCATTTTCAAGAATTGTCGATAAACACAAAATTCTTTGGTTGATTCTCCTCTTTCAACCAAACCTTACCTATGGGCGGTGCGTGTAGAGACTACTCACTACGTCCCGCTAAACATCGATTTTTCCCTTTAAATGTCTTACATTACGTGACATGTAATACTCTCCTTCCTTCCTTAGTGTATGCCGAATTCCCGACCCGTGCTCTTTCTTCCACGGTACGCACTTTTGGATCTCTTATACCATACTAACATCATCACTATTTTTACGCTCAAGTCGCTCTCACAC
The DNA here is from genome assembly GCA_949130495.1 of Sambucus nigra. NCBI lineage: Eukaryota > Viridiplantae > Streptophyta > Magnoliopsida > Dipsacales > Adoxaceae > Sambucus > Sambucus nigra. Next base: position 239,638,143 of record OX422208.1, on the reverse strand, counting down.
TTGACTACTAACAACTTCACTTTGAGTGTTCTTCATAACAATTTAATTCTGCTCCATTCAAGGGATACCCCTTCTTAAATGGCTTCCCACAGCCTTCCAATCAAATTAGGGCGTGCTATTCTAATTGCAAACTTATGTATGGATTATCGCCCCTCATGTGGCGTTTAATCCACTCTATCACTTCCACTTCGTTATACTAGTCCCACAAACATATATTTCACACGTCTATTACCACGCCCCTTCAACTCGAACTATTTTAACAGCAACTAACCCAGATGCCCACATTTTGCAACACCCCGACCGCCCTAAGAGAGCGAACGACGTGCTACACATCAGTGAAACTAACTAAATCCAACAAAGTATAAGGAATAGGGCATTTAAATTTCATGACCATAAAAGAGGAATAACAAATCTCAACCTTCTTTAGATAAGTACAACAATTTCCCAAATAGGTACAATGACCAAAATAAATCACTAACTCTTTATTCATCAAAATAATTACAGATCATCTCTTTCGTATAATAAAGTTCTTTCCAGATAGTCTATGTAAAAAAAATCATTCCAACTCCTTATTCACCTTGGAAATCAAAACTTTTAAATTCTACTTATCATCGTTCCACCCCTCAACTTGTGGGGATAACTTTCAATGCCTTCTTACCACAAAATCCGGCTCTAATGGCTTTAAAAAAAAATTCAACTACCAACTTACATATGTAATTACTTGATCCCATTTCGACCAGGGTACCGAACTCATGGAATAGTGACCAAACGTCTCCCTATTTCCAGCCTTACGCTAAGTTTCATGCGTGGGATGTCTCGCAAAGCGAAATCCAAACAAGGAACCCCCCGATACACTACTACCTAGCGTTGTCGGCTTTCGAAATCCGTTAGGTCCTCCGTCTATAGCATGTACCCCTTTATTCCGTCCCTTGACGGAAAAGTTACAATTCCTCCCATAATTATGCTTAACAAAGAATGTTTCACCAATTTCACTATCGTCTCGTATTGGTTGATGGTAATTGTATTCTATAAACCTCGAATACATACGATCGGAATTCTCGAAATTCTTTTCTTTACTAATAGGGGTATAGCTCTTAACTTCCACATCTCTAAAGGATAGATATAACACTGCACTCTTCCTATCACTAAGTCCGGAGTACTAAACATAATACTGAGTCAAATCTTTTCGCTCAATGGTAAATCCCGATACATACTGAATCATACTGACAAAGTCTATACATACATTGGCATCGAATATCTAGAGCCCACTATCTCCTCCGAAGTCTCTAGGATAGATATAATAAGTGCGAGTCCGACCTTCTTTCAGGTGAAGTCTCGCCAGAACAAAAATGAAACATGTTGCACTAATGCAACCACTCCGATAGTTTTGCAATAAATGACCACTATCGTACGAACCATTTATACAATGTTTTATCAAAGATAATACCATATTCGTATATCGCATCACTACGACGAGTAACCTCAATAAAGTTCATAACACTGTTAATATACTCATTCATTCTCCGCGGATAGCACTAAAGAAAAATCCCGATACACTAGGGAAAAATATTCACATTTTGATAACGTTTATAATTATATGCATTAAACTCGTCTCACATGCTAATCTAGCAATAAATAAAGTATGGTGACTCTCTCGGGTCACATAAACACGCCGCATCCTCTACGGATACAACTTATACTTCCATCCTGGCAATCGTCTTGACTGCACAAATGGTTTTCGGACGTAACACGTCTGCCCAAACCAAAACAAAATTATTTTAATCGTCGTCCTTTACTAGGCACCGTATTCTTGACCCTTTTTCTCACTTTGGAACATATTATTGCGAGCGATTTCACTCCGCACAAAAATACCTCAACACATAATCCACTTGCTACCTGTCCTACTAACCAGGTTAGGATTGTCCTTCTCTCGTACTTTTAGTAAACTCAATTCTTATTAGCTATCCCGATTATACCCTTAGTCTTTTAGGCCATAAAGAACATGTTACTGACTATAATAGTCCTTACTGAATTTACCATCTCTTGGTAAGAATTTAACTATCTGAAGCATTTAAATGGGTCCCCTAATGTGTATCCACATCCCTTTGTGGTGCTACATCACCATCGTTGTATTCAGTCTTATTCTCGACTAAATTCTTCGATTCTTTTAGCTTTCCCTCACAAATAAGCGTTATCATCTATTTTGAAAAAATACGACGTTGTTAACCTCTAAATGGGTCGTCCATCAAAATTTCCTATTTGAGTGTTATCAACTATTATTACGAGTCGATCTCCCACTTGGAGTCGTTTCCTCCACTCGTATCTACATCTTCCGATACAAAATTCGCTAGCGGTTAAGATTCATATTCACAAATGGACCCTTGTCATGCCCTCCCGCGATGAGTTCAGAACCACGTTTGCTTCTAATCCTGAACAGTTGAGGAAGGAACATACGGTCAATACTGTAGCTAAGGTTCTCCTATAGGCATAGCATTCCACTTCTAAAATTGGTGGTTGACTCCCACCATTATAACTTCATCCCGAAAGCCAAGAAAATTTTCTCTAAATTTTCACTTTCAGTTAGCCACACTCCGTCTTATATTTCAACCTTGGATACTTTACCTCCTTTGGTAACCACACACAATTCCCGTAATTCTAGAATTTCCCACTGATAGTTCTCTACACGTTTTTATAATACGTTGGGTAAGTTTACCCTCGCACTTCATTCGTCTATAATAACATTTGGAAATCATTGTTGCGCCTTAGTCGCCTTTCTAGTCTTGGCTTCTCGTGCCATAATGGAGGTGACCTCGACTACGGTCATCATCCTCGAATATATTTTATAATCTCACTGAGCAACTGCCTCCTGATGTTCTCTTAACAGTCCTCTTCTGGCATCTGGCATCGCTCGGTACACGCACACATCCGAATGAAATTAGAATTCACTAATGTATACACGTTATAGCAGGAGAACGGAATCTCGTCAAAGAAATCGGCAATTCTAAACATAGGGCTCTATATCAAATAAAGCAATACTGAAAGCATAATAAGCCGCACAGATCCTAAAGGACACTAGAACTTGATGCTCTGATACCACCTGTGACACCCCGCCTAATTAAATACCGGGCGATCACTCCTTTATTAAATTAAAATCAAGGTGAACAGTTGGTTCATTCTTAGCATCACTGTCGCAAAGTAACTTTTCCAATTAAACACCCTAAATAATTAAGTTAAGTGTCAAAACCATTTGAAACCTTACATCCATTTTATTAAATCCAATTATAAAACCTTTAATCATTAACATATTAAGAGTCACACATTTAGTATAAGAATAAAAATGAACATTCAAGAATTTAACCATCAATAATAAATCCCAACATTTACAACACTAAAGGAAAACATCCTGACAGTAATAAATCCCGAAATAAAAATGCTGAAAGTAAAAAAGATTACAGTCTCTGATAATATCAACTAAATAATGGAAAATGGCGACACATGCCCCCACTGGATAAACCTGAACTAGGAGTAGAGTCAACAATGAGGTCGTCTAAGCAATGGCCTGCAACTCCCACAAAAGCTACAGCACGTTCCATCCAAAGAATCCTAAGCCAGACGCCCCTGTGGCTGGGCACCTGTAATACATATATATATATATATATATATATATATATTCACACACGCACAAGGGAGAAGAGATAACAACAAACGAGTCAGAGCCCGAATGTAAAACAGTTTTAAAATAGTTTAGTAAGTATTTAAAATGTTTACCGGCTAATGCAACAGTCATATTAGTATACGACACTCTCTTGAGAATTTTCACCTCCCATCTAGTGTGCACGTCTATCGTACTAATGAACCCCATATATCTCTCTAACTTATTCTCCATAAGTTTTAACACATGAAATTTAGGTTATGATATTCACTTTTAGAAAATCTAATTCTTCAAGATTTCTTACGTTATTTAGAAAGATTCCGTATTGTTATAACGTTTCCGAATACTTACAGTGAAGTTGATGGATTTCATACTTTACTTAACTACTATTTTACTCAGTAGAAAGTTCTCATATATATTTACACGTATATATATTAATTACTCATATAATATATATACAAACAACACCCCACATGAAAATCTATGGTGATAGACTTCCATATATAAGTATATATATATACCAATCACTCATAAATTATATATATACTAACGGCACCCCACATAAAATCTATGGTGCTGGCATACTCTGCTATCAAGTCCCCGTGTCACACAAACTAAGGGAAATACTAGTTCGGAATCACTCTCGAACTATATTAACACAAACACAAACAACATTGAGGCGAAGAATAGATTTCAAGTCTCTAAGAGGTCAGTACATACCCTCACGTCTCTTAGGACCGTCTGACCATCGATCAGATAGCCTGTACCAAGGATATCTATCTTCTAGGGTACGAGTGAATATCCTCCATACAGGTCACATCGAGATAAGACTGTCCCAGTGCGGTAACCTCAGGGATAGCAAGTAGCGCTAGTACGATTTTTACACAAAAATAATATATGCACAATCACACCGTCATATATAAATATGTATTCACATCCACATTATTAAATTAGGTATTCTCACGACCCAAAATTATCATTATCCGTTATTACACGTTTTACTCAATTATATCGTATAACGGCCTCATTCTTCTTTATTCTCGTAATTAATTTATTCTAAACTCACTTCTTATCACTCGAAGTGTTTTATTTATCTAAGTACAATTTCAGTAGGTCCTCTCTCGCCTTCTAATCCAACTTATTAGATGATTCGATTATTTAATCAGCACACGTATGATTTCTTAAGTCTTAAAGTCTCCCCGTTTACCCTTTATTTCCCTTCACATTAAAGTTCCACTTTATGGGATTTCTCTTGACCCTACTGGTCCTCTTTATGTTCCATTATATTCTAGCAACCCTAATCAAGGTTTACTACGCATAAAATCGGATTAAGCTAACACGAACAAAATTGCAGTTTTTCCAGGACGGTCAACCGATCGATGAAAGGGGGTCGATCGATCGAACCTTCAATCGATCGATGCTCTGGGCTCGATCGATCGATCAAGCAGTTATGGCGAAACTGAAGAAAACCCAACTACGGAATTGTTACCCCAAACTCCTCCAAACCATCATATTACAGTCCCAAACTTCCAACCAATTATACTATATGTGTTGTATACCCATATAAACAATCTCATACCTAACACATGCGAATTTTCATCAGAATCATGGGTTAAAAGGGCCAAACTCTATATAATTCTCATGAACCCTAATATTTCCTTTAACTTAATTTATTTCATTCTTTTTCCATATTTTCTATCTCTAATACCATGGAAATTCGTGGCTCAACCTCTACATGTCAAATTGATTTCCAGAAATATGATCTCTATCATTATAACATGTAGTTTGTGTCTCCAATTAATGTTTTTCTTCAAGAACACTAATTCTAATCAACCTAAGACTAATATAAAAGGATGATTTAACTTGATAAAAGCAAGATAGATACTTCCCTGGAAATTTAGCCTCTGATTTGTGGACGAATTTGGTGTGTTTGTGTTCCCCGTCGCGCGATCTACGCGTTGGTGGTGACGGCGGTGCAATCGAAGGTGTTCTTGGCCTAGAAGCTTCTCCTCTTCCTCTCCAATGGTCGTCATTAGTTTAAGATTGTGTTAACCCTAGAAGACAACATTTTCCATCTGATATAACCCTATAAAATTCGTGGGTTTAATTACCCATAATTACGAAATGTCCAAAACGCCCTCCCGGGGTGCTAATTAAGCCTAAAAACGCCCCGAGACTCAAACTAAACCCCCGGGTACACTTTTCTGACTATCTCGACCCTTCCGGACACTTTGGCGCACTCAAAATGACCATACGAGCAACTTATAATTTATTCACTTTTATTAATCAATATTTAGTCACGACACGACACAGGCGCGTCCTGACTTAAATTTCCATAATTGCCATTTTATTCACATGTGACAATTTTATAAAAATAAATCTCATATATTACTATACTCATCCAGTAACATTCAAAAAATAACAAATTTCCAATAATTACTAACTCTCCTCATGCTAGTAAATATTAAAAACAACATTCCGGATTAAAATTAAATTAACTTATCTCAATTAAAATTAATAAATCCCATAATTTAAAAGCCATAAAAATACGGGGTATTACAGTTTGGTTAAGGTCAGCTATGTGGTCATCATCTTTTCAGCTCTTAGTCAGCATGTCATCGACGTACACCTCCATTTTTTTGTCGATTTGCTCTATGAACACCTTATTCATCAGCTGTTGGTATGTTGCACATGCATTTTTAAGACCAAATGGAATAATATTATAGCAGTATGTTCCCCTTGCGTTATTAAAAGAGGTACTCTCCCTGTCTTCTGGTTTCATCTTAATTTGGTTGTAGCTGTATTAAGCGTCCATAAAGCTCAACAATTTGTTTCTCGAGGTAGCATCTACGAGTTGGTCTATTCGGGGAGGGGGAAGTGATCTTTTGGGCAGACTTTGTTGAGATTTGTGAAGTCTATGCACATCCTCCATTTATTGTTCTTCTTTTTTACCATGACTACGTTAGTTAACCAGTCAGGATATTTAACATCTTCAATAAAAGAGGCCTTTTGCAGCTTCTCGACTTCCTCTTGTATAGCTTGGTTTTTCTTTGGGCTGAAGACCCTTCTTCGTTGTTTCATCGGTTTGACCTCCTTATTAACGTTGAGTTAGCACAGGAAGGTTGGGTTTATCCCCGACATATCTTCATGACTCCACGCAAAAGCTTGTTTTCTGTGCCTCAACAACGCCACTAACTCTTGCTTTGTCGTTGGGTCCAATGAAGTGACAACTTGAGTTGTTCATTCTAGTCATTCATCGTTCAGAATAATTTTCTCTGTTGCTTCCATGACCTGCACCTTCACGAGCTTTGATTCATCTATGGGGTCTAGTGTCTCAATATCTGGATCTTCAGACTCATCCACTTGGTAAGTAGTGGTCTTTTTCCTGGTTTCCTCCAACTCTTCTTGTTCGACAGATGAATAGTATCATTCCCGAGCGACTTTCTGATCACCCTGTGGCCATTCACGATCCTCGCCCCGGTGGGGGGGAGGGGGAGGGGCAGCGTAAGAGTGAGGATCCTTATAGTCCCGCGCGTCCCTCTCGGGAGCGATTCGGCTGACGTCATTTTAGGTGAGGTGAAAAATGTATAGAGATTAGAGTTGCCAGTCTATTTTACTCAAAATAGACAAAAGAAAAGGGGAATCCATCCTGAAGGACAGCATCCAAAGACATACTGGTGCATGCAAAACCAAAATGATTCGAGAAGGGTCATGAGGCTAAGTTACGAAATAGGAAGGTGTTAGGCACCCATTCCACCCTTTCGGTCTCTGATGGATTTTTTTATTTTCCTTTATTTTCCATGTGATATGTGTGCATGTGTATATATAGTGTTTTAGTTGTGAGAAAAGTGTAAGAAAAGTGTGAGAATTCCCATTTGGAATTTATGAACAAACCCTCTTTTTCTTTTCTTTTTGGTTTTTTATTTATATGAAAATAAGAGATGTGCAATAATACTAAATAAAAAGTATATTAGGATGTATGAGATGGGATAATAAAAGTGCTAATTAATAAAACAAGATATTGCGAATTTATGAGAATCTAAGGAGAGAGTTGAGAAAATTGGACCTTCTTGAAGATCTTGAGCTTGATCTTGGATGTTGGAGAGCATCCCTTGTGCTTGGATGATGATGGAGGGTGGTTAATTCAGAAAGTTTGATGAAAAGTGAAGGTTGGAAAGGGATTTGGGTGTGGAATTCACGCTGACTTCGAGAGAGGTTTTCTGGATTTGCTGAGAGTGATATGCTTTTGAACTGGGCTCCCCTTGCAAGTGAGGTCAGGCCTCATTTTTATAGGCCCAGGGCATTGTCGATTGGCATAGCCCTGTCCTTCCATTCGGCAGGTGTGTTTAGGCACACTACCGATAGGCAGAGTTTGAGACCTGCCATTTGGCAGTGTCTTTCAGGCCTTTTTGGAAAATCGATCGCAGAACGCAAACCGTTGATCAGAGTCGCGCACGGGGAAAAACATTGAAAAGGTAATTCAGAGACCTTCAAAAGTATTTTGGACTACTCCCGGGTTCGAGAGTTGACTTTAGGTCAAATATGGCTCAGAAGCATTTGTCGTCCATTAGACGAGAAAACATCGGACGTAAATGGATCGTTCGTCCTCATAGTAACTACGAATCGCACACGGGGTGGACCTTTAGAAAGGTTAGGATATTTACTTCAATATTCCAAAGAGTTTAATCTGGTTCGAGGAGTTGACTTTGGTCAACCGGGCCCTGGAAGCATTCGGTGACCTTTCGGAGTAAAACGGATCTTTCGTCCGTACGGTAAGTCAGAATCATGCACGGAGCAGACCATTGGAAAGGGATTTCAGTTCCTTTTGAAGATTCATTCCGTATCGATCGAGCTGAAGAGTTGACTTAGGCCAAACGGAGCCCGGGAGCACCCGACGGCCTCCTAATTGAGTTTCGAGGAAATTAGGTCGTTCGCCCACATGGTAAGTCAAAATCTTGCACGGTATGGACCGTTGGAAAGGGGTTTTAGTGCCCTTCGAAGATTCATTTAGCCTCGGTCGAGCTGAAGATTTTGACTTTTGGTCAAACGGAGCCTGGAAGTTCTCGATGGCTTCTAGGTCAATACTCGGGGTATGACCTTTGTTTGTGGTGATGTCGAGAGGTGCTAGGGGCCTAGGGAGAGTTTAAGGGATAACAGAATGGGAGTGTCTACACACCCTTCACAAGTACCACACAAAAGTTGGTCGAAAACTTAAAGCATTGATGTACCGTGGATGGAACTGCCTCGAACTTTTTCAGGCCTACTCTTCCCATGATTATATTGTAGGTTGATTGAAAGTTTTTGTCCATGATGGAAAAGCATACTTTTTTTGTTCTATAAGCGGGCCAGGTACCGATAAGCATGTCCAACTTGATCGTCCCAAGTGGAAAGACTTTTTCTCCAGTGAAACCTCGGAGGGGCCTATGATATGGATCCATCTGGGCTAGTTTCAAGTTTAAATTGTCAAAACAAGGGTAGAACATGATATTTATTGAGCTACCATTGTCTACCAATACTCTTGAGATGACCACATCCTTCGTCCTCATCTTGATCACCAAGGGGTCGTTATGAGGATACAAGACACCTTTCAGATCATTTTTGGAAAAATCGATGACCAGTTTATCCTTGTTCACCTTCCTCGGGCGATCCTCTTTCACCAGATTTATTCGTTGTATATAGGAACACGGTTGGGACTCATTAAGGTAATCTTTCCTTTCATCAGTATAATCCCCACCTCCTGCATCTCCACCTGTAATCACATTACATTCGAATGAACCAAAATGGATTGAAAATACCTCACGCTCTGGTTGCCTTAGCTTTTTGGGGAGGTCGGGGTCATCCTTCAGATAATCTTCATGGTCCCTTTTCTTATCATCTCTTATTCGGCGACGAGACTTAGATCTTTGCCTTGCTCTATCTTTAGTCTTCCCATTATTCTAGCGATCAACAAACCTGCTCAATTTCCCTCATCTAATGAGTGCCTCAATCTCAATCTGGAGAGTTATGCAATGCTTAGTCGTGTGGCCATGATCTCTATGGAACTCATAATATTTGGACTTATCCCTCTTTTCAGGGGTTGTCCTCAATTTCTCAGGCCAATTTAATTCTTCGTTGTTCTTGATCTCCTCTAGAATATGGCATATATCCACCTTTAAGGGAGTATAATTCCTATACTCCCTCAAGTGCTCTATCGTATCTTTGCCTTTTGATTGCTTGTTGCCCCCATTATGCTTTTGATCTTTCCTCTCAGATTTACCTTTATCTTTTAGTCTCTACTTTTGTATCAGCATTCCTCTTCACAGCCATGGCTTCTTCGGCATTCATAATCTTAGCTACTTTTGCCGTTAACTCTACCATAGATTTGGGGGGATCTTTAGCCAAAGTATAATACATCTTGTTTGGTAAGAGACCACTCATTAGAGCTGTAATGGCTTTCTTCTCTTCGTAATCAATTACCTCCAGTTTCTCGTTGTTAAAATGAGTGATATAATCCCTAGTGCTTTCTCATGCTTTCTGCCTTACACTCAGCAGATGTGCTACCCTTTTGACTGGCTTCACAACAAAATAGAAGTTTCCTATAAAGAGCTCTGCCAGTTGATGGAAAGTAGCGATCTTCCCCCGAGGAAGGTTGTTATACCATATTTAAGCTGACCCAGTGATAGTTCCTGAGAATTACTTGCACCTCATTTCATCAGGAATTGCATAAATGTCGGCAGTAGCTTGTACTGCTCTATGTAGAGGGCAGGATCAATTTTTTCGTTGTACTTCAGCGTAACTACAGGAGCTTTAAACTTCGATGGTGTAGGAAAATCCACAATTGCTTGTACGAAGGGTGATCCCTTGACAAAGGTTATTTGGAGAGGGTTTCTGGCCTTAGCCATTTCCCCTAACATATCTTCCAACCTCTGAATGGAGCCCTTTCATGCGTCATTTCCATCCTCTAATCGATTTTACTCAGCAACAGATCTCGCTGAATTCTCCTCTTAGGATCTTTCTGTATGAGCTATAGGGAGTGATTGGGCAGAACCTTCCCTTATATCATTTGGCCATTGAGAATTTCTCGACGCAATCTGAGGAGTATTTCTATTCCTCCTGGGGCCTAAACGATCAAAGGGAGAGATTCTACTCAACCTCTTTAAAATTCTTGTTCGTTCCGGAGTTAAAGTAACATTTTCTTGAGAGTCCATGACTCTTATGGGAGATGTTTTACCAGGATGATAGGAGGGATCGCTAAACCTATCGGTAGGATGTGATTCAGTATGCCTGGTCAAGAAAGCATGAGGAATCATAGTACATATGGATCTCGAAGATGGCAGGTGAGTGTTTCTATGAACGCTTCGGTGGCCTGACTTGGCAGGAATTGCATTTTGAACAGTTTGAATGAGTTGTCGCATGGTCTCCTGCATGGTTGTTTGTCCCATGGCTAATCTGGCCACTATTCCAGTGAGTTCATTGATAGTTGGAGGAACAGACAAGTTGGGAGAAACTCCGTCATTATTCCTATTGCTAGATTCTGGGAGCTCAGCCATGTATAGTGAATTTGTTAGTGAAAAACACTATGTATAGTCTATTGCCACAAACAGCGCCAATCTGCTGATGAAAAGAACTAGACTTGACCTAATTAATTAATTACAAATAAATTTGAATAAATAAACATGACAAAGAATTTTTAAAGGGTTCAGCCTTATGAAAATGGCCTACGTCCACTATTTTTTTAATGCTAGGTGTTTTGCCTTGATTTCAATTACCATCGCAAATGATCGGTTACCCTGTTATGGAGGGTGTTACAATGTATTTATAGCCCTTGGGCTGTCCGTATGAATAGACAATATGTCATTATTTAATAAACACATATATCTGTACATAATAAGAATGTTCGTTGAATCTGTTTGTTCTTGTCGCTTGATCTTCCTGGCTAGATGCTCCGTAAGTTGAGTAACTCGGCACGTTGAGTAGTTTGGGGTGCTGAGTAGCTTGGCACTATGAGTTGTTTGGTGAATATATGTTTCTGCCACGTAAGATGACACGCGTCTTCATATAATTGTTCCATGTCAGCTGACTAATTTTCTTATCAACAAGTATGTTCCTTCATTTTTCTAGTGAAAAATTGTTGTTATTTTTTGTTCATTTTGCTTATTTTAGTTACTTTTGTTGTTAGTTCATTTTATCTCTTCAAGTTTATAATTTTAGTATTTTTTATATTGTTTCCATAGGTTAAAATTAGTTTTATTATTTTAATGTGCATTGACTTATATATATGTATGTATGAACCATGCATGTATGTATGTAAGAAACTATGATTAAATCTTTAGAGGGAGAAATAGTGGGTCATATTGAGTATCTTTGTGAGCATTCGCAGTATAAATGATATATATTAGTGTAGGCTTGGTTTACTACGTGTATAAATTAATATATTTGGATTTTATTTTTCTTCAAATAATATCAAGAGTTACGCGCCACAGTATTTATGGTTGAAGTTTAATGCTTTGGATAAAATACGAAGCTAATTTATACTGGGTGTTTCGTTGTGAAATGATTATCTCTATTTATTGGTTAGAAAATGGTGACTTTGATGTTATATGTTGATGTGATTTTTACTTTTAATCTCATTTCAACTATGAGTTATCTAAACAAATACAGACACACCCATCTTTAGTATCATATATCTTTGTTTTAGTTAAATATACACATGTATATGTTTCTAATTGCTCTTGTCATCCCTAAACATTGTTAAATCCATACTTACTCTTAAAACTGTACTTATTGGTTTCTGATGATTGTGATTTTGCTGATATATTGAGGAGGACTAGGGAGTCTAATTTGGGGACTATGTTTGTGGGTGATTGGGATAGCGCATCGGGTCTAATTTTGTTGACATATTGATTGTATCATCTGTATTAGTGAAATTTCAAACTATCTACTGTGTTGAATGAATTTATGCATGTCGGCGAGGCACTTGGATATTTGAGTGTGTATAATTTTTCCTCTCTTATTCAAGAAAGTACGAGTCATTTGCCGAGGCACACTAGTAGTAACACATCACCCCTGAAGAAAATATTATAGTTGGTGGAATCTTAAGTAAACATGTGCCATCTATTGTACTATGTTCAATAATTTCATGGACATATCCACGTCTATTTGCAAACTTGAATGTAAGTCCTACAATTATATTATAGTAACAAATGAACTCATGTGGCTTAAAATGTAGGATCCAATTCATTTTTTTGGTTTTACGTTTTTCTCAAGGCTCCTACACCATTAACCAACTTTATGAATATTCTTATAAATGTATTTTCATTTTATATCTTCTCAAAAAAAGTCTAAATAACTTCACGGGATAAAATTTTATAACTACATTAGCCTTTTGATGAGGGTGATAGAAAATCATATAGATGGAAGTTATGCACGGTGTTAGGGGAAAATTTGTATGGTGCCGAGGGGGTGGAGAGGCTCCCCCTAAGTTTTTTGGTAAAAATAAAGAGAAAAAAGTCTGGGGGTGATTTTCCAGTCGCTTTCTTCTCTCTGGTGTTCTGTCGTCACCCCCTCCGTCCTCCTGCTGCGGCTCTCCTCCACTCACACTCAGCCGATAAGAAAAAACATCCACCATTTTTTGAATGTTGTTTTGTTTCACAGTTTATTCATTCATTAGTTATAATTTGTTCATTAATGTTGTTAAATGTTATTAGACTTCATGCTATTAAATTTGTTTCATTAGTTATATGTCGTTTCATTCATTAGTTCTAAATTATAACTAATTTGTTTTCTTCGCTTGGTCAATGTCAGTCTATGATAGAAAAAAGAAACGTACATTGCAATTAAAGGCAGTTATGTATTCCTTCTCCATTTATGCAGGACCATCAGTCTTCTTTTCAGTACCAACATCTTTTGGACCATCTCTAGCACAAGCGAGACATGAACTAACACCAAATCTCCTTAAAACTATAAGGAAGTGGAAAAAAAATATTTGATTTGCTTGTTCTTAGATATTATATTAGCATTTGATAAGCATATTCTATTTGATATGGACCATTTTTTTTAATAGCAGGTAAAAATAAGCTCAATGGTCACTTTTATGGACTAAGCTTCATAGTATGAGTCTGCAAGTACAACTTATTTTATAATCCAGAATGTTATATAGTAAAGGATCTCAATATTCAAAGTCTAATTAATAAATATTTGAACAAATGCCTAAGTCATAGTAAGAAGGAGAGCAGCGGGAGGAGATAAGATATCCCAGAGAATTCTTAGCGTGCTGAGAAGTGGGTAATGGCTTGACGAGGTTGATAATGAGAAAGAGTCACTTATTCATGCTCCTTGCTCAATAAATTTAAACTTGTATACTTCAGCTAAGATACCTATAGTTAAATCCACTTTCCCCGCTGTGTCTTCTTATTATAAGAATAGGTATGTAAAACAGCTTTACTCAGAGTCCTTATTGTCCGATGAAGACTCAATCATAAGAGTCCTGTCGTCGATGATCACGTTTCACCCTCTAGTAGCAAATGACCTGTATGAACGATCTATTCATGGCACAAGTAGAACCTTTACCTCTGTCTTATCTAACACAACAAGTCTGGTAAGGGTAATCAGGGAAAGCTCTTCACGACCTATCATCCAATTAGTCTCTGAAGGTGAAAGAAGCCAGTTGGACTGGTGGGTGTCCATGATATATGATGTGGTTAGAGCTACGAACGATCAAGAAGACTACACCTTTAGAACACACCACACTAAAGTAAAGAACACTCAGAATGGGTCCTGGGGAGCAGAAATAATTGGAGTGACTATGCCTCATCCATTAGAGCAATTTATATTATGTAAGACAAATTACGGGAAATATTAAGATATTTGTAAAGCGTTTTGTGAGGAGCACATTATTATTTGTCTTAATGTCAGACGATCTGGGCTTATCCATCCGAAAAGCAAGTTTAATGTGCAGTTGATCAGGATGAGAAACCACATATCATATATGGGAAACAAAATCTCGGAAGGCATAACTCACAAGAAGATCGTATTTTTGAACTCTGAGTCGGCCATTTGGGACTCTATAAGAGCTAATACGATACGGCATTGGGTTGCATAAGAAGGGTCACACTTAGATCAATCCATAAAAATATCATTAGGACTAGGACTGACACAGATATAGGCATAGTAAACTCAGCGACAGGAATACCTTCTAAACTGTCACACAATCACAGGGTCAACCTGATGGCTGTGAAGAAGACATGTGCCCCAACTTCAACAACTAATATCGCATCGAGGATATAAATATCAAGCAATTATATGGGTGAATATTCTTATGGAAATGAAAACTATTCTATGCCTTATAGTCCAACATTCTTGGTTGGACAATATTTAATCGAGCTGAAAGAAATATATAAGGATACTAACTCCACTGCCAACACTGGTAGGACTGTCATCCATTTCCACGTGAGATCTGCAGATGTGCCTAAGATGTACGATGTTGTTATAGATTTATTAAAACCTATCCCCCCACTATCAGATACTGGGTCAGATACGTCCTACTTCGTCCATTATTGAGACTTGTCACTGTAGGACAACTTTGGGTGCATGGTTGGTGTTTTTTGGCAAAACTATAATACAGCATCACCAGACATGGTCAGATTTTCCTACAGCACGCAACTTCTTGGAAATTCCTTAGTCGATGAGATAATTTTCAGAGAGCAAATATCCCTCAATGTGAGATCCATTTATCCTTAGAGAACTTCTACAATCTCACTTGGGGACATGAGCATGATAGGAGCGAAGATGTTTGTCCAGGTGTTATCTGCCCAGATTGCACTCGTGATCCCACCCCACGTGCATTATTGCATAGAAAACACTAGATTTATCCCTGCTGTAACTGAGTTGGTCGACAAAATATCTGTTCTTTCTGGAACCAATTTACCACGGTTCTCATATACCCCCATTAACCTCCTGAGGTTGCTCCTATGCTTCTTAACTCTGTTCAGCATAAATGTTCTAAATCTCATAAGAGTTTGGTTAAGACATTAAAGGATGCAGTGATAATCGATATTTGGAAGCTTAGAACTATAGCTATATCTACTAAGAAAAACCCAATTTTGGCTTATCGTGGTATTTAGCGGCTTCTACACCTAATGCACTTAATTATTTATTTGCAAAGTGGGTAGAGGCGCACACAATGATAATGTTGGGAGCGAGTTCATCAGTCCTACGAACTTCTTTATCTCTCAGTCGTGACATGTCTGCAAACAACCTTCTAGTCAGCCTGAATCATGCCCCATTCTTATTTAACGCAATCAAGTGAGCCTTCCAAGCTGTACATTCTTTCATGTCAAGTACACATAATTATGATCTACCCATTCCTATATGTCTATGTGCTTCAAATCAATGGGTGTCAAAACTATGATACATCACGGGTGAAAAAGATGACATTTCTCGCATGTCAGGACTGCCGACACCGGTCTTACCTCTCTCTCTCCTCTTAGTAAGATTTTTAGGGGGGCAAGATTTAATAGAGAGACCAGTTGAAGTTTGTGAGTGATATGTACTTGTCCATTATAGAGTTTCGTATGGAAATATTCTTTATGCCAACAGGACTCTTAAGCAAATCATATTACCGATTTTTTTAGTGCTTATGCTCTGTGAGATTATCCTTGAAGCGTGTCATATATCTCGGCACCAGAACTGGAGCTGAGGCCTGTGCATTATCGAGATTGTCAGAAGTTGAGAAAGTATATATAAATTATCTAACTGATTAAGAGACTTCTCCCCTCATATGGCTGAGACGTACATCCCTCCCTCATTTTACATCCATGATATCACAGGCATGTTCAATATAGTCTCTTTAGTACAGATTTCGTGGTCCGGTAGAACTCCAAACATTGTACTTGCCATGTGTATTTTTCGACAAAGAAATATGACATATGGAGTTAAATTATATCCTGATACAGCAGCTTTCTCATCTAATGTCTACCCTGGAGGAGACTCATTGGCCAATTGTAGATCCTTTGGTATCTACCATGAAGATTTTATGCTAAAGCACTTTAAGTTGTATAACCATGTGTAAATTCTACACAAGCACCAGATAAGTTTGTTGCAACAACTGTAAGCAATCTTGTTTGTATCATGGCTTTGATGGTTGGTACAACTGATATCCCTAAGTGGTTCTATGTGGAGGCATGTGGAAGTGAGGGGGTCTCTAGATTTACAGAAAAACTTCCAAAGAATGGGATGAGACCCGTAACTCTAAAAAAATATAATGCTTGCTGCTACTAAGAGGTATTTTAATGGTGCTTTACAGATCTTTTTAACTTTTAGTTGTCTTGGTTTCATATATTTCTTAGTCTCTGTTATTTATCTGTTTGTTGTTCTGAACACTTTCTCTATGGTTTAGATGGTGAGCTTCCAATATTCAATATTTGTTGTTGGTCCATTATTTGACTATTTTGATAACTTTTTTTTGTAAGTCTACTTAATTCTTTGATCCATTCAGCGATTACTTGATTTGATTTTTTGTTCTTTGTTGGAAACTGAAATTGGTGAACTAACATATAAAGTCTCATATGTCATTTCATGAGTTTATATCAAGACGTGAAATGAATTATACGAGTTTATATGTAAATTTACTCATTTAGAATATCAAGAAAGCACAAAACTTGGAACCAAATGACTGCTTGGTGTTGATTAGGGGTGTTGGATATCTCATCAGTTCACTCAGCTAGGAAATATAATGTTGATCCGTGTTCTTTTTGAAAGAATATTTTTCAATTTAGCTTTTCATTATATACATGTGGAATTAGTTTTAAGCATTGTTTCTGCTATAATTTTCTTTATATGAAAAGGTGACCTTTATTTTCTTGTATATTGTTGGGTCCTCCCTCTCTTAAACTTTTATGGCAATTGGTAATCTATTCTAACAAATACGTTACAATTAAATTCTTGTATTGATAATATTTATAGGTCAAAACTCCTACACTTTTTTTATTTGGTGCTCAGGATCGTTGTGTTCCATCTTCAAATGGATTGTAAGTAAGCCATATGCCTATATTTGATTTTTCAATAGGAATGCGAATGTTATTCGTTGACTTTAAGTATCCGAAACATAAATGCGTTAGAATCTAGACATGCGAATATATGAAAACTTTTAATGGAGAAAATATCTTATGTGGCACACATTTCTTCAAGACGCCAGTCCAGTCCAGATATGCTGTCTCTTTTTCTCGTAATCCGTTAGATTTATTTCTCTATAAGAAACATATGTCATTTAACATTGTGGAAGTAATCAAACCACAATAGTTCGTAAATATACAACTGCACCATATACATGAATTTGGATACTTTTCATTTGAACTAGGGTTCGTACAATTTACATACAATAAATTATAATAAATATTCCCAAAGGTTTACACATAAAGGTAATGCGTACACATGAATTTGGATAATTAAAGTTGAATCTAGATTTCATAAAGTTTATATACACTGATTTATAACAAATAAACATGCACTTGCACAAGAACTTTGATGTGAATCGAGGACATAATTGTCTTTTTGGACATATTAGTATTTTTATTTTCTTTTTGTTATTTCTCTTTATTTTTATTAATTTTGTTTTGTTGTTTATTTGTAACTTTGGGCATAGGTTATCACAAATGGGTATTATGCTTATTTGTAAAGTGGGAGTCCCACATTGGTTAGAGAACCATTTAGTGCTCCCCTTCCCCACTTATAAATAGACCCTTGTAGCCTCCTTTGAAGTAGACTTGAATTTTGAATATAGAAGAAGAGTATTTCTCTTTCTAAAGTGTGTGTTAGATATTTTAGGAGCCTTTGACGTGTGGTTTACGTCAAACTTGTTTACAACTGATCTATTAAAATTGTTACAATAGTTTTTTGGCTGCAACTTTGGGATTCATGATTGTCGTTGTCAATGATTTTTACTTTTTCTATTAATATCTAATAGAGTAGGATTTGTCATTGATTGCTCTGTTTGTGTTTCCTTTGTTATTCATAAAGTTCAACAACTGTTTAATTTTAAGGCGAATCACGTATTATGGAAATCAATTCCCTTGAAAACCCAACATTCCCCTTGCTAGATATGGAAGAGCTGCAAGTAGATTGCATCTGTTGTCCTGTTACAAATAAATTACTGAACAAATTGTAATTTTTTTGGCTATAAAAGCTTTCATTGTTCTATCATTTTTTTCGTAAGAAGTTTATTTTATGTCATGCATGTTATTTATAAGCTCGCGTATATTCTAATTATCTTAATTTTGACTTTAATTTGTAGTCTCACATAGTTATTACTGGAAATTTACCCGATGACCATTGCCATCAGAACCTCATGGAGATTTTTTCAGTTGTCGGGAGGTATCATATATCATTATGTAATATTTAAACTATGTTTGAATCTCTCTCTCTCTCTCTCTCTCTATATATATATATATATATATATACACACTAGGGTGTACCCGTGTTGATGGCACGGTTTTAAAAACCTTCTCGTCGCTTATAAAATCTCGATAATTTGTCTACAAAATTTTATGCATATAAAAACAGTACATGTGGTGTTAATGAAAAATATGCACCATGCTAACAATGCGCTAGATAGTCGCACCTATATCATGCCGATCAAAAGAAACCATCCGTGAAAGATATTACAAATCATGACCGTGTAAGATATTAAAATACTTAAAACTTTGCATTGCCATGCATGATCTTATTCATTTGACATCTTGGTAACATTACATATGAAGTTGTTAATGTTATTACAAGAAAAACTTTAAAATGGTGATTAAATTCCCTCTTTTTTAATAAAGATGTTACACAACTTTTGCAACACTACGTATTCTAGCTACACGTTTTGTAACACTACATATTCTAGCTAAAAGTTAGTTTAAACTATATATACCACATGTAACACTAAATATTACCCGTGTCGATGGTACAGTTACAAATTTATGCAGGTATATTCATCAAACACACAAATGTGTCGTGTATACGGCGTGGGTATACCAAATTTGCAACACTCGTTAAATTAAAATATGGAGCAAATCCTCAATACCAACATGTATTCGAATACAATAATGGGAAGAAATGAAACTGAACTAAGAACCTAATTAGCTACAACAAAAAAAATAACATAAATAAATATACGATTTTCCTTCAATTTTAAAGTAGAACGTGTAGATAAATAGTTTGTGTAAAAAGTGTTCCACTTTGGAATTTTCACAAACAATTTACATGTTGAAAGTAAATTTTTAGAACAATTCATTTATAAAGTCGATTTTGTCTTTCAAGGAACATTAAATGTTCAACAACTCCCTCCATATTTGTATTTTCTTCCACTCCCCGAAGTAAATTATGTATTTCAAACACCAAACCAACAAACTTTTTACGATGACACGGGTTATAGAATTGTGATACAATAAAACTATAAAAAATACACAATGTTTATTCCAAAGCTCTCAATAAAAAAATTGAATATTAAATTAATTATTTGCACATACTACATATGTATATATAATATATCAATAAAAAAATTAACTTAATTCCAAAATACTACGCGTGTATATGATAAATTAGTGAGAAAATATACGATACAAACAAACTACATGGGACTCGTAATTTTAATTGGTCTCCAGGTCATGACATAATCGCATTTTCCATTTGTTTATATGATTGAAGTAATCTTATTTGTGTGGAGTGGTGGTCATTGTTTCCTCCCATGCGCTCTGAAAATTTCAGTTATTGAGCCAAGTGCCAATCACTTTATGGGTACAACATGATGTTATTCAGATTACTTTTCTTGAACAATGCAACATGTTACATTCTTTATACTTATTTAGGAATTAAAAATTAAGGACAATTTTTACTTTTAGTGACAATATAATTATATTATCATATTTTAATCATTATATTACATTTTGAGTAGTTATACAGTGATCGAATTTTTGACAGAATTTGGATGGACAAACTGACGTTGCGGACATTTATTGATTGGTTTCTAGGTCCCATTAGCGTGGACCCCAAAAACTAACCAATAAAACCCTGACACGTCAGTTTGTCCATTAAAATTCACTCAAATATTCTGGCACAATAGCATTTTTGTTACATTTTACAAAATGTTTGGTTTAATTGAAGTTTTTAACAAAAAATTTATCTAACGAAAGTAAATAAATAAATAGCAACATACTCATAAAATAACAGTAAAAAAAATACAAAAATGAAGAAATTAAAATCTCAAACCCATAAATTACCAAATTAAGCACCTCGATCACACAACATAGAATACACAATTTGATAAATCTAAGCAAAGCCATATAACATAAATCTTGGGTTAAACATATCCAACAATCAGAAGTAGGGAACCCTAAAAATTGAAACCCCAATATTATAAGATTTTTATCGCTTGAAAAAAAAGAAAAAAGAAAAAATAAGTGCAAGAGGGGGAGAGAGGTGCCTTCCAGAGTTGCATACATTTCAACAAAATAAGTAGATATATGAAAAAAGGAGAACTGTAACCCAATGGAGAGGAACAACAAAATTCAAACCGTGATCTAAGCTATTTTGTAACTTAGATGTAAAACTCAAAATCCAAACCACCGTAGTTCAGTTGCAATGGTCGTGTATAGCTTCCAGTCATCTTCTTAAAGATTTCAGTATCATGTATGATGTATAAAGAAAAATAAAGATTCAAGTATTATTTTATGAGATCTACAAAAAAATAAAGATAATAAAAATTAAAAAGTTCCAACAAAGTACCCAAAAAAAACTAAATCAAGCAGAAAATAAATAAGAACAATTATATCAACAAAAACTGAGGATGTAAACCAACTAAAACATTAGTGTACAAACATAAAACCTTTCAGGATGCGAACATTATTTGGTGAGATCTGCAAAATCAAACAACGAACCATATTTGAGCTGGCACATTAACTATAATAGTGGTTTAACATACTCGTTTGTTTTCGTTACCAAGGTTTTGTTCAACAAAAAACAAATCCAAAAAGTGTAGATTGTTTTTTGCGAAAACGTGGATGAAAAAAGAAAAAGAATAAAATCAGTTTTTCAAGAAAAAATAGATCGATCCAAAAAACAATTATAGAACCTCACCTATCCGTTTACACACCATCTGTTAAAAAAAATACATGGCTTTTCTTTTTCGTCTCTTTTTTTCATCTGGGTTGCCATTTTGTCCTCATCTTCATCAGATTCAGACTTCAATTTTGAGAAGTGGGCCTTGGTTCTTGTTTTTGTTGTTCATCTTCATCAAATTCAGACTTAGGTTATGATTCGTCAGTCTTGGAGAAGGTGTAACAGTGGTGAGAAGAGATGAGAGAAGAGTTGACGAACCTAGCACCGATCTGTAAAACAGTTAAGAGAACCCAACGTGAAAATCTGTAAAACAACACCGATTTGTGAAAGCTCAGATCTGTAAAACACAGTAAAGAAAAACACCAGCGTGAAAATCAATTTTTGAGGGTATTACACACAAAATGATACCCTTTAAAGAAGAGGGTTTTTTCAATTCCCGCCGCCGGAGACATAAATGATAAGTCTGCATGTGGTTCTTCTTCCTCCTAACCTATCGGAGACATAAACAGGCGTGGACCTGGTAAGAAAACAAAATCATGTGGGTCTTCAGCAAAGAAAATGCAAGAGAAGAAATGCCAAAAATATAGAACCACAGTGGTAGAATCGCACCTTAGGTTTAGGAAGAGAGAAATTGAGAGGGGAGCAAATAAAATTTCACAGGTTTAGAGAGAGAGAAAGAGCGAAAGATCAGGCGTGGGTAAGAAGAGAGTGGGAGTGGAATAAAATCCTCTCGAGTCTTGTGCGCTTAGCCATTATTAATCTCGAGCCTTGTGCGCTCAGAATGCAGTGTATTTTTAGTTTGAAGCGTGAGGTGCATACGTGGGTGAGACTAAATTCAATCTGAGCCGCTAGTTGATAAACACCAAACTCATCAACTTTCGATCTAAGCCATTAATTGGGGAAGACAAAAAGTCCCTCCTCTTTTATTATTATTATTATTATTATTATTATTATTATTATTATTATTATTATTATTATTATTATTATTATATATATATATATATAAAGTGGTGTATGTGATGTGCCATCATATACGTCGCTTTATAATTTTTTTAATTGTCTATGTAGTTAATCTTATTAATTTGTGGTATTGATATTCCTATGAATTTTTTTTATGGGGTACTTTTTAGGAAGCTTAATAAGGTGAAGAAGAGCAATGGTCAAATGCATGCAATCAGTGAGGTACATTATAATATTATAACACTTAATCTTTGTTGCATGTTGGGAATGTGTTTGAATTGCTTTCTAATTATGAAATGAAAAAAAATTCTCATTTGATGTTGGGAAAATATTTGGATTTTGATGATGTCTTTATGAATTTGCATTCATGATAAGCACTTGTATAGTTTCTCAGATTTTTGACATTTTGAGGAAAAAAAGATTCATTTTCCCACTTCAATCTTTTTAATTGGCGGCAATAGTAGTATGCATAAATCCATCTGATGAACAATCCTGTGTTGTTTTGACATATGACCGCTAATTTAATTATTTATAGTTTTGATTTGTAACGATGTGTCATTTTAATTTCTTATGTGTCTTTTAATTAAAACAAATTCTATATAATTTCGTTTTTTCAATATTAAGATTGAGTTTGTTGGACAGGTTCTTATTGGGAAATATGAAGATTACTTCTGGGATAATGAATTCTACTTTTGCAAGAAATATCTCGAAGACTACTTTGGGAGACTTTCTTTTGAGTACCACTATGGTTAAGCTAGATGGTTTATCTTGTGGTACATTTTATTTTTAGAATTTTAATGGTTAATAAAATATAGTTTTAGATCAGTTTAATGTTACTGAAATATTTGTTGTCATCGAAATATAATTTCATACATTTTGTCATGGGTGTTTATGTTTTGAGTGAAATTTGTGGGTATTGGTTAATTGTAGTGCATTGCCATTTGTTGGGCACGAGTTTTAACTAGTGTATTTATATCTATTTATTAAATGAGAAATTAATATATTTTTAATAATATATTAATATTGCTAGCAGACTTTAACCATTGCAAATCAAAGCATCCGTTGTAAATATATGAAACTTCCGATCCATTACAATGTATTTTGTAACGGTTTGCATCCGTTACAAATTCTATATTTGTAATGGAAAAACACTGTTACAATTTAGTAAATCCGTTACTACTATATAGTATGTGTACCAATGCTAAATCTGTTACAAAATAAATTCCAACGGTTTTCATCCGTTACAAATATTAAATTTAGTGACATATTTTATCCGTTACAAATTGCGTTATTAAAATAAATAACGTCAATTTTCTAACGGATTTAATCCGTTACAAATATTTTTTAGTAACGATTTTTACCCATTACAATTGACTTGTTTTGGTGTAGTGCAAGTTCTAGGCAGACACTGCCTCAGCTCTCATAGTTTTAATGGCCTCCTAGGTTGCGTTTATTTTTATTTTCAATCTGAATTTGAATTTGAAAAATATGATTGATTTTATATCCGAATGATCATCTGAATAAACGTATTTAGTCAAATTTAAAGTTAATTTTACTTTTTAATCATTCAAAGACAATTATAACCCTAGCTATCAACTAATTGCTTGCGTAGTTCCTTTAACTTCCTCAATAAAGGAAAATACGCTACTGGCCTCCCCTTCCTTGGCTCAATGAAACCTCCTCGGGCGGGTGTCCACCAATGGGGTTTCGTGAATACTGTTCCTTCAGAAGTGTTAACGACACTTGATTAATTGCTTGACTTTTTTTATTTTTAAAACAAACCCTACGTAGTATCTTTTAAGTCATCGTGATTTAAAGAGATAAAAAAAAGAAGCTAGTTAGTGTAATGCTATATATACATAAAATTTATGGAAGCTTGCCTTTTCGGTGTGTTTTGTCCGTTCATTTCTCAAGACAATATGCATTTTCTCCAATTAAATATCCCATTGTTAATATCTGCATGTCTATCCTTACTAAATCAAAGTGATATTCCTCAAACTTCTCCAATAAACTCTTTTACTCCCATCTAACTTCGTTCATTCTTATAGTACAATACTTTATATTCTCTCATCTCAAAACTATAAAAATTCTCTATTGCTCTCTTGACTCTTTGCATCAACAATTTGTTGTGACGTGGAAAGTTAGGACCACTAGTTGACCAACAAAAAAGATTTGACTTCAGGCTTTATTCCGTGATTATTAAACATCCATATTCTTTTTGTATATAAAGATTGATTTTTTATTTTTTATTTTTCTCTAACCTTTTCTTTTCATTTTCCAATTGCGATAATCCCCTCCTTACTATTATACCTCATTTACCAACAATAAAGTTAACTTCAGGGTCTATTGCGTGATTAATGAACGTCTATATACTTTTTACTATTATAGTTTTTTTTTTTAGAAAAATATGTGCCACATAATATTTCAGGACAATAAATTTGTTGATTTATTTTAGCAATACCATATTAGGTCATAATTTTTTTTTTTATATATACATATAATCATGATGTTATATATTTGTGATCAAACCTGAAGTTTTGACACAATGGAGTGGGGATTTTCAAATCCCAAGGTATTCATAAAGTTGAACCCGAAGATCAATAATTTTATGTGTAGAACCTGAAGTTTATATTTTTGGGGCCTGAAGTTCCCAACTCTTATTTTTTTTTTTTTTGGACATGATAATCAAACCTGAAGTTTTGATTTTTGGGACTAGAAGTTTCCAGTAATTGGACCCGAAGTTCTCAATTACCTTTAAATTTAGGACTTGAATCATTATTTATAATTTGGACCTGAAGTTCCAAATAATATAAACCCTCAATCAAAACTCGAAGTTTTGATTATTTCTATCATAGAGTTAGGGACATTAAATGTCCCCAAATAATTTATAATTTGGACCTGAAGTTTCAAATATTTTTTTTCTGATCAAACCTGAAGTTTTGACACAATAGGGTAAATAAAGTCCTTATACGCAAATAAAAATTGACCCGAAGTTCAATTATTTTATGTATTGATCTAAAGTTTCAACAAATAAATAGCACGGACCTGAAGTTCTAATTATTAAATCAAGGGCTTAAAGTCATAATCACACACATGATATTCCAATCAATATTATATTATTAATTTTTCATTATGCATTACATTTTTCTGATTGTAATTTATTTATTGAACAGTTTAAAAATGTCAAATATTTCTAAACTCGAATTTGAAGCACTTGAAATTTCTGGGGTGAATTATCTGAATTGGTCTCAAGACGCTGAACTCCACCTCCAAGCTCAAAATCTTGGTGATGCAATAACACTTGAAAATACTATGTCCCGGCAGGACAAAGCTAAGGCCCTGATATTCCTTAGGCATCACATACACAATGATTTGAAAAGTGAGTACCTGACAGTGAAAGATCCTCTTGATTTATGGAACTCCCTGAAGGAGCGTTATGACCACCAAAAATCGGTCATACTTCCAAGTGCACGCCATGAATGGCTCAACTTGAGATTTCAAGATTTCAAGTCTGTGTCTGAATATAATTCTGCTATGTTCAAGATTACCTCCAAATTAAAGCTATGTGGAGAAAAGGTAGAGGATGCAGATATGTTAGAGAAAACATTCTCAACTTTTCACCCCTCGAATATGCTTCTGCAGCAGCAATATCGAGAGCGAGGGTTTAAAAGGTACTCAAAACTAATCTCATGTCTCCTAGTTGCTGAACAGAACAATGACTTACTGATGAAGAATCATACATCTAGACCCACTGGATCTGTAGCACTCCCTGAAGTGAATGCTAACTCTGTTCAGAATAATGAAAGAGGCCAAGGAAATATGCGGAGGGGCCGTGGCAACTCCAGAAGAGGTGGCTACAATAATCATGGCCCTAGACAAAATACGAAATTTAAGAACCACCAGAAGTGGAATAATCACGGCAATAAAGGGAATCAGAAGTTAAATCCACAAAATCCAAATGATATTTGCCATAGATGTGGCCGCAGTGGGCATTGGACACGTACCTGCCGTTCGTCCAAGAAATTGGTTGAAAAATATCAGGCCTCGAAAAAGAAAGTGGAGACAAACATTGTGGAAGGTCCTGAAGACCGTTGGAAACTTGACGATACTGGTCTCAATTTCAATGATTTTTTCGAAGATGAGGATGGAGATGCTATTGATGATGAGACATTTGATAACATGCTTGGAGAACCACCTCAGGCGGCCCTGAAGACCTAAATGATTATGATTTATTTATTTATTTATCTGCTTCATCTTTTCTATTGAGACATTAGTAGTTTATCCTTAGAGCTTAGAGAATTTAATATCTTTATTTCGAGATTTTAGTAGTTAATGAAATGGTTTTGATCATTTTTTTATGCTTATATTATTGGTGGATTGAATTTCAATTTATGTTTAATTATGTTAAAGATATGGATCCTAAAGTAAGCGCAAGCGATGATACTTGTCTGGTAGACAGTGGGACGACCCACACCATTTTGAAAAACCAGAAGTTTTTCTCAAACTTGGTATACAATACAGCGAATGTTTCCACTATAGCTGGTCCTGCTAAGATCATTGAAGGCTCCGGAAGAGCCCACGTGGTGTTACCTAATGGTACCCACTTATTCATAAATAATGCTATATACTCAAGAAATTCCAGAAGAAATTTATTGAGCTTTAAGGACATAAGAGTGAACGGGTATCATATTGAAACATGTAATGAAGATAATAAAGAGTTCCTTTGCATTACATCTAGTGTTGGAAGCCAGAAGCTCACACTAGAAAAATTTCCTGCATTATACATGGGGTTATACCATACAACAATTAATGTTGTAGAATCACATACTGTCATGAGCCGGAAGCTCAATGATCCTTATAATTTAATATTATGGCATGACCGGTTGGGTCACCCTAGATCAAACATGTTGTGTCGAATCATAAACAACTCATACGGGCACTCGTTAACAAACAAACAACTTACCTTACCCGATGATCATTTTTGCACCCCTTGTTCTCAAGGTAAACTAATCACTAAACCATCTTTTCTCAAAATTGCCTCTGAGTCACCATCCTTTTTACAAAGAATTCAAGGGGATATTTGTGGACCCATCCACCCTTTTAGTGGACCTTTTAAATATTTTATGGTTTTTATTGATGCGTCCACTCGTTGGTCACATGTTTGTTTGTTATCTACTCGTAATTTAGCCTTTGCAAAATTTCTTGCTCAAATCATAAAGCTTAGAGCACATTTTCCTGATCAACACATTAAATCCATCCGTTTAGATAATGCGGGAGAATTTACTTCTCAAGTTTTTGATGACTATTGTTTATCACAAGGTATTGATGTTGAGCACCCGGTCTCGCATGTCCACACTCAAAATGGTTTAGCTGAGTCTTTGATTAAACGTTTGCAACTTATTGCGCGACCTTTGCTTATGCAGTCTAAACTCCCAGTCTCTGCCTGGGGACATGCTATCCTACACGCTGCTAAGTTAATTAAGCTTAGACCCACGGCTTATCACCCATTTTCACATTTTCAACTTGTGTCTGGATGTCAACCAAATATATCCCACTTGCGTAAATTTGGTTGTGCAGTGCATGTAGCCATCCCTCCACCCCAGCGTACCAAAATGGGTCCCCAACGTCGTTTGGGAATATATGTTGGTTATGATTCGCCATCAATTATTCGTTATATTGAGCCACTGACAGGTGATACATTTACCGCTAGATTTGCGGATTGTCTTTTTGATGAGACACTCTTCCCGCCGTTAGGGGGAGGAAAGAACGTACCAGAAGTACGGTCCGTTCCTGAAGAACGACGAGAATTAACATGGAACACTTCCACTTTGTCTCATCTAGACCCTCGTACTACTCAATGTGAGCATGAAGTGAAAAGGATATTGCATCTTCAAGAAATTGCAAATAAATTACCCGATGTATTCAATGATGCTGCAAAAGTAACCAAGTCTCATGTACCCGCTGCAAATGTGCCTACAAGAATTGATGTACCAGTGGGACAAACATTGACATCAGCAGCAAATGAATCTGTTGCACGCCAGAAGCGTGGAAGACCTGTAGGTTCCAAAGACTCTGCTCCCCGGAAGCGGAGATCAAATGAAAAATCATGCCCTAATCACCCTCCCGAAGAGGGTATGAATAAAAGATCCACTTTCTCTGAAACCCCTGAAGAGGTTATTGTTTCTGAAAACACACAAGTCAGTGAAGTGACTATACAAGCCCCTGAAGAGGCAAAGGTAACTTATAATAATAACGAGATCTCTATGTTTTATACATATTCGGGAGAAATGTGGGATCGAAAAGAAACTGTCATTGATGACATTTTTTCATATGCAGTAGCTACACAAATTTCAAAGGGCAGTGATAATGATACTGAACCACGTACCCCAAATGAATGTCGACAAAGAGTAGATTGGCCAAAATGGGAAATTGCCATCAAGGCAGAACTCGAGTCTCTAAATAAACGTGGTGTATTTGGACCTATAGTACAAACCCCAAAAGGTTTTAATCCGGTAGGTTATCGATGGGTTTTTATAAGAAAAAGAAACGAGAAGAATGAAATCACTCGATATAAGTCACGACTTGTGGCACAAGGTTTCTCACAGAAACCTGGGATTGATTTTGAGGAAACATACTCCCCTGTTATGGATAGTATAACTTTCAGATATCTGATTAGCTTAGCGGTCTCTGAAAATCTTGATTTGAGACTCATGGATGTTGTGACCGCTTATTTATATGGGGACTTAGACACAGAAATATACATGAAAATCCCTGAAGGATTTCCTTTGCCTGAAGCAAAGCCGAGGAGTACGTACTCGATACGACTGAGACGTTCATTGTACAGTTTAAAGCAATCCGGAAGAATGTGGTACAATCGTCTTAGTGAATACTTGTCTAAGGAAGGGTATGAAAATAATCAAATTTGCCCTTGTGTATTTATAAAGAAATCCTCAAAAGGATATGCAATAGTAGCAGTCTATGTGGATGACATAAATTTAATCGGAACTCCAGAAGAGCTCGAAACAACTGCTAACTATTTGAAAAAAGAATTTGAGATGAAAGACCTTGGGAAAACTAAATTTTGTCTCGGCCTGCAGATCGAGAAAAATTCTAGTGGGATTTTAGTCCATCAGTCTAATTATACTGAAAATGTATTAAAACATTTTAATATGGATAAGGCGCATCCCCTAAGTACCCCCATGGTTGTTCAGTCTTTGGACATAAAGAAAGATCCATACCGTCCTAAAGAAAAAGATGAGGAAATATTGGGTCCAGAAGTACCCTATTTAAGTGCAATCGGTGCATTATTGTATTTGGCACAATGCACTAGGCCGGATATTTCATTCTCTGTGAATCTTCTTGCTAGATATGGTTCTGAACCAACCAAAAGGCATTGGACTGGTATCAAACATATCCTAAGATATCTACGTGGAACCACTGACATGGGTTTATTTTATTCATATAATTCTAATAGTTCCAAATTAGTTGGTTATGCAGATTCTGGATATCTCTCTGATCCTCATAAGGGTCGATCTCAGACATGTTATGTATTTCTTTGTGGTAATGCTGCTATTTCCTGGCGTTCTACTAAACAAACTTTAGTAGCTACTTCTTCTAATCACTCTGAAATTTTGGCTCTTCATGAAGCTAGCCGTGAATGTGTATGGCTGAGATCTTTAATTCAGCATATCCGTAGTTCTTGTCAATTGTCTTCTATTACAGATATTCCAAGTACCATATATGAAGATAATGCAGCATGTATATCACAAATTAAATAAGGATTCATCAAAGGAGACAGAACCAAGAATATTTCACCAAAGTTTTTCTTCACTCATGAGCTTCAGAAGACAAATGAGATTGAAGTCATGCAAGTTCGTTCAAGTGATAACCTCGCTGATCTCTTCACAAAGTCACTGCCAAGGGCAACATTTCAGAAGTTTGTGTACGAGATTGGAATGCGTCGGCTCCACCAACGGTGAAATTGGACATATCAATCAGGGGGAGCATCTTATCAGGGGGAGGATACAAGAACATGTAATTTGGGACATTTGTGCGCTGTACTCTTTTTCCTTTAACTAGGTTTTATCCCACTGGGTTTTCCTAGTAAAGGTTTTAACGAGGCAGCATTAAGAACGTTCAACACCGACTTAATGGTCACAATAAATTGTACTCTTTTTCCTTCACTGCGATTTTTTCCAAATGGGTTTTCCTTAGTAAGGTTTTAATGAGGCAATAATCATTGAATGGTGGATATGATGTACATCCAAAGGGGGGTGTTATAAATATTGTATTTATCCTATTTAAGTGGATGTCCACTCCTATTAGGCCTCTACTAACTTAAACTATAAATAAGGGGTGACCCCCCCCATTTGTTGGATACCAATTAATGAGAACTCTTTCTCTCTCTAAAATTCTCTCTGTACCCTACTTTTATTAACAGATTTGGAATTTTTATTTTTTCTAACCTTTTCTTCTCATTTGCCAATGGCGTTAGTCCCCTCCTTACTATTATACTTCATTTATTTTGTTTGCTTATTGTTGGCCACTAATATAAACATCAAATCACACTTAAAATAAGTGGAAGTCTAAAATAAAGTACACTTGAATCAAAACCTAAAAACTTGTATGCAAAAAATTAATAGTGGTAATAGTATGTCCAATTTTTTTAATAGATTTTTTTGTATGTTATATGCAACTGTTTTAAATAAATAGTACATTTTTTGTACTATGATGCTATAATTCAGCATAGCAATGATATATATGGATAGTAATTAAAAAAAAAATATTTCCCGTACATAATATTTTCTCTGTTCCAAATTAAGAGTTTATATTCTCTTTTTGTATAGATTAAGAATACCTTCAATCAATAATCAAGATCAACACCTGTTCACTCTCGAAAAATTTAGATAGTCGATTATGTTTTAAAAAAGAAAAGTGGACTCTTAATTTGATATAGCCAAAATATAATAATGTATTTTTAATTTGGAATGAAACGAATATTAATTTACTTACCAATAGAACTCATATTTCATTATGTCGTACATAAATACAATTTTTAGTTTTTATGTTGTAAAAAATTACACATTACTCGCACATCATACGAGTTGCATGCATGTTATAAAATGAAAAATCTATTTTATATGGAGTTGTTTTAAGCAAATTTCATATATCAAAGCATACAAACTCGATTTTAAAAAAATAGAAATAAAAACTTTGATACTTACAGCATTAGTCTATGTTTTTCAAGAAATGAAAAAAGGTGAGGACATTAATTGCGTTTACGATGGGTCCACGCTATAATAGAGCAGCTCCAGGGGTGTTCTACACTATTCATTATACTAAGTTGTGAAAATAGCGTGGATGAAACACATTTGGAGCTGAGTGAAGCCCATCATGATTTATGATGATGAGTTAGACAAGTAGAAAGAAATGAGAGGGCTGTAAGAGGTCAACTTAGGGATAAGTTTAGACAATCATAGCATCCATCACTATCCTCCCCTACATAACTCTCAGAAGGGTTTCCATTGCCCTCTGCCATAAGCTGAATTTAAATTGGAAGGTTTTGTCCATTCTTTGTCACTATATATTCTCTACTTGTTCCCGTCTATGTTACGTATATATGTTTGCATTGATGATAAGCTAATCTGTTTGGTTTATTTTTCCAACTATCATAAATTTCATTGTCATTATTAATGGACATTTCTTAAATCGTTGATTAGAATTATGGTAACATACAACGTGCCTTCAAATATATATCGTGGAGCTCTCCAATATATCTTATTAATTTTATAATCAAACTTAATATATAAAATCTACATGATAAAAAATTATATAAAAAAATATCTAAAAATTCAACTTAAAATTCGGTGAAATAATGATTATACATTTGAACATTCGGAAATACATATATACATTCAATTTTCTTTTCATTCCCGAATGGTTGAATTTATTTATGATTTTTTTGTGAATGAAATCCTTACTATGTAGATTATTTATACAAAGTTTGGTTAAAAATTAAATTTTTTAGCATTTTAAAATATTTTTTGCTTTCTAAGTTTGTCTATTGAGGTATTTGCAAAGCGTAACAAACTTATTAAAACCCTCCCCCAGACCCTCCCCTCCCTCACCCTATATATATAGTACTGATCTTGTGCATATCAGTCCGTATTTTAAAAGTGCGGACTGGACATGTGTCACCTGTCGGTGAACCTAGAAATTATAGGCTAAATTATAGGCGCACTCTCTCTCTTTTCCGCGCTCACCGCCAAGTGACACATATCCGATCCGCACTCTTAAAATGCGGACTGATATGCACAAGAGTAGTACTGTGTATATATATATATAAACACACACACACAAAGTATTGCTTTTGTGCGGTTCAGTTCGCATTTCAAGAGTGCGGACCGAACATGTGTCACTTGGCGGTGAGCTCAGAAAAGATAAAGATGTCCCTATAATTTAGTCAATAATTTCTAGGTTCACCGCTAGGTGACACATATCCGGTCTGCACTCTTAAAATACGGACTGATTTCTACAAGAGCATTACTCTCTCTCTCTGAGAGAGAGAGAGAGAGAAGCTCCTGTGCACACCAAGTATACATACTTGCTGTCACAAATCTATTTTTTTTAATATTAAAAGAAATATTTTTGAGTTGAATTTTTTACGTTTTTTTTTAAATACTAAAAAAATATTTTTTAGTTGAATTTGTTTACGTGATATCTAAACATTTCAAGGAACCCATAAAAAAAAACAGCTGGAAAAAAAAATATTTTTTTGCTAATTTAAAAAAATGGGTCAAACTTTCACAGCTTTTAAAGTTCTTTAAAAGGTGTGAAAGTTTGACCAATTTTTTAAAATAGCAAAAAGAGTTTTTTTTAGGTAGGTTCCTTGAAATATTTAAATATCACACAAAAAAATTCAACTCGAAAATAATTTTTTTACTATGTCCAAAAATCGGTGTGCAAACTTGGTACATAAATTTGGGTGTGCACAGAAGTCTCTCTCTCTCTCTCTCTCTCTCTATATATATATATATATATATATATATATATGCTCTTATGCGGACTAGTCCGCATTTTAAGAGTGCAGACCGGACGTGTGTCACCTAACGGTGCACCTAGAAATTATCGTCTAAATTATAGGCACTCTCTCTTTTCTGGGTTCACCGCCAAGTGACACATGTTCGGTCCACACTCTTAAAATGCGGACTAGTCCGCATAAGAACATGAATGTGTGTATATATATATATATATATATATGTGTGTGTGTGTGTGTGTGTGTGAAGCTTACTGTTAGCAAGAAAGTGGAGGTTTGCATGAAAAGAATAATAAAATTGTAGCACTTATCTATTATGTGGTGAGTTACTTCATCACTTTAATGAGTGCTAAAAAACAAATGTTATAACATTTTTTTCCATATAGGAGTAAAGTCTTCTTATTAGTTAGGATCCGTTTGGTTCTCTATTCAGAAAACTCGATTTAAACGTTATTTTTAAATACAGTTTTAAAATTCTGTTTTTTGTGTTTATAGTTATTGGTGTGCGCTTGGTAAACTTATTTTAAAATATAGTTTTTTGAAAATTTGAAAAAATTGACAAACATGTATATTTATATCATACATGTGTATGTGTGTGTGTGTGTGTGTGTGTGTGTGTGTGTATAAACATACATAAAACTTTCATACATACATGAATGTATACATACATACATACATACTTACATCATAAATTATATACATGTACATTTAATATGTATGGAAGTTTAATATGATGTAAGTATACATTTAATATACATGTACATGTACATTTAATATAGATAAATTATATACATGTACATTTAGTATCATATATATATATATGTAAACATGCATAAAACTTTCATACATACATGAATGTATACATACATACATACATACATACATACATACTTACTTACATCATATATGTATACATACTTTCATACATATATGTATACATACATACATGAATGTATACATACATACATACATACATACATACATACATACATGTATACATACTTTCATACATACATACATACATACATACATACATACATCATAAATTATATACACATACATGTATACATACATACATACATACATACATACATACATACATACATACATACATACATACATACATCATATATGTATGCATACTTTCATACATGTATGTATACATACATACATACATACATACATACATACATACATCATAAATTATATACACGTACATTTAATATGATGTAAGTATGTATGTATGTAATATGATGTAAGTATGTATGTATGTATTTATGTATGTATACATTCATGTATGTATGAAAGTTATATATATATATATATATATATATATATGCTCCTGTACGGACTGGTCCGCATTTTAAGAATGCGGATCAGACATGTGTTACCTAATGGTGCGCCTAGAAATTATTGTCTAAATTATAGGCACACTCTTTCTCTTTTCAGGACTCACCGCCAGGTGACACATGTCCGGTCCGCATTCTTAAAATGCGGACTAGTCCGCACAAGAGCAGGACTATATATATATATATATATATATATATATATTTAATGATATTGTATGTATAATTCACTATAAAATTATATGCATACATAAATTCATTATATTTTTTAATACATATGTACTATATGCATATTTTATATTATTCCATACATTAATAATACATGTATAAAACTATATATAAGCATCATGTATCTATTGATAATATTATTTAACTTTATATTATTTCATACGTAATTTTCTGTACATGTGCATATATATTTTTTATTTATAAGAATTATATACATATTAATGTATTATGTATGTATATTACATATTAAGGTATAACTGCTTTAAAATATTAAGAATGAATCATTCTGAATAAAAAAATAAAAAACAGAAGTTATAAAACACCATAAACTTGTTTTCTGAAAAACTTGATTATAACAAGAAATATTATAATTATGTGTTTAAAAACAGGTTGCTAAACGAAGATCTTTATCAGAATTGTATTTAAATACAGAAAACAGAATTATAGTTGCAAACCAAGAGACCCTTAATATTTTTTTTAAATGTGTTTTGTTTATTTTATGAAGTAATAAATCCACGCTCTTTAATTATAGTAAGTCAATAAATGGCGATCATTCAAGAGAGGGGAAGTTATGATGGACTAAATAAGTTGGAGTAGCCAATGATTAAACAATAACTAGTATTAATTTTGGGGGGATTTTATATATAAGTTATACTTGAAATAATTTTTATCGTATGGGTAATATTGACAAATCAAGTATTTAATTAGTCAAATTAGCACAATTACGAAATATACACCACAACAAAACAGATAATTAGTGGCAAAAAAATTCGTCACCAAACAAATAAATTTCGTCACCAAAAACATTTGGTGACGAAAAAAATTTCGTCAATCATCCGTCACGAAAACCCCGTCGCTAAAGGTTTTGGTGACGAAAAACAGATTTCGTCACCAAATAGTACACCTTTTGGTGACAAAATATTTTGTGTCACATAATAGTAGGTTTTTAGTGACAAAATTATTTGTAGCCAAATATCTTATTTTTTGTCACAAAAATATCCATTTTGTCACCTAATGTATATAATAATATTCAAAAGGATAACCATTTAGTGACAAAATTAATATACTTCAGGGACAAGTTATTTTTGTCACGAAATAAATTTTTTTGTCAAAAAATTATTAATTTGGAACTCATAATTTTTTTCATTTGTCATATAGATATTCAATCAAATAAATATTAATTATAGAATCGACATTTTATAAGTAATCAACTACCATCATATACATAATCAAAATTAAGGTTCAAAAGGTTATTTAATTAATACGAAAGCATTCGTACAAATATCTCAAAACCATTGATCAATTACAAAGTAGCCTACATCGTTTGTTACAACACTTCAACTAGCCTCCAAAAAATAATTTCTAAGGCATTAGTTTCTAGCTTTATATTTCCCACGGCGTTAGTTTCCAATCAATTACAAAGTATCCTCCAAAAAATAATTCCCAACAAGTTTGTTAAGTTCTCCTTTCATCTTCATCATCATGCCAAAAATAATTTCCAAAAAAGCGTCCTCACAACGTCACAATCTGCAATTCAAAAAGTAGCGAGACATTAGTTTCTAACTTTATAAGTCTATTAACAATTGATAAATAGAATAACACCAATTAAGAAATAACACACATTGATCTAAACACCAAAAAATTTACCAAATTTTATTTTATTTTTAATATTTTAGAAAAATTCGACAGCATTTCCTTTGTTTATAAACTAAAACCACTCTGTTAAATTGAAAAAAAAATCAAGAAATCCAACGACAATCCACCAAAATACCCCTTCCACCGATTCAAAAGATAATCTAATAGCATCGCCAATATTTTAAAAAAATTCGACAGAATTTCCTTTGTTTATCGACTAAAACCACCCTGCTAACTTAAAAAATAAAAAGGTCAAGATACCCAATCACAATCCACCAAAATACCCCTTCCACGGATTCAGCAAATAAAGTAATAGCATCACTAATAGAGATATTAAATAACTCAAGATGTGAATCCAACAATGTAATTTCGATAAATTCAGCATATAAATTATTAAAACTTACCATATAGTAAATGTGGGAAGAAGGGAGTCTGATGCTTTTAAAGCATCACACAATTTGTCGAATCCTGATTGACAAGCCTCTAAGCGCTCTAGACGCTCATCACGAACCTGTAGTTGTTCCTTTAACTTGTGATTCTCTCTCTGAGCTTCCTTAAGGGACTTCGCGTCTCGTCGTGATGCTTTTGATTTGGTAGCTTTCGGTCCATGCCCAAGACCTATAATATATCCCGATTTAGTACCAAGTACTCGATCCTCTATCTCATCGGGAGTCAAAGGTTCACTACCCTCGGAAGTAGGCTCAGCTTGCAACTGTTTCATCTCAACCTGTAAAACAAATTGGTATATATATCATTTCATAAAATCGAAGTTATGGTATTTGTCTAATATATGTTATATTCTTACATATAATTCCTCTGCCTCGGGAGAAGTCCATTTTTCATTAGTGCAGTGGGTTTTCTTGTAGAACTCAATTCGATCTAGCTCCGCATTCACCACATCATACTTCATAATCACGAAAGAAAATCGTTATCATGAATATTTGTGAAAGATTAGATCCACTTTAGAAAAAAGAAATATATAAAAATATATACCAAGTGATAATGAGCTGCTACAAATGCCCTCAACCCTTGATTGTGTTTGATAGTTTGCATCGCTCGATTATTCTTATTGACGTCACATTGATGCTTCAATAATAGTTAATGGATAATGAGTATGTTATGTGTCAATTAAAAGAATAGAACTGATATATTTTATAAATTTATTATACCTGATGCTCAGAACTACAGAACAAATCACAAAGAGCATTCCAATTTTCTTGACTCATGTTTTTTTGTTTATCACATCATGCCTCTTCAATTGATTTGTGTTTTTTGAACCTTAGTCGATGTCTATATCTTGTACCCCCTGTTTCGACTCATCAGCAATTTTTCGACGCTGTTTTTAACATACTCGTTCCTATTTTGATGTCAAATTTGGACTGAAAATTCATAATTTTTAAAAATTAGTATATAAAATAAATCAATTACTCAAGCACGTTTAATAACATAGTAGTTTTTACTTACATCGAGTCGTTTAAAGGCTTCTTCTTTGTCATTTTCATACATGTCCTTCCATTTCCTAGGAACCGGGATGAGATTTCGTGCAATAATTCCCAATTCACTTGATAGTTTAGAAGATTGCACCACATTTATCGGCCTTCCCTTATCCCTTGAAATTTCAATAGTCAACTTCCTTCCATCCGACCTAGTCAACTTCTCAAGGCCCTTTCCTTTAGTTGGACCACGTATCCTTTTTGTCGTAGTAGAAGCTACAATTAAAGGATATATTAGTTCATCAAATACAATATATAATGAGGTGAAGCATTATAAAAACCATGATGTACACAATAAAGAGGGAACCCTAGAACATTCCAAGGGAATATTACCCACAACTACTTATAATATCTGTATGATTACAGACTAGGAGTATGCAAAAATCATTTCACAAAATTCAGCATTGGTCAAGTACTACCTACATAGCGTTCATAATCACCAACATCACAGAAAAGAAGAGGAGGTTTGAATATATTATTTTGATTAAAAATAAGTTTACGGAGGAATAGACCCTCCTCAGTGGCATATATGGAAAGGATATACCCTTAAGCCCAAACCCTCTTACTTACAAAACCTGAATGTATTGGAAATCAGTACTGGAAAATACTACTTGTTTAAGATACCATTCATTCGATCAGTACTGGAAATCAGTACTGGAAAATACTGATCAGTACTGGAAATGTTTTTGAATGTACTTCCAAAGGTTGACAACAAAATCAGTACTGGAAAATACATGTTGGACAGTTTCCATATGGCCCTTTTCATAACAAAAACATTTAGTAGCTTGTTTATGCTATTTCAGCCAATGACGTTTTTGACAACCATCTTCATTCGCTCCCAAAAGATATTGGAAAATATTGCTTCAATTTTGGATATTGTGTATTTTTGGGGGTTTATAGTAGCAATAATGTGGATAGGAATAGACTGCAATATATGCTTGATCAAGATGAGCCTTCCTGGAGGGGTAGAACTTCTTTGTAGCTCCAATATTTCATTAGGGACCTGCTTTTTCTTTTGTGATGTGTCTTGCAACTAGATATGAATTTCGTCCTTTCTCACTGTTGTCTCCCCGCAATCCCATCCTTGAAACTGTGTCTAGCCCTTATTCTCATCCAAACTTCTTACCTTCTTCGAAACACAATTACACCAGTTTTTGAGTGTTCTCTCCTAGCAAGGGATGTCGAGACGAGCCTTGGAGATAGATAACAAAGTAAGAAATTCCATCTTGTCAGAATATCAAATATACCATTGTATTGATACCTGATAGTTCCAAGTGAATACCATTGATTACATTGACAGATCAAACTTTTTAATAATGAGATAAATGGCACTTTAAGCCCCAATAGTCTAGGTTTACACTTAGCACATCTATATCAACCACATTAGAACATGTTCACCGTTTCTTGGTCAACCTATGTATAAGAAATGTAGTAATATGCCCGATGTTACCAAATACTCTTTACCTCCGATTACCTCATTCCAGATATCACATACACGCTTTCCATACTTCAACGTCCTGATTCTTCAAATGTTATGTCCCACTTCCCCTTTTTGTTTTGAAGAAAATAAGCAAATAACAAAGTAAAAGGATAAATGAAACAAATATGATGTTTCAAAGATCTCTAAATTTGTTCCCACCTGAACAGATCTATGCATGTGCATTCTAAAATGTTTAATGTGAAAAAGAAGTGATTTTCTTTTTCTCACTAAAATGGTATGAATCTATACCAACTAAAACTGCAAGAAATCTAACTTTGAATATTTCGGCCACAAAAAAAGTACTACCTTTCCAGAAAATTAGGCCAACTCAAAGTGCACATATGCCAAAATAGAAAAAAAGAGAACTTCAGAGTCCATTTCACATTTGGCGCTATCATCAAAATTTTTAAAAAAAAGATGACCAATGGCTAATATTATTTGATCAATCTAACCCTATAGATTTAGTATCTAAATAATAGATAAGTGACTTGAGCTACAATAAACCTTCCATTTTTATTATGCTTTAAGCTCTGGAAAATATGCTAAAAAAAAATACCATAATGCTACGATAATCCATTCAGCACTTGTCCATAACAGTAATTAAATGCTATAATTACTCTATTCCCATACTTTATATGTTTGACGCTATTTGCTTTGATGTTGTTCTAAATCATGCTATAATTACTGATGCAACTTTGTCTTGGTAATTCTAGTTTTGGTACAGGTGCAAAGCAATATAGTAACACAGGGTTAGTCAAAGAAACCCTACGCGATGATGTTTTATGCAAAGCAATATAGTAACACAACTTTATGGAACTTTACGCAATGACGCTTATTAAAAGAAACTCTAAAATGATGTTGTTCTTGGTAAATTGGAAGGCAGAGAAATTAACAGCAAAAGAAATTGTTGATAAGCAATCATACACTGATTTCAAAGTCAATCAAACTCAAAGTGAAACTCAAACTCAATCCTGATTTCCAGTTTTAATTCAAAGTCAAACTCAATTCCAGTCAGTGTTAATCCTTATTTACAAAGTTTAATTCAAAGTCAATCAAAACTCAATTAATGCTAAATATGATGATCTATTAAGAGAGTTAAAGTTTAACTTGAAGGCATCACATACCAGTGCTATTAGTAGGGGTATCCATTGCCAACGGATTTGAAGGCAAAGGTATTATCTGGTTTGAAGTCATTGATGGAGAGGGATTTGAAGCCATTGATGGAATGGGATTTGATGCCATTGATGGAGTGGGATTTGAAGCGGTCGGCAGAGTTTGATTGAAAGTCACTGGTGGTGCTGGTGGTGGGCTGGGACTCACTTGTTGAACCAGTCTACCACATACTGTCATCCGCTTACATCTAGGAGCCATGCTGCCAAACAATATGTATTTCATGTTAAAGATACATAACAAAATGCCATAATCTTGGTACAATACAAATACAGAATTACACACAAACAAACATAAAGAAATGCATTTAAGTTACTCCTTTTCACCACATCAATAAATTCAATAACATAAAAGTCTAGGAACAAAATCACAAAAATTCAACCCCATTTCACCACATCATTAAATTCAATAACATGAAAGTCTAGGAACAAAAGCACAAAAATTCAACTCCATTTCACCACATCACTAAATTCAATAGCAATAAAGTCTAGGAACAAATTTTCAAAAATTCAATCTATGTCACTATAATCATCATCATCCACGAGATCTTCATCATCACAATATTCAACCAATGTTGCATTTTCCTTGTCGCTATCATCATGAATGAAATTGATTTCATTAGAAGATACATTATTTACATTAACACGATCAACCTCAACATTATCCGCATCAACATCATTCCTGTGCAATGACCCAATATCAACTTGAACAACGTCAGATGGCTCGGTCTCCTGGTAGACGTCGTTATTGGGGACTTCATTTGTATCTACACCAACTTTTTCCATGTCGAGATCATCTACGTGCCGATGTTGAAACTCTTGCACAACTTTCCAAGAATTACCCAACTTTGTGTCATTAAGATAGAAAACTTGCTTGGCTTGCACCGCTAGCACATAGGGATCATTTTTATACCACCTACCATTCATATTAACGCTCGTGAAATGGTCATCAGTTTGTATTCCCGCTTTCTTTCTTCTGTCTGCCTCGAAACAATCACACTCAAATAGAATAACCTTTCTAACTTTGATATATTCCAGCTCAATAATATTAGTCAACACTCCATAAAAGTCTATGTCAATATCATCATGATCCCCCTTGACAACCAATCCTCTATTTTGAGTTTTACGACGACTCTCACAATCCTTAGTGGGAAACCTAACTCCATTAACAATGCAACTTGTATACTTTCTTGCTCGAACATCAGGACCCCATGCTAATGAATAAAGGTTCTCTGTAGCTTCAAGAGAGTTTTGACGGTATAACTTTTTCACCTGTCAAGAAATACGAGTGAATTACATTATTTGGGTAATTTGATTACTTAATACCAAATTAAACTCTTTGTAATGTCTTAAATATTGTTCAAACCATTGAGGGAATTGCTTTTTTTGTCGTTGTTCTAAGTTCAAAAGACTTTCTTTCATAAGCTCCTCCCTAAATTCACTACATAAAAATAAAAAATATAAGCTTCACACCCAAATAATTAAGAAAATATATATAATCATAAATTGAATACAAAGAACAAATGATGACTTACATCATATATGGCTCCACCTTCTCGCAGTTAGTTAAAACATACCAATGAGTCATTTATTGCTCCTTCTCGGAGAGGAAGTCATACGTAAATGCTCCAAAAGGTCGTACCTTTTGTGAGAACACATCGAATTCATTATCCTCCGTCGCACCGCCATAATTTCGTTCTTCACAATTGAACTTAGTTTCGATCCCTTCAAGGTACATGGAACAAAATGACAAACACTCATTGACAACGTATGCCTCCGCTATTGAACCTTCGGGACGGGCTTTGTTACGTACATATCCCTTAAGAGTGCCCAAGTACCTATTCAAAGCAGACACAAAAGTCGAATTGGATGTTAAAGAAATATGTAACCAAACATAAGGCAAAAGGAATATGAGAAAAAAGAACAAACTATCAGCTTTCAATTGGATACATCCACTTATATTGCACTGGTCCTCCAAGAATAGCCTCTTGAGCTAAATGAACTGCTAAATGGATCATTATATGAAAGAATGTCAGTGGATAAATCATTTCAAGCTTACACAAAATCAAGACAATATCAATTTCTAATCTCTCTAATTCTTCAA
Source organism: Sambucus nigra (assembly GCA_949130495.1). Lineage (NCBI taxonomy): Eukaryota > Viridiplantae > Streptophyta > Magnoliopsida > Dipsacales > Adoxaceae > Sambucus > Sambucus nigra. The sequence goes on along the minus strand of OX422208.1, from coordinate 239,594,966 downwards.
CTTTTAAAGATTTAGAACATAAGTCTTTGAAAAACTTTCCAAGCTCAACCAATGTAGTATATGCATCCTTCGATAAATATCCACGAACACCAACAGGAAGCAATCTTTGTAAAAGAACATGACAATCATGACTTTTTAACCCCGACACTTTGCCATCACTTGTGTTAACACATCGTGAGATATTAGAAGCGTATCCATCAAGGAACTTCACTGATTTTATAAACCACAAAATCCTATTCTTTCTGACTTAGGCAATGTGTAACATGGGTGTGGAATCTTATACACATCACCATGCGGCTTCAAATGTAGTTCCTTTCGTATTTTCATATCCTCCAAATCTTGTCTTGCTTTATAAGTGTCATTTGTCTTCCCTTCAATATCTAGTAATGTTCCCAACATACTTTCGCATATATTCTTCTCAATGTGCATGACATCTAGGTTGTGATGCAACTTTAGTGTTCGCTAATAAGGCAATTCAAAAAATATGCTCTTCTTAGTCCAATTTAACATTTCTGACGTACGCTTTCTCTTGAGATTATCTCCATGCTTCCCTGGTTTATAATCTTTGACATGATCCAACTGTCTTAACACATCATCCCCATTCAGTTCCGTAGGTTTCAATCGATGCTTAGGCAAACGATCAAACTTTTTACTCCTCTGCCATTTATGATCGGTTGGTAAATATCGTCGATGACCCTTGTAACATATCTTATTTCGTAACTTATGCGAAGAAGTATGTTCATTACAAGTTGGACATGCTATGTATCCTTTTGTGCTCCACCCAGAAAAGTTAGCATATGCAGGAAAATCATTTATAGTCCATAAAACTGTTGCATGCATACGAAAGTTATTTCCTGTAGATGCGTCATGTGTCTCTACACCTACTTTCCACAACTCCTTCAATTCATCAACTGAAGGATTTAGATACACATCTATATCTTTACCAGGTGCAGTATGACCTGGAATAAACAACAACCAATGGGGCAAATTATAAGGCGTAAGTATAACCGGACACATGCTATATGAGTTTTGCATGTTACTGAAGGGATTAAACCAGTCACTTGCCAGTCCAAGCCTTACATTTCGAGGTTCTTGTGAAAACCATGCATGATCCTTGTCAAATTCCTTCCAAGCTTTAGAATCAGCAGGATGTCTCAATTCATTATCATTATCTTCATGCTTCTCTTTGTGCCACATCATATCATTAGCCATTTTCTTTGACATAAATAACCTTTGGAGTCTTAGTGTTAATGGAAATAATGGAATACCTTGTGAGGGATCTTTTTTCCCTTGTTATCATTAATTTTCCATCTAGACTCCCCACATATTGGACATTCTTCTTTATCTTTGAAATCCTTCCAAAATAGCTCACAATCATTTTTACAAACATGAATTGATTCATATCCCAAGCCCAAATCACGCAACATGGTTTTTGCTTCGTAATGCGACTTAGGGAGCGTCTCGTCCTCAGGCAAAGATTTTTTGAACAAATCAAGCACCATGTTGAAGGACTCGTTACTCCATCGATTCATAACTTTATAATAAATGACAGTGTCAAAAACTTTGTATAATTAGGATACAATTCACGTTCAGCCTCTTACAATAACTTGTCAAATGTTTTTGTTTTCCCTGTAATATTTTCTCGAGGATAGCTATCATTGGATTCCATATGAATGGATTCATGGAAGGTTCCCCTTTGAATGTCGTTCAACATATCATGTATTCCATTAGCTTCTTCTTCATGATATGACATTTCATCATCATCATCATCATCATCATCATTATCATCATCATCATCATCGTCGTCGTCGTCGTCGTCGTCGTCCTCATCAAAGGCACAAGATCCCCCTAAAATAGAACCTTCTCCATGATGAATCCATTGAGTATAGCTCGTAGAAATCCGCTTAAAAAACAAATGGTCCTCAACTTCATCAATACATCAAATATCGATATTCAAACAATCAATGCACGGACAACTAATATCACTTGTTGGTCCCATGTGAATCTTAACATACTTAATAAAAGATCTAACCCTAGTCAAATATTTCTCACAGAATATATTAGTTTCTTGGATCCAACTCCGATACATCTCCGTTTTAGAATCCTACGAAATTATTTAACAAACATGTTATATATAAACACAACATATTAACATGACATTGCAATCAACTAGTGATAAAATCAGACTACTGCAACTTATTAGAAATGAAGAGGATGTACTCATAAAAAGGATATGAGCAAGCCTATTAAAACATTGACCTCAATGGAAGGCATTGCAAGATCCAATTTAGACGTGATTTTCGTATATATGGAATTAGCAAAGACGATGATCTCCCTTACACAAAGAAAGAGTTAATAGTTTAAGCTTTGACCTTGCAATTTCAATTATGTTTTGACATTATTCTGTGGTTGCAAAGTTAAGAATGTAAACTATTTGTGGCCTCCGAACTCAAACATGTGTAGATGATAAATAAGGCTCACGATTGGCATAAGCAGACAAAAAAATTTCATCTTACTCAAAATAAGATAGGATATATCAACATAATTTTTACAGATGCCTGATGCTGACAGACTAAGGGGCTAAGGAAACCCCTGATTGATTTTTTTGATAAGTTAATGCATTCAATAAAATGTCCACATCTATTTTGACTGTCAAGTGGTGCACTAAACTATTTTCAGAAGCAATCTCTCCCCAACCACTTCTTCAAAAAAAAATTACACCTATATAAGTTATCTAACATGGGTTGGGATAAAAAAAATTACACCTATATAACTTCAAAAATCGAATTACGTCTTTAAATATGAGTTAGGATAAAAATAACATGGGTTATTCATTATTGAGAATCAAAATACACTGTAAAAATAACATGGGTTCCTTATTCAATATTAGTATGAAAAAAATATGTAAATCTCTTAGTTTTAAGGTCAAAATTCACTACGAGCAGCAATGTCCCTATTTTTACTGTCAAAATATTAACGAATATTTATGATGAGGATATTATAGCAAAGAGAGAGAAGACGAGAGAGAAAATATTTCATACCTGGTGCACTTAGATTTGAGTCGAGAGAGAAGACGTGAGGGTCGCGCTGAGAGAAGATATCCGAGAGAGGCGAGTGATTTATGAGCATCTAATTTTTAGGGAACGATATAGGTTTAGAATTCTGTCCTGTTAAAAAAGATTTAGGTTTAGAAGAATAAGTATTTTTTTAAGGAATAAGTGACGAAATGTTTTGTCACCAATTAATTTTTTTTTGGTGATAAACGCATTTGTCACTAAATGATTGATATGTTTGTCACGAAAAGATGAATGGAACATTTTTTAGTGCGGGAATGATGGCGCCAAAATATTAATGAGTATTTGGTGATGAATATTATTAATTTGTCACCAATTTAACATTTGCACACTCAATTAGTGACGAAATTAATTTTCCTTAAAAAAAGGTTACTTTTTGTGACAAAATTACTTTTGTCCTAATTTTTTTGTCACTAATAAGACATTCTGTTGTAGTGATATGTCCATGGGGGAATAAAATGTTGGAGATTTTTAAATAAGTGAATAAAAGCTTGGGAGCTTGTCCCACATTGAAAGTGTATGAAAAAGGTGGGAATCAAAGCCAATATAAAAGGGAGAGTGTCCCACATTGGAAAATGAGTAGAGCCAAGTGAAACCCACTAAGCTATAAAGCATGGGGAGTACTCTTGTCCCACATTGGTAAAATATAAAAAAATGTGTGCACTTAATAAGTAGAAATGGAAGATAAAGAGTTATTTCATCTAGCATTTAAGAGGCCATTCAAGAGACCTCCAATATGGTGCAAAGCACCGTACGTACACGCGCGCGTGCGGGTCAGTGGGCTGTAGAGGCGCTAGTGGCGCACTTTGCACTTCCACAGTGGCAGCGGGTTATTGGGATTCGTTCGGGTCGGATCGCGGTAGCTCAGGCGAGGTCACTTTTTGGTTGGCCCGTGTAAAAAAAATATAAGTTTACTTGCACCTGTTCGAAAATGGTTCAAGGCTGCCAGTTACGAAATTCCACACTTTTAATTAATCCAGTTTTCCGATTTCCCAACCCCTGCAATTACTCACTTACAATTTTCAGGAGATACAAAATTATCTTATTCTGTTTCGTGCACAAAAATAGAATAAGAACTTGATTGTCTGTTCTTCGATGCTGCATCTGAGGGTTGTCTTCAAACATACAATTTACAGACAATGCATTTGCTTCATTGTATCTTGAGTACAAATTTGCAGATTCCCGTTTGTATACCGAATTATCGTGTCGGGCAATTACTATATTTAGGAAAGTGACATCACGCCTTGAAGATTCAGAAATTATTTAAAGATTCAACAAAGTTGTATTCAGAAGTTTATTCGATTGTATTGAAGTTGACATTACTGTTATAATATATGAGTTTCATTTATGCCTTTGCATAATATTTTCCAACATAAAATTGACTAAATGATAAATAATTAAATATACACAATGTTTACATCGTTCAGCAAGCCATTCTTGCTTATGTTCATGAGAGAAGAGGGGGAGATGGTCTTATGAGGAATAATGCAACTTGAGTAATAAAGTACTAGCTAAGAGCTCAGTCATCAGGTTTACAAGTGAGCATATGATGCCTCCATAAAAAATCGAGGTCTTATATATGAAAAATAATCCTTTAAAACTAAGAGTCCTAGACGATATCCACGCATTCTTTTTAGGTCAATCGCTAACTTGATATTTATCCTCTATAATGATTAAGTACTTGTCGGCTTGTTTTCTTTGTCTGTTTTTTATCCCAGACACTCGTCGGTAATATAAGGATCAACTTAACCTACTCAAGGTCGATTAATTGTTGGTGAAGCGCTCTTAAAACTGACGAATCATAAGAATGGTAAAAGTCGAATCTAGGACACATATTATGACCTTTTAAGTTGGATGATTTATCCATCTTCATTTTCACCCTAAGATAGTTTGAGTCGGCCTTCCTCTAGTTTATTTTAGACGTGATAGAATGAGGCATGACACGATAACACGACACGAACCGACACGAAGCTATAAGTTAATGGGTGGAAACTTAATGTATTTAGGTCTTATCAGTGCCAACCTGATAAGACACGATAGTTAACGGATCGGGTTAGGGTTGACCCCCTTCACCCGTTAATACTCGATAAAACCCATTATGACCCTTTAATTTAAGTAAATAAGATATACTTTTGGAACTTAGAAATAATTTATGTAGCATAATGTTAATTTAATCATAATGAATTTTACTAAATGAGAGATTTAGTAATGTCAATGAATTAATGGGTCTATTTGGGTTAAAAAATGAGATAATATGTCAACTTGTATACAATTCAAAACAATTCATTATCTTAATGGGTATTAACGAGTGAACATGACACGACATGATAATATAACTAGTTGGGTTTGGATATGATTTTTGACACGATAAAAAAGTCACCCGTTTAGACACGAACCCAATAAGGCCCGAACACGATAAAAAAATGACACGAACACGACTCGACATGACCCATTGATAGGTCTAGTTTATTTGTCCTAGTTCATCTTTGATGATGATGTGGCCAAGTGGGTTGCCTTAATATTCGTCATGTGCCCACTCACTACGTGATGTGAAATCAATAGTAAAATATATGCACCATTTAATCCCTAAGTATTATAGCTACGTGAAATATCACTTTAATGCCCCCACGCCATCATGGAAAGTGAGCCGCATATCCTGGGGCGATGCGTAACCGTTTCACAAGAAATGAGGGTCTTTACCCTCATTTTAGCATCCTTTCAATTAAAGGGTTTCAACCTTTTTTTAGTAATATCTTGTATTTTTTTACAATAAAATATTGTTATTTTTGGAATAAAAATAGAATTCGGAGGAATTAAAGCGGTGAATTTAATTAATTAGGTTGTGAATAAATTAATTAATTATTATTACATGTTATGTGAGTGGGACTTTGCATGATAAATAATTTCGGTAGAAAATAATTGCATGTGCATTGGATAATTGATATATGGTGTGCCACACAATTTTAAAAAAATATACTTGTTGAATAAAAATATTTGGAACACGTTTTGGAAGGTTCTATGAGCTCGTTTAGGTGTTTTAGACATTTAAAAATGGTCATGGGGTATATATATGAGTTAGGAGGTTATTGGGCTAGTTGTGGTGTGTATGTAGGTCCATTTTAGGGTCCAAAGTTTAGGCCTAAGACCCAACTCGAGATTTGAGCCTTAATTACATTAATTAGGAGTTTAATAACAACCTATTATTTACATTCAAGAACCCTAAAATATATTTTGCATAAGCAGGGGAATTGGGAGAGAAAGATCCAGGATGAATCCAAGTAGTCAATCAAGAAATCTTTTTTTTTAATAGAGATTTATTTATAAATAGAGGTGAGAAGAGCCCTCACCATGGCTAACAAACTAAAATCAACTTAAGAGATATTTCTAATGTATGGAGTTTGTATCTTATCTAATCTTATGATACCTTTGAAATACTTAGGAAGAAAATCTAAGATATTAGACATAAAAGGCTTTTTATGAGACCTTCCCATCTTGGACAAGAAATCAGCTGCAAAATTTGCCTCTCTGTGAATATGCATGAATTTTCACTGGACAAGAAACAATTTGAGATTTAAAGAAAGAATTTTCTTCATTATTTTATTAAGTCCAAATTACTTCTCAATTCATCGTGCATTCAAATCCCATGTAGAAATTATGGATTTAGGGAACTTTGATGATTTGATGATGATATTAAATAATACTCTTGAAAGATTTGATTTTGATGTTAAAGGTAGGAAATTCCGAATTTAGCAAGGTAGAATTTTACGGGTATATATTGATAGAACTCATGATTTGGACTCTTAGTGTAATGATTTTGATGATTCATATGTAGAGGGGTTAATCCATGTTTAAATCCTGAGAGTTTGATTTAATTTGGATAACTACATGTAGTAGATGCTAGGAGATTGATGGATAAGAATTGAATAAGCATGAACACCTTTATGATCCTAATTTTTTTGATTTGGGACTTAATTCGGGTTGGAAAATATGTAATAAACAATCCTAAGATGATAAACTAAGTCCTAGAGACTGTTATGAAAGATTATCACAAGGTTTATGTCTTTGGGATTGGATTTGAATAGAATAGTGTAAATCCCGAAGTGAAACACAATAATGGGTTCGCAGACAGCTAGTAGAGGCGAACTGGTTCGCCCCTGGGCCTAACCGGTTCAGCTCCTAGGGGAGTCAGGCTGCAGGGTTCGCGATTGTGTCCAGGGTATTTTAGGAGTCCATGCGAGTTTGTGGGACCATGTATGGATAACCGTGAAATTAATTAAAAATGGAAATGTGATGTTACCAATAAAGAGGAAAGTGGAATAAACTAGATGGTTAATTATATTTTATAAAGTAAAGGAAGTTAATAATTTCTGTGATGGTTAATTTTTAACTAAGGATTATTATGGATAATCTTTACGGGACATCTATGGGTAATTATTAGGATAATTAGTTTTACATAAGGTAATATGTTACTATATTTTTCTGTGGATATACCTATGTTTGTGGACTATCAAATTGATTGGGGTATGCGCATTCCAGACCGCAGAACACGTCTGCACAAGCTAGGCATAATATAGGTCATATTTTAGGTATTCCGTAGCAGTGCCACTTAGGAGAGAAAAGTGTTGATGTTGGGATCCATGTGTCACCTTTAGGTATGGGCAGTGTAATGGTGTACTGCATAGGTACTGCCCCAACTGTATATATATTGTGTTGTCTATGTTGGATAGGAGAGTCCTCCGGACTTACCGATAGAGCACGAATGAGACACTATTGGTAGATGCATTAGTGTCGTATAGACATATATATAATTAATGAAAATGAATGTAATAAATTCTTAAGTCTAAAGATGTAGACTATAAAACACATACCCAATACTACATAGTATTTATGACATTGGTGTCGTTAATTTGTGGATAGTATGTCTGGGATAATTTGAGAAATAGTAACTTGAAAGTAGACAATTCTATTTCAGACTCTTATCCTGTTAAATGTATTCTTATATTTGCATTATCATTTATCCATCATCTGTATCTGTACTTGAGTGTTTATACGTGTGGCACTGCTTTCAGATGAGGGGTGAGACATGTTACGTTTGTGAGTGATGATGGGATGCATTCACTTTGAATTAACTGTACGTTTGCATAATAAAATTTAGTAAGTTAATTCTTGCAAACATTAGGGCGCTGGACCAAAATTTTAAATATTTTCTCCCCCGGGTGCTCCTAGACAGGGATAACAGGACTGTGACAGTTCAACCTTGCAGTCTCACATTGCACATCAGACTTCCGCTCATTGATTCTAGTTATGTTGTTAATATATTTCAGTTCTTTTCTTGTTACAATTGTATTATTGTATGGGCATAAGGCCGAGGGTTATTTTATTTACTGTTGTTCTAAGACACTTCTGAATATGTTGGGATTTATTCATATTATGTGATTATTGGATTCTATTATCGCCCTGCTTATTAATTTAATTTTAGCTCAAATTCAAATCTTGGCTTATAACTAAATATTTTATTTAGGTTGATGCTAAGAATGATATAGATTGTATAGCAAGCCCCATCTTCAGTGTATTATGTCTGGAAAACCTTTACGTGAAAAAATGGGGATTGTTACATTTGTTCTCATTCCAGCATCACTATGTACTCTCTCTCTCTCTCTCTCTCTAAAAATATGGATAAAAAATTAGAAGTTATTACTGATGTTGAGTTCAAAAAGACTTTCGAGTCAAATAATGAAACCATGATTTGGTAAAAATATGATCCCTAATGTTGATGTAAATTTTAGTCATCTTCCAAAGGATAAAATTATTGGGATTGACATTAGAAATTTATTGCCTAGTGATATTTGATTCATCATGTTCAAAAAATAAACAAACACTAGATCTAGGTTTTAGATTAGCATACCTTTGAAAATTTTATAGGTGATCTAATAAACACGACAAGGGTTAATGCGGAGTATGAAGAAGATGAAAAACTATGGTAAATCCTTCTATAGATGAGAAAAACACATTTGATCTTCCAGTATATGATCCACCAAAAACAATATGTGTGTGTGTGAACCTTTGGGAATGAAAAGTTAGTGAAAATTGAGAAAAAATATTTTCTCTCTCCTCACCCCCTCACAAAAATATTTCACCTTCTTCAATCCTTGAAAGTTAATTATGATTATTAAACCACTTTCATAGATCTATATTTATAGGTTCTTGAAGTAGTCTTGGGCAGCTAGGGCTTCGTAAGATATTTAGGCATGGTACTTTGAATATGGATTATATTGGGGACCCAGAGCAAATAATTAGCTTGAATTTTCATAAACAATATAAAAATCACATATTTGCCTCGATAATTTATTTCCTTTTCTATTTAATTGTAATAATCCCACCAAATAATTTTAATTGCAATCTAATTAATTTATCTCAAAATTACTCGAATAAAGAGGTATTGTTTTCAAATTTAGATAGCTCATAATATGATTCCTTACGTTAATTCTTCAATATTCTCTTTGTTAAATTCATTTTGTCATGAATCTATTTTCACTAACATGTTATATTCCTCGATTCTAAAACTCAACTTATTTGATACTTTACCAAATTATAAAATAATTCACTACTCAGATTTACTAGTATAATCACAACTTATAAGTTTTCCAAGGGATTATTAAAATACAGATTATCTATCGTGGATGTAGATTCCTGTAGAACATGATCTCGTATAAATCATGAAAAGGCCTGATAGTGCTTAGGCAAAATGGTCTCTCAAATAAAAAATTCCATTTTTATATTTTTCAATTTTAAAGATCAAAACTTTAAACTAATGAAACCTAACAAAAACTTGTCCATCAATTTTAAATCGTTTGTTGTGACAAATCGATTTACCCAATTTTATCTTTTTAACCTAAAATAAGCATCTAGGTTGTAACAAGATAAAATAAGGAAAACATACACAAATCTTTGATGTACGAAGAATACTACAAGGGGAAAAACCTCGGATAACCTAGCCAAACAAATCATTATGATAAGGTTTTACAAAGACTAGCAATTTGATTTACTCAATGACTTGTGTCCTTCGTAATCCTTGACACTATTTTATCTTTTACCTCTCCTCCACAGTATAACTCAGGGGTCCACCCATGAAATATGCCATGACACATGAATACACACGCACCTCGATATCCACTAGTGAGGATAAGAAACTGTCTACGAAATCGAAACACGATATACTGCTTCTTCACAACAAGCCACTATAAGGTCCACCGCACAAAACCTTTTCTCAATACATAATGATGAGAAACTCACTTTGGTTCCCAACACAAAGATCTCAAAGCTTAAAAATATGGAAGCTTGCATCTTCAAACTCAATGGATGAAACTAGAGTTTTGGAACTTTGGTAAAGAGGTAGGAATTTTCGCCAAAAATTCTTTAAAAAACTGAATCTAACATGCCTTAAACAGGAAAATAAGACTTTTGAGGCAGTGGGTTCATTCCAACAAATAGGAAAAGTTCGTTCTAAAGAACTTACCACGAGCTTCCGATGGATGGCCTTCTGTTTGACAGAGAGTGCCCGTTTGAACTATGTTGGATGTACGTTCTAAGTAGGTTACAAAGATTGTTCCAACGAGATCTTAACCTCATTCGAACGAATTTTCTCTCTCGTTATAACGAGATCTCAACTCGTTCTAATGAAGTCTCAATTTTTTTCTAACGAACTTAGAAACCAAAAAAAATCTCCAAAAATATTTTAAATACAGTTCCAAACCGTTTTGTTTAAAAACAAACACCCAAAAATATTTGCAAGGATCATATTCTAACTACATCCATCCCCAAAAGATCCTCAGTAAACTGAAGACAAACTTGGTGATATACATAAGTCTGGTCTCATCTAGACGATACCCATTGTGGTAGCATGTACCCTCATATATGCTCTCAAATTCATCATCCCATTAGAGCTCCCATGAGAAGTCCAATATTAGGTTGTCTCGGCCTTTGATAGCACTCTATGATAAGAAAAGCTTCATCAATGAGTAAGTATGATGTCAGCTTTATAGTATTTTGTATACAGTGTCAGCCTCTCCTATAGTATAAGTGTCTTCCTCAGACAGTCTCATGAGGTAGAGTCTTTATTATGAACCGTACAATACAGGTATAAATCCAGTCTCGTCTTGGTTCCATTTATAAGATCAGATATGTACCCAGTCTCGGCCAGGCTTTGGACATAATGTGCACCCGTGGAAAACATGACAAAGGTATTATTAGAATATCCAATCAAAATCATTATGGAAAATCAACCAGCACGTGCGGGAATATTTTCATCATGACTCGTGCACCTCTCTCTCTACAGGTGTTCATATATTCATTGGTTACTCATCCACTTACACATGTACTACATGCCTGGGGGTGACACTGTGCACCCCCAGGACTATAAAACATAATCAATGTCTCCTTCCACAAGGATTGAGCTCTAACTAAACCGTACTGTAAAACTAAGCTTGCAGAGAGAGTTTAGAGAGAGATAAAGCTTGTACTGATCTTTAATATCCTCTAACCATCCTTTATAATGAAATCACTAACATACTTTGCACATTAATGTAAGATAAGGCCAAACTACTTAAACTCTTATATCTTTCTGATATCTCCCATTCCTTCTGTTATTTTACTCCAATTCTCATATTCATCATTATTAAGTAAGCTCCCAAACAGGTTAAATCCTCAAGGATGATTTCTAACATAATAAATTTGGTGGCGTCTAGGGGAAGAGACTGGGTTTTCTTCTTTACCTTAGCTTGAGTACTCATCTTCTTGTCTATGGTGGTGATCCAATCCCACTAGTGTAGGTATTAAATCACCATTGAAAGAGCTTGACTTGGGTGTTTCTTGATCTTTATTGGTTCATCTTGTTTCTGGAATTTTTTACTTTCTTCTTCTTCATTCTATTTCCTCTTTGGTTGAGTCTCTCTGGAGATGGCCACTGATCTTACTTGTAATGCTAGGATCAGCTCTAGCCAATTGCCTCAGTAGCCAAAAATGGATAATTTGGAGGCAATGCTGAGGTCCGTTGTGGCCAGTTAGTAGAAGATTCAATAGTAGCTCCTAGGATTTAGCCAAGACATCATGAGCAGGATCCCAGATGATCCCATCATCAATTTGATAACTCTGATGGCCAAGGAGGCCTCGTATTCGGTCACTAGGGGGACCTCTACTAGCTCCATTAAAGTAAGTTTAACATCACCTAAGGCGGAGGTATATTGCTGACCTGCGGCATGTTTGCCTTGGAAAGGAAGTCCAAGAGTATTTAGATGATTTGGTTTGCAACGAAAAGGGTTGTTGGGAGAGGTATGAGACCTCTGACACCTCATATCGTCCAGGGGATACTCTACCTACAAATCTTCAAAAAATCTTCAACATTAAATCTCTTCAAATCAAATCCCTTTGCTTTCCTTGCACCTCTTTTTACGTGGTTTCCAAATGATCATCAAAGTCCTACACACAATAAATAAAACAAATACCTTCATGATGTATCGAGTTTGAAGTGAGATACATATAAATCAAATCAAGTAAAATCTCAAATTTCCCCCATAGTTCAAACTCTCACTTCCCCATAATTCATAATTCGTTCTCCCTTTTTTATTTTTCCGAAATAGACAAGAAGAAGAATAAACAAAATAAAAATGGAGTGTCACAATAAGCATTGCAAATATATGTCAAGTACGCTCATGCAAGGATATAATCAAAATGCTTTCACAATCTCTTTTTTACTTTTCAATTTTTTTAAGAACTTTTTTACAAAAACAACACACACCATGAATTTACACTAAGATAACCAAATCATGAAAACAAAATGAATGGATGTGAACATATTCAATAGGAAAATCAACTCAAACATACATAACAAATGTGCACGATGAATATGGATACTCCTAACGAATGAACTCAAAATCTCCCTTAAGTGTAAAAATCGTTGAATTCAAATGACATTGACTCAATCTAATCAACAAATCAAAGTCTAAAATGATTTCCACACCAATAACGTCTAAAACTATGTAATGCTTTTCAAGACTTTGTCATGACGTGCCAACCTGTTGATTTATTTCCAACCAAACTCCCTCATATATAATAATGATCATATTTTTCTATTCAATTCTTTTCTTTTGTAATGATCATATCAAACTAAACTATTTTGGCCTTGGTTACTTTTTACAACGCCACACCTTTTTGCTTTTTTAAACGGTGGCTTTCATGCAAATTATATTTTCTCCTTTCATAGCCCTTTCCCGTGTTCACTCATCATTTTTCCGTATTAAACAAATTCCTCACGGGAAACGATTCTTACATGCATTACTTTAATTGTTAAGTTCTATCACATAAGGTTTGTTTTAAAGAGAATATTGAGATAAATACACTTCGACCAACATGTGATAGACAAGCACAATAATCAAATAAATTCGTGCAAGTGTGAATTAATGGAAATCATGAATAAAACATTTAGAAAGTAATTTAAAATCTCATCTTAATGACTCCAAATAGTATAAAGTATATAGATGAAATGATGTATTGTTTCAAAACACTATCAAATAGTCACACGGATATGGAATGATGTTGTGACTTGGTCATCCTACATGTCCATCCATAAACAATGTAAAAAGAAATACATAAATATTTTTGTCTTTTTCAAAAAATTTATCAAAATAAAATCTTTTTGGCTTTTTCAATTTTTCCTTCAAAAAATAGAAAATCTTATCGTACTTTCCCAAAAATTTTCAAGAACAAAAATATTTTTGGGTTTTTCAAAAAATATATGAAAATGAAAAAAATGCAAAAGTGGTACACAAATAGCAATAGGCATGAAATATCATCATGAAAATCATCCTACTTTAGCAAACAAGTCGAATCTCAACCACTAGGTGTGGAGGAGTTTTTTAAAGGTGGTGACATCCTATGAAAAATATCCATCAAATCATGTGAAGTCTTTACTAAATACTCAACTTGCTCTCTAAAATGATCAAAATCTTTCATGTGATGTGCAGGAGTATGTGAAGTATCATGTGTGGGTGTGTATATAGGAACACATGTAATAGAATAACAAGGTAAAAACCAATGAGACAGCAGAATTCCCTAAGGTGTCCTCTCTTCTTGCAATGTGAACAAACATAAATGGGTCTAGGAACACCACTCTCAAAATGATTAGGACGCTCTCTTCTACGAAGAAATGGGCACCTAGGTGGGTTAGGTCGATATCCATATGGATCTATCACAAACTCGAGAATCAACTCGGGTGCAGTATGGGAAGTAGATGCACCGTCATAGCCTACTCCTAATCTTTTAACATTACCCAAAGCGGGAACAATGAGCATCTTTTCAACCTTCTTAGATGTATCCTCTATAGTAACCTTGACCTCGGAGCACGTTCGATATCTCTCTTGAGTTGGGACACACGGGATTCAAGTTCACTCTATTCCCGACCTAAAAAGATCAACTGCTCACTTAAAGAAACCTTCGCCTTCTCGAGTTGACTCACCAATGCCTCACATCCCCTCAAAACTTCTATCTCTCTCTCCAAATATAACACTTAATATATAACTCCGTATTTAACATCTTCGTCTTTAAAGTCTCTGTGTATAAATCTCTAAATGATTTTTGGAGATCGCTTTCACCCTAACTTTCAATCTTGCTCTCACACTCAAATCATCATCGGGGCTCTCGTGTATACAAGTTCCCTCATCACCGTGGGACAAACTAGATATGCTAAGGTGACTATCCAAAAAGGCAACACACATACCATGTGATGATTCATCCCCGGAATCATTCACCTCATTGGCACTATCGCTACGAGTGTCTGGCATAACAATTTTCTTCCCCTTTCTCTTTAGCATAGTGGGACATTCAAACGCTTTGTGACATTTTCCCTCGAACTCAAAATATCTCACCTATTCCTCTTTATTACCGCTCTCTTTAGCCTTTTCTTTCTTTTTATTTTTCTCAAACATCCTTTTATCGGAAGAATTTTATTTATAAATTTTAAGAAAGTTTTTAAAAAATTTAGCAAATATGGCCACATCATCAAAATCGAACTCTCCTTCAAACTCGGACTTACAAACTCTCGCTTTCTTATTTTTCTTAGATACTTCCTCACCTTTTATAAATTGTGCCCTAAGTACAATCCCTCTATCCTTGGGATTAACGATTTTGGAAAACATATCGATCTCATAAGTTTGAAGATCTTCTATTAGTTCTTCTAACCTAAGTGTGTCTAATATTCCTAAAGAATTTTAAATAGTGACCTTAGAAATAAAACGGGATGGGAGTGACCTCAAAATCTTTTTACAACTCTCGTCTCCTCAATTTTCTCACCCAAATTAAAACTCATAATGACTATGTTCGACAACCTAGCATAAAATTAGTCAAAGTACTCATACTCTTATATGGTGATTGTCTCAAATCGGATGGTCAAATTTTTTAATTTACAAGCCTTAACTACATTGGTACCACCATGTGTCAAATGGATGATATCCCATGACTCTTTAGACATGGTGCATGTCATAATATGACAAAACTCTTCTCAGGGGTGACGACTCTAGAAATAGCGCTAAGGCCATGGGAGTTATAAGTACTCCATTAAAAATCATCCTCAGTCCAGTCAAACATAGGTTTGGGATTGGTCATATTTTTAACGCTGATAGTGGGAGGAGTCCACCCTCTTTAACAAACAATCCAAATGCGTTCATCGATAGCCTTTAAACAAGATATCATGCGGTATTTCCAATAGGCGTAATTTGTGCCATCAAATACGGGCATTCGATTTTATAAGTTATCCATTGGAAAAATTGCAGAAAATTTCAAAATCATATTTTTTTAAAAAAATCGATATCACAAAAATTTTGCAAAAAAAAAGGATCTCACGGTTATTTGGTGAAACCTGCTCGAATACAAATTTGTAGAGGTAAAAATCCCAAGTTAAAATCTCTAATGCAAATTTGAGGATGTGTGATATCAATTAATTATTTAATTCACAAAATTCTAATTGAAAACTTATTTAATATGAGTCAATCTTCAGTCCAAATTTTATTAGACCCTAATCATGCATCTATGTGGATAAATCAAACATTCAATCACAAATTAAGAGACAAACAAAATTCAAGAAAAAATTCCTTTCGGGTAAAAACTTGTATTTCATTATCTAACGTAAATCGTAACTTACAATTAAGTAAAATATTCAATGAATCTCCCGTAGAAAATCCACATAGATAGCATCCTAGCACCAATAGTGAATACCCTCGAGTATCCTCAATGACCCCAGTCATCGAAAATAGTCCCCCCAAGAACTATCAATCTAGCAGTAAAGAAATATTCTCTACACGAGAAACTTCAACACTAAGTGTTTGGGGTTCCAAACGATTCACAAACATATATGGGATCTTTTATGTGAGTAAAAAACAAAGTTTTGTGCCCTAAAAGTGAAGACTAAAATTCTGCATATTTGTAGTTTTCTTTAGCAATAGTCTTAATGAAAAAGTCTTCCAAAATTGGTATTTATAGCAAAGTAAAATACTTGTGGAGACTTGTGTCATTAAAACGACTTCTCAATGTCATTTGAACAACATTGGGTGTCGTTAGTAACGACCTAAGAAACGACCTATGAAAATACAAAACAATCTATGGTCATTTGAAGAAATAAAGGAATGACCCTTCGCGTGACCTATCAAACAACATGTGATGTCGTTAGACGGGGTCATTTGAATGACTTGTCAATCTCGTTTGCGACAGGAGAAAAAAGTTAATATTTTAAAAAGCTCGCCTACAGGTCTTCCAAAAACTATTTTTACTTAGAAAAATGCCTTATTTTTATTAAAAATAGTTTTGAAAAATATCCCAATACAATCGTAAATCAAATTCAATAATTAAACACAATTCTTACCAAAATCAATCTTGTAGATGTCCATTGTTAAAGAAACTTGATATTCAGATTCGCCGACTTGAACAAATGAATTTGAGCTTCTCTCGATGGTTGTAGAGGTATACGACATGCTCAATGTAAAAGCAGGATTATGGAAATTATATCCTTACACATAGGGTTAAAGGTCAAGGGATTTTGGATTTAAATAAGAGTTGGGGGAGGGTGGAGAGACCATCCCATGAAATTTTTCACCCTCTCTCCACACTCTGAATTCTTCTTCCTCAAATTTCCAGCCCACTTTCACCCCCACTCCAAAAGCATTAATCCTTCATTCCTAGCCATAGTTAACCCATTTCCAAGATTTTAACACCCATTTCAAGCCTGGTTTAAGGTAGAAGTTGAGTTGTAGATTTATTGTTGCACCTTTCAAGAAGAAGTTAGTGCATTCTTGGAGCATTCTTGGAGCTTTGGATGTTTTAGGCTCTTTTAAGTCATTTCCTTTAGTTTCTCCTCTTCAAATCAAATGTAGGGTTCTCCTCTTCAAGTTTTTAAGATTAAAGGCTATGGATGTATGTAGTATGTATGCTATAAAATGATTTAATGTTATAAAAGAAAATAATTTCTAGTATATTTATTTAAGGTTTTCTTGCAAAACTGTAGTCTTTGAGACAACAAGTTTTGAAGAACAAATAGTGTTTTTTATCTTAAAATATGAAGAATAGACACATAAACTGTAATCGCATGTTAGTATCCTATTTATATTCATATTTAAGGGATTTTAGGCTTGAAATCCTCCCCAAGCATGTGTAGAATCTTGTAGTTAGTTCGTAGAAGACATCTAAACATGATATATGAAGTTTGAAATGGGTTCCATGAGAAAGTAAAAAAGTCTAAAAATCATCCCTTAAATGTGTTGTAAATGTTGATAAGAATAAAGAAAACAATGTCTGAAACTACATATGACGATAGGGCCCAAATGGACATTTTTGCTAAAATGACCTTCAAATGATCAAATGTACTTCTCATATGGTTTGAGTATAAAATGATAAAATATGGCTTTTGGACATAAAATCATAAAAGGTAGTTTTTGAAGATAAAATAATGATTTATGATGTCGTGAGTATGTTTTTCATAAGGATTCGATAAATAAAGGGTAAAATGGTAATTTTGATAAAATTGAGGGTTCTAGTGGTCCAACTTCCTCATCAGACCTGATTGATTGATCTTTGTCAAAATGGAATAAGTGGATAAAATGGCATATGAACTGTGTGACATTGGTAGAAATGTTAAAACATATTAAAATATACTCGGATGAGACCGAAAAATAATTAAGAAGGGCTCGGAGCCCTGGGGTGAAAGACCCAAAATCACTGGCCAGAGCATATGGTAGAATATCCGGCGATGTGGAGCCCATTAAAGTGTGCGATTATTAGAGGATTCCAAGAAAAGGTCACGAGAATGAAAATAAATTTGGTTTTCCTTAAAGAATGTAAATAAGACAACCTAATTAAATGGAGACTAAGTAATTAATATGATTATATAGTCTCTAGACCTAATAAAGGGTGATACAAGATGGTTAAATGTGAGTATGAGCACATTGCTTGGGTGCATTGCATGATAGTTGCATTAGTATTGGCTAAGTTGATAAGCATTTTTGAAATTGTTACAAATACACGTTATATGTATTGTATGTTTATAGAAAGCATATAGGTTAGTATTTCTCACCCTCTTGAGCGTTCGATCACCCCTGCTTTTTATGTTAAAAAACCCACCCTCAAGTACGTCGAGTAGGGATGTTGGCAAGGGTGTCGGTAAGGCCCCTGAGGGCAATAGTCATCATTAGAAGCTCTGCCATTATTTAAAACTTGTCTTTGAAAATTGGATTTGGAATATTTTAAATTATTTTTATTCGAGCCCTTGGCCAAGGTGATGTAATAATATAGGGACAATCATGATTTAGTTCTTATTTATTAAGCATTGTCGAATCTAACAGATTTTATTAAATAAACTTTGTTAATAACCTAATTACATAAAGTGGTCACTATTTCCAAAATTAAAACCAATAATTTAATCCTTATAAAAGGGTGCAATTAAAAGGTTTTTCTTAAATAATAGCATTAAAATTTCCCCGTCCACCTTTAACTCTTTGACTCGGTGCGGGTTGACCCGACGGTGACCCATACTCGTGTCGGGGCATTACAAATGGTATTATAGAAATAGCATTCTCGGTTGTGATAAAGTGTTTACGCTTTCTTAGTATGCTTCCTTTATACATTTTGTTGTAGTTACTTCTTTAGTTACTGTTTTAAATTAATCACCTCTATTATCGCTTTCATTTTATATCTTTATGTATTGAACTATCCTTTCTTGTATAGATGACTACACGTCATGGTGGGGATAGAGGAACAGGAAACGGTAAGCTTAGACGCATGGAACATGTCATACGTAGGCTTGCAAACTCCCTCTCATAGCAACAGAGGGTCGACCATAGTAGAGCGATTGAGAAAACTACTTCGGTAGAGTTCAAGAGGCTGCACCCATCCACATTTAACGGGCCAGTTAGCCCCGATGCTACAGAGGAGTGGATTGATGAAGTCACTCAAGTTATGGATATTCTTAACATGCCAGATGGGCAAAAATTCAAGATAGTGACCTTCCAGCATACAGAGCAGGCACATCGCTTGTGGAGCCCCTACTTTGCCACTGTGATGGAGATTATAGATTAGGACAACTTTAGGATCGCATTACTAGACTAGTAATTTCCCTAGGCATTTAAAGATGCCAAGAAGGACGAATTCTTTCACCTGATTCAAATGAAGACATCAATGAATGAGAACCAGGTCATGTTCGAGAGTTTGTGCAAGTAATTTGATGCAATGAAGAAAGATTAGGCAGAAAAAATAAGGTTATTTGACAAGGGACTTAACCTCGATATTCGAAAGATCATGGCTAGTTTGGATCTGTCAAACTTCCTAAATGCAGTGACTAAAGCCATTAGGCTAGAGCTAAAGGCAGAGATTATGGCAAGGCCATTAGGGAGAAGAAGATGGAGAATAATGGGTCCTAAGGTTGTGGTCACAAGAAGTCTAGGAGCGAGGCTCGCGGCTTCTTTATAAAGTAGAAGGTCGTTATGGGGTTGGCTCAACATTCGCATAGTGTTTCAGCGACCAGAGTCCCATGGCCCCTACTGAGAGGACTTGTTTTGAGTGTGGATCCCCATATAACTTTAAGTATATTGCTCACAGAGAGCTTCAGATATTCAACAGGGTAGTTAGCAGACTGTCAACTATGTACTAAGCAGTTCTACCTACAAGGGCCCCACCCAGCAATAGTAGTAGCATTTTTTATCTGGGTATCATTAGCCGATGAGGCATAGTGTGGATGTTTCACATCCTAGTTAGGTCCGAAATAGTTATGGGTCAGGTCAGGTGCCCGACATCTAGGGCAAAAAGTTTAACCCTAGATGAGCCTATGCCATATCATAGTTTGCAACCCCTTCTAGTTATTCATTCATAATGGAAGGTGTGATTCTACTATTCAGCACATGAGTAAAGGAACTATATTATTCAGGCACATCACATTCATTTATCTCAATCTCTTTAGCATTATGTTTGGGGTTAGAGGTACATCAGTTTTACCCTCATATTTGTATAGCACTTTCGGTCGGCATTGGTATAGTTATTAATAAAGTCTACCGTAGTTGTGTGGTTATGGTTGGAGATTATGTTCTGGAGTATGACTTGATTCTCATGGACTTGGATGGGTTTGAGGTGATCCACAGTGTGGATTGGCTATCGTGTTTTGATGCTACAATCATATGACATCGGCATAGTGTCTCAGTGTCTCTTTTAGATAAATCTCACCCTAGTTTTAGTATCGAGTAGGACATTAGTTATCCTTATAAGTTCTTCATTGTGTGTGAGCAGAAACAGTACTTCGGTGGGTTAAGTAGTATGGTGGCTCAGGATGAGCCCGATAGTATGTTATTAGACTACCCATAAGTGTGGGAGTTTCCCAATGTGTTCCCGAGTGATCTTACTAGTTTACCCCCATACTGGGAGGTGGACTTTCCTATAGAAGTGAATTATGATGTTTCGCCTATCTCTATACCACCTCATAGGATGGCTCTGGTGGAATTGGAGGAGCTAAGGGTTGAGTTGGAGGAGTTGACTAGTAAGGACTTCATTCGCCCTAATGTGTCCCCTTGGGGAGTCCTAGTCCTCTTTGCCAAGAATAAGGATAACTCCTTGAGGCTTTGCATCGATTACAAGTAGTTGAACAGGGTAACAATGAATAACAAGTACCTTATGCCCCGTATCGATAATTTGTTCGATCAGTTGAGTAGGGCAGGTACGTTTTCAAAGATTAACCTTCGATTTGGGTACCATCAGTTGCGTGTCAGACAGGAGAACATTCCTAAGACAATGATTTGGACTTGTTATGATCACTATGAATTTCTAGTGATGCCTTTCGATTTGACGAATGCCTCAATGACGTTCATGGATCTGAGGAATCGCATCTATCGCCCTTACTTGGACCGATTTGTTATGGTCTTTCTAGATGATATACTGGTGTACTCAGTATAGAATGTGGACCACGAGGAGCATCTTTGCACGATATTATAAGTTCTCATAGAGAACAATATGTACGCCAAATTTAGTAAAAATGAAATTTGGATAGACGAGGTCAAGTTCCTTGGCAATGTGGTGTCCGACGGGGACATTTCTGTTACCTTCTAAGGTCGAGACCATTATGAGTTGGTATAGGCCAAAGACATTCACAAAGTTTCATAGCTTTCTAGGTTTATTCGAATTATGTCGTATATTTTTTTAAGACATCTCGAGGGTTTCATTGCCTCTCACCCTGTTGATTGAAAAGATGTGCACTTTGAGTGGTTCGAGGACTCTGAGTCGGCCTTCCAGGAGTTGAAGGTTAGGTTGAGTTGAGCACCAGTTCTTAACCTTCCAATACAAGGAAAGGGTTAGACGGTGTATTTTAATGCCTCTGGGTCGGGACTTAGCATGGTGTTGATGCAGAATGGCCAGGTGGTTGCTTATGCATCCAATCAGTTAAAGGTGCATAAGAGGAACTGCCCCACCCATGACTTTGAGTTAGACACTCTTGTTTTCACACTTAAGAGATGGAGGTATTACCTATATGGGGAACCGTTTAAGGTGTCTTTTGATCATATGAGCCACCAGTATATTTTCACACAGCGTGACCTCAATTTTCATAAGAGAAGATGGATGTTGTTAATGGAAGACTACGATTTCTCCTTAGAGTATCATCTTGAAAAGGACAATGTGGTGTCCAATGCTCTTAGTCAAAATTCAAGTGTTACTCTGGCAACAATGAAGTGTCACCGAGCAAAGATGTTCGGTGAACTACATAAGTTTGACCTGGATGTACAACGAGGTTATGATAGGGCGTACTTTTGGGGTGTGGTGGTTAGGCTACCCATTAAATAGAAAGTCCTACTTGGTATTAAACATTTTTATGGAATAAAAATGGTGGAATAATGCTCATTTTGATTGGGAATATTTTATGAATCAATGTTTTCAACGTTTTCTTGTGAAAAAATATGATTTTATATCAATGGACATTTTATTCAAGTTCTGAAGAAACAAAAATGTCTTTTTCCTTGGAAAGTATGTTTGTGCACACATTAGGAAATTTTTAGATTAAATCACATGTTAGACCCATTTGATAGGATTTTGGACTTAAAATTAATTTTTTCATGCATATAAACTTGTAGTATTTTGAGGTTAAATGTATGAACAAGTGTAATAAGGTTTTATTGGGTTTAAATATGAAGTAAAGGAATTAGAAATTTCATCCTTTAAATGTGTTAAAAAACTGATTAAAAGGAGATAATTGTAAGGTTTCAAGACTACATGTATTAATAAAGAAAATGGCACTTTCTTATAAAGTAGCCTTAGATGTTCAATAATTTCTTGAAAAAGAAAGTAATGAAATAAAAAGATTTTCAACTTGAGATGTGTGTGACTCCAAAAACGTTAACTAAGTGTTAATTAGAAAAAAAAAATACTTAAGAAGTTAGTGTGGGTAACTTAATAGTGTTTTGAGAAATAACACTTGTGAAGATGGAGAAAAAGGATAAGTTTGGAAATAAATGGGTAAAACGGTAATTTTACATCAAGTGGAGTATTTTTATGAAATAAAAAAGTTGAAAAAGGTGTTACACAAAATGTTTCTAAATGAACATTATTTTTGGGATAAAATCAATGCTAGAGTAAAAAGGAGAAGAAATGATGATTTCAAAGTGTAACACAAGTTAGGGAGAAACCCGAGTTTTGTCTTTGGCCGGTAAAGGAAAAGTAGAATAATGTGGGCATTTATAAAATATTAAAACACATTAATAAGGATTTGGATGACACAGGAACAATTAAGGAGGTCTCGGAACCCTAGGGTGAATGATCCAAAATCACTAGCCAGAGCATATGGTAGCATTGACGGCGGTGTGGAACCCGTTAAAGTATGCATATATTGAAAGATTTCGAGACAAATATAATGATATGGAACATGTTAAGAAATGGGTTGTGTGATGAATATGTGAAAAGACAACCTAAGTTGAATGAATTTATAAATGTTTCGATAAAGGATAAAGCGGACAAGTAATGTGAAAATTGATTAATGTCCATAAGGTAAAGGTATGAAAAGTGAAGGAATTAAGGGGGAAGTTAAGCACTCGAAAGAGTTTTAACCCATAATTAACACACGGTTGTGTTTATGAAAGGGTTTCAAAGGAAAAATAAGAATTTCCTAACATGGCATTTGTTTGCGTTGAAAGAGTGAATTTTAATGAAAATACTAACGTGGATTAGTATGAATAAAGTGGGTAATTTTAGTGAAAGAAATGATTTTTACTTAAACAAAATGTGTTTGTTTTAAGTATTTAACTCTTGTGTTAAATCAAGGAATAAATGTCAAGTTAAGTAAAAGGGAGTTCTTTTATAAGATTAAGGTGAATTAATCGGGATAAGTAACGTTTTCATGCATGTGGTATATATATATATATATATATATATAAGGTAGTTGCATGTGCATGTAGATATAACGGTCTTCTTTCTGCCATTTGATTCTATATTCCATTGTTGTAATTACTCATTGAGCATTCGGCTCATTCCCCCGTCTTTGTTACGGAGGGTTGGGTGCGGTCTCGTATTTTGAGAGCGTTATATAGGTAAGTATTATTTCTATTTCACGTTAGTAGCTCTATATACTTGGATTTTGGGGACGCTTCCCACGGGTCCTTCACATAGCTTGATTTAAATGGAAATCGTATGCTAAATAAGTGAAATGTTAACTAAATAAAAACTAGACTAACAACATTTTGTAGGTTATTTCATTGCACTTCACACCTAATGCTCGGGTCAGACCGGATTGAATCCAAATAACCCATAAATTTGGGTTGGGCGTTATAAATGGTATCAAAGCTTTTGGTTCGAGATTCCTTTCGAGAGTGATGTAGTGAGGTCGGTAATGGATCTTTCAACATCGGTGTTGCTTTTGGGTCGATCATGCTAGATTAGTGATGCTTTCAGTTCATGTTCTTGATTATGGGGTCAAAGATATTAACACGATGGGTAATTCATTACTAAGTGGCATGCGACCAAGTCAATAGTCATTATTCGCTTTCACGCTTTTAATTAGACATGTTAGTGATTTGCGAGTGTCTGTGTGAGCAGATAGAGATGACACTGCTATTTTTAGTGTGAGGTGCTTATGTGTCAATCCGTAATGATGTGAGAGGCCAATTAAGACATTAAAAAGGGTAAATAATGTCCACTAAATTAGAAACAAGAATGTTGTAAAGCCAACTGTGGACGTTAGGTGACTAGAGTGCCATGCTTAAGAGATAATTATTTATGATAAGGATGCAATAAGTTTCAAGGTGCGATACCTTCGAATAATTAATAATGATGAGGTAATTAGGCAAATTCAATCTTTGGGCTAGTATCATGTATTAAGACAATTGATCATTCAATAGACATGAGGAACTATGTTGGTCAACATTTGGGGATGTGTACTCGGTCTGACTCGATAAAATACTATCGTTGTAAGTAAATGTATTTGTGATTGTTAATTGAAAGTTGTACCCGTAAGGTATGATGAGAGTTACAGGAAGATTGCGATAAGTATGTTGCGTATGCAACAATGATGGTTAAATAGACTTAGGAGTGAACTCTATATAGTCTTCCATATTAGGATTTTAGAAAATATGATGCAACTTTGAGGGATAGTATCTTTAGTGATGTCAGTGATGCAAACCTAAAGGTTTATAGGTTATAGGCGATGTCCTGTATCCTACCAGAATCCTCATTAGTGTCAGACTGTGATTTGGTACGTGGATTAGGGTAACAATCGTTTTGAAGGGAGACGATATTATTATCTAAGTGTCAGTGCCCGTTTTAACAACCTAAGTGATGGTTAGATGCGAGGAAGTTCCAGTATGAGTATGACTTAAGGGAGTCTTGGAATGTCTGTAGGACTAATTGTGTGTGGTGTCATTGGGAATAGAAATCGACTTGTTGTGACATCTTAAGGTGTTCAATGGTTGAGGTGTTCCATATGTAGAGGTTCGCGGACTAGTGTCTTGGGGAGAACCTAATAGTCGTGATGTGGATATTGAGATATTTGTAGAGCGTGCCTGCGAAGAGAGAGTCATAGGTGATAAAATCTTGTCGAGTTTGAGAACCCTTAGGTGGGGTATGTTTGGTGTCCTTAGGGAACCAGAAAAATTTGTATTATTAGGTGCTAGAGTTCTAGCAATGATTGTATTGAG
The DNA here is from genome assembly GCA_949130495.1 of Sambucus nigra. NCBI lineage: Eukaryota > Viridiplantae > Streptophyta > Magnoliopsida > Dipsacales > Adoxaceae > Sambucus > Sambucus nigra. The sequence continues at coordinate 239,569,201 of OX422208.1, read as the reverse complement.
GGTCAGGTGATGATATTAGTATATTTTCCAAACTCAAAGGGGTTGAATAACGTAGACCTTGGGATGGTTTCCCAGTTTGATATAAGTAGATGAGATAACATTCTATGGATAATTGAAGATTAGTACCTTGGATGGAAATAATGCCTTTTGTCGTAAGATGGCTAGCGTATAAAGTGTATCGCTTGATTCTAGTGGATACCATAAAATGCAATTGGGACTTAGATTGATGATATCATAATAAAGACTTGAAAATGTCACCCCGAGGGGGGGTATTAAAATATAATTAGAATATTGGCATGTGTTGATGGCGTAAATCGTCACCGGTAAGATGGATAAGGCCAGTGTCGACAAGGGCATTAGGCATTCGCCAACCGGAGTGGTTCATGTCTATTAAGGATGTAAGGGGTAAGGCTTAACAATAATGAGGGAAGTTTGGCATTTAACTTTCAAGAGAACTACAGGTTCATACATTAATTTTATCTTGTGAGGATGAATGGTTATGATTTGATTCATTATGGTTGGTGACTCAAGCCAGGGTGTATGGCTAGGTTAGTACCCAGTGAGAATATCTGGGAGAAGTTGTAAGACTTCAAGCATATGGCGTAGGTACACTTTTTGTATACTATAGTCTGTTGCGTATGAATGGGATTTTCTTAGGAAAGTGGTTTGTTCTTTCTGACTCTTGTGTATCCCTTTCAATTTTGGTAATCGAGAATTGGTGTTCCCATAATTGTGGTAGCTCGTATTTGTACCATATCATGGTATAGCTCAGTTAGGCCCAGTAGAGTGCGGATGAACCTGGCGTGGTTAATACAGCTCGATGACTGTGTGCGCCCTTATTTGAGGTATTCTTGCTATTGCATAAATTTAATGTATGAGTGGCTTAGCTTTCTACTGCACGGTATGCTCATTGTATTCGATTTTCGTAGGATTAATGACCTTAGGATTGACCGATATGGAAGTTGATTGCTCTAGTGTTGCATAGCGGGATGACGACTTGAGGACATCATATAGTGTTAAAACTAGAGGTGTTATTTTCCACGATGGGTGGATTAGTTTAGCACCTAGGTGAGTGTTACCTAGTATTACACTTAGGGTTACCCAGGTTCATAAAAGGGTCCCATTATAGGGTATCAATTGAACAGATGGCTTTGATCTTAGTGGAATTTTTCCCCGATGTGAGGGACATGCTATATGAGGATAGTATTAATCTTAGATGAGATTACGTGGTCATGATGACCCCATAATTTGGGGAAAATCGGGATGTGTAGTCCTAACATTAGAGATAATTCTTAGTGATGAATCGGACTGGGTGTTAATCATACGTCTTTTTGCTCTTGCTTCAGTGTTGATCACAAAAGGGAGTTACCCGATAGGGGAACCGATATTCTTGGTGTATTATCAAGGTAGTATTAGGACTTGATTGAACGTGACTGTTAAGTGAATAGAGATTCGGGGATGGTTGTGTGATGTTGGTGGTTAGCATAACAGTGAGCGTTAGAGTATGTTGTATGTTGAGCTTTTGATGATAAACCCTGCAGAAGAGCGTATGATGTCATCTTATCTATTAAGGACTTCGATGATTTAGCCTTAGAGGATTCTTATGACTTAGAATAAGGATTGATAAACCTTGGGAATTTGAGGAATTGACGGATCGATAATTTCAGGGATGAAATTTCCTAAGGATGTAAGCATGTAATACTCGCCCCCGGGATTTTACCCTTCACTCGTGTTATTTTTAATCGTGAGAAATTATTGGATTTGGATTATTAGTACAGGGGCTTTCATCTTTATATTTGATTATTCTTGTGGCCTTGATGGTAATTATTGGAATTTTGTGGGTGAAATTAGAGATTTAAGGAATTTGGCTATATCTAACGAACTTAAGAGTCGTTCAAATGGGATTCTCATTTAGTTTGAACGATATTACTGGTGGTTCGAACAAAAATCCCAGTGCGTTTGAAGTGAACATCTAACGATGATACAATGACCCTCATCTACATAAGACTTTAGCCTTGTTATAAATTTGTTCAATGGGAGATCGTACGAGATTAAGGTCTCATTCGAACGATGTCATATTCTCATTCGAACAACTTGCCTAGAAAACTTTTAAAATGGATTGTCCTTATGTGCTATTGAATTTTGGACCTTTGAGTGTATGAGGTGTCAAGTTTAAAAGATTCCAGATGGTAAAAAGGGGCTAAGGTTGTTGCCCTTAGTCTCTAAAACAAATTTTTGGCTCATTTATAGTGTTACGGGGGAGAGAAATGGTGGGTTCTCTCCACCATTTTCATGCCAACATTTACCTCTCTCTCTCTCTCTCTCTCTCTCTCTCTCTCTCTCTCTCTCTAAGTTCAGGCATGATTCATATTCCCCAATCCCCTCCCACCATTGTTACACCATGCCACCACCATCCCTCAACCTTGTGACACCATATTTCACAAGTATTCCGCCATAAATAAGCCTTATGCACCTATTTCCTACATTATTGGGTAGAGCTACAAATTTATGGAGTTTTTATTGAGGGTTTTGAAGAAGAAGATGTAAAACTTTATGGAGTTTTGAAAGGGGCTTTTGCTTGGAGCTTTGATGGAGCATGCTTATGGAGACATCCACCATTTCTGGAGCTCTATTTAAGGTGGGAAAAACTTTACTCTTAGTTTAAGACTCTATTTTGCACATTAGTGATCTTATAGATAAATTTATTAGAGTAGGATGCATTTATCTTATAATAATGATATTTCTTATGATTTGTAAAAATGGGTTTACAAAGAGATTCAATGATTTTGAGAAAATAGTATATTTTCAGAACACTTGGTATAAAACATTGTTATGGAATACAAATGTTGGAAGAATGCTCATTTTCATTCGCAATATTATATGAATAAATATTTTCAAAGTTTTTTTGTGAAAAATTGGGATTTTATATAAATGGACAATTTGTTCAATTTCTGAAAAAACAAAAATGTCTTTTTCCTTGAAAAGTATGTTTGTGCACGCATTATCAAATTTTTAGAGTAAATTATATGTTAGACCCATTTGATAGGATTTTTGGACTTAAAATTCATCTTCTCATACATATAAACTTATAGTATTTTGTGGTTGAACGTATAAACAAGTTTAAAGAGGGTTTTATTGGGCTTAAATATGAAGTAAAGAAATTAGAAATTTCATCCTTTAAATGTGTGAAAAAGCTGATTAAAAAGGAGATAAGTGTAAGATTTCAAGACTACATGTATTAATAAAGAAAATAGTATTTCCTTATAAAGTAGTTTTAGATGTTCAATGATTTCTTGAATAAAAAAGTAATGAAATAAAGAGAGTTTCAACTTGAGATCTGCGTTACTCCAAAAGTGTTAAATAAGTGTTAATGATCTAAAAAAACTTAAGAAGTTAGTATAGGTAACATAATGGTGTTTTGGGAAATAACACTTATGAATATAGAGAAAAAGGACGAGTTTGGAAATAAATGGGTAAAATGGTAACTTTACGTAAAGTGGAACATTTTTATGAAATAAAAATATTGAAAAAGGTGTTACACAAAATGGTCGTAAATGAACATGATTTTTAGGATAAAATAAAAGCTAGGGTAAAAGGACAGGATATGATGATTTCAAAGGTATAACACAAGTTGGGGTGAAACTCCGGGTTTTGGCTTTGGCCGGTAAAGGAAACGTGGAATAGGACATTTGTAAAATATCAAAACACATTAATAAGGACTCAGATAACGCGGGGATATTTAAGGAGGTCCCGAACCCCTGGCGTGAAAAACTCAAAATCACTAACCAAATCATATGGTAGCATAACCGACAGTGTGGAGCCCGTTAAAGTATGCAATTATTGAAGATTTCCAAAAAAAGGTAATGAGAATGAAAATAAATTTGGTTTTGCTCAAGGAATGTAAATAAGACTACCTAATAAAATGGAGACTAAAGAATAAATAAGATTAATAGTCTTTAGACCTGGTAAAGGGTGACACAAGATGGTTCGTTGTGAGTATAAGGACATCGCTCGGGTGCATTGCATGGTAGTTGCAGGAATAGTAGTTAAGTTGATAAACATTTTTGGAATTGTTAAAAATACACGTTATATTCATAGTATTTTTATAGAAAATGTATAGCTTAGTATTTCCCACCCTATTGAACATTACTTCACCTCTACTTTTTATGTTAAAATCCCCACCCCTAGGTACATCGAGTAGGGACGTTGGCAAGGTCTTCGGTAAGGTCGCTCAAGGCAACAATCGCCATTAGAAGATCCGCTATTATTTAAAACTTGTGTTTGAAACATTGGATTTAGATATTTTAAATTATTTTTATTCGGGCCCTTGCCCAAGGTGATGTAATAATACAGGGACAATCATGATTTATTTCCTATTTCTTAAGCATTGTCGAATTTAACAGGTTTTCATATGTAAACTTTGTTAATCAACCTAATTACATAAAGTGGTCACTATTTCCCAAATAAAAAACTGATAATTTAATCCTTACAAAATTGTTCAATTAAAAGGCTTTTGTTAAATAATAGCATTAGACTTTCCCTCTCCCGTTAACTCCTTAACTCGCTATGAGTTGACCCTACGGTGACTCAACCCTGCCATTACATCAACTATCCTAAACTCAAATAAATGCCTACACTACTTAAACTCAAGAAGCTCATTATTCATAACCTCCATAAGACCCAAAAGGCTATCTCGTATACCCTAAACATACTTTATCTTGTCTAGAAAAGTCTTTTAATGTTCCCTAACATCTTCAATTAAAACACTACCATCATTTCCTATGACACGTTCTTTCAACTTACATTCTAACTTCAAGTTATTCTTCTTCACTCTCAAAGTTTCTGCATAAAACTCACGGAAAGTAACTTGGAGTTCACTCTCTCCTCCTGTTCTTCATTCCCATCTTCTTCTCCACTCACACAACCATCACTCACTTGGGGATAATAAACAATGGCCTAAAAAGTGTCATGTTTATAAATATCTTTGTAGGACTATCCATGAACGCGGTGAAGTTGCACTCAATGGGGGAATCGACTCCCTCTTTCAAATCACTATCACTAATGGTGGCGTTGTACACTTTCGATTTCTTATTTTCCTTCCTCAATTTAGTGGGTTACTCAGCTACCCTATATCCATAGTCCTCACAACTAAAATATTTTTCTGACTCATCCCTCTTAAAGTTATCTTTACAATTTTTAGTTAAGTGATCGGCCTTGTTATACACGTTTTTTTCAAATTTTTTTGCATCTTTCGATTGTGTTTGAAACTTGAGAAATTTCTTGATTTTCTTTGCTAACATGGCCATATCCTCGGTTTCGATGTTAAAATCATCATTTGAAACAAGTATTTCCTCATTCTGAACTTTCAAAGCAATGTTCTTATTCTTCTTCTTCTCAGTTTTGGAGAAAATGTCAAGCTCATAAGTTTGTAGGTCACCAATAATCTCTTCAAGTTTCATAGAGTAAAAAGTACCTAAGGAATTCAAAACCATCACTTTGTATTAAATCTTTTAGGCAATATCCTTATTCTTTTAGGCAACGTCCTTAATATTCAAAACCATCACTTTGGATTAAACCATCACCCGGACAGCCTAGCATTAAACTCATCAACAAACTCATTCTCTAACATTTAAATGGTTTCAAATTGAGTGGTGAGTTTATGGAGTTTAGAATCCTTAATAGCACTAGTTCCTTCATGGGTGAGTTGGAGTATGTCTCAATCCTCTTTATACATCTCACTAATCTTAATACGACAAAACTCCTTCATGATGATAGAAAAATATAGTGCATTTAAACCACGTGAGTTATAATTTTCTAATCTAGGCTCAGCCTCATTCCATGATTATACTCATTAGTGTATCCTATTTTATCGAACTAAGTTCATAAGTAGACTCCAACCATTTAAAACCACTTGCCATACCCTCTTCTCTATAGCCTTAAGTGCTAATTTCATATGCATTTTCCAGTATGCGTAGTTTAATCCATCAAACCATCAAAATTCATGCGTAATTTTAGATGATCTAAACACGATAACTTCGTGTTCTAGCTCGAATAGCAATTTGAAAAGGCTCGATAGCACTTAGGCAAGGATGGTCCCACAAATTAAAAAAATCTATTTTTACATTTTTTAATTTTAAAGATTAAAACATCAAACACATTAAACCCAACAAAAATTTGTGCACCAATTTCAAACTGTTTCTTATGAAAAATCAATTTTTCAATTTTATCTTTTTAACCTAAAACATGCATCTATGTGATAAGAAGATAAAATAGTAAAATTTCCACAACACGGATATGTACAAGGAAAACCACAAAGAGAGAAACCTTGGATGACCCAGCCAAGCAGATTACTATGATAAAGTTTTACAAGGACTAGATGATTAAGGGTGAAAAGTCTTGTCAAAACGCCGAACGTTGTTTTTTGTTCACCGCCTTAATACAAAAAACATAAACTTATGACCACACTCCACGGGTGAGTATAGCGGACAAGTACGAGTATCGAAAATCCACAGAGGCGAGTTGCTAGAATTTATAGGATTTAATATTCCTAAATAAAAGTGTAAAAGATAAATATGAACAAAAAGGAAAAGATGCAGAAAGAGAAATGATTAATCCAGGCGAGTGTATTTAAACTAGATTAAGAAAGCGGTAAAAACAATAGTTTGCGTCGAATATCCCTCACCCGAGTTAATTAGTATAAAATGGTTACATGGGTCGACAAGTTGTTACAAATGTGTCTCGTTTCAACAGTACGCCCCTAAATTCGCATAAAAGCCTAATGCGATTTTGGCATCAACAAATAGCCCGAAAATTACGCACGCAAGGTTGTAACCACGGAGCATACATGATATGCCCCGCCAAATTCCCTAGGTGCAATAACTAGGAAAATTCACTATAAATAGACCCGTAAACACCATCACCAAAGCAAAGCAACATGTCAACCCAGAATGAGTTCAATCCGGCACAACCTAGACTAAATTACCTAGAAAGCATATTAAAAACCTAATAAATAACTGCAATAAACCTACATTAGAAAGAAAGTAAGAAAAGCAAGTAAACCTAATTATGAAAGCATGTAAATTAACTACAAAGCAAGAATAAAGGAAATACAAACTATATTAATGGAGAGGGAAGATGAAAGTACAACTTACAAACCCTAATGGGTCTCAAACCAAGAGAGGAAGAAGAAATAGCTCTCAAACCCCCATACCCTAACCTAAAACTATCTAACATCTAATATATCTGATATTTACAACAAAAAAACCTTTATATAGTAAGTTGGATTAAATTAGAAAAGAAAAGGAAAAAGAAAAGAAAAGGGCAAAATATCAGTTGAAAACAGGGGATCGATCGATCGATCGATCTCTCAGATCTAAAACCACTTCTTCCCATCGAAGAATGAAAAGTAGAGGATCGATCGATCGATCCCTTTGATCGATTGATCGATCAACCAGGGTTGATCGATCAACCAGGGTTGCTTCAAGCTTCTTCCTGTTTTGGTTCAATTGGTTTTCTCTTACACTAAAATCGCCGTAACTTCTTCGTTAGGGATCGAAATCGTGCACAGTTCGGGGCCACGCGAAGCTTGCGAGGAGGTATACAACTTCCGTGGAGATGATGGGCCAGGTGCCCAAAATGTGGAAAGACTAAAATGCCCTTGAATGTGCGGAAATGTACGAACTTGAACGAAATGCATCCGAACTTCACACTTAGCATCCAAATACCTATAAAAGGTCAATTAACCCCTACAAAGCATGTTAACATAGAAATCCGAGGTTATCTGGTTAACGAGCATAAATATAGGGAATAATATACCCGAGGGGGCTAAAATGCGTAGGTTCGAGGGATGAAATACGCAATATTTGCGTATTATCACACCCCCTAACTTACACATTGCTAGTCCCTAGCAGTGAAATAGGATACAACAAGAACTACAATCAAACCAAAAGTAGGATACGAGTACAAAAATATGGTATAAAAGCATAAGGCCACTTTGTAGGCGATTCTATTGAATTTAGCTTATGTAAAATCCCTAAGTTACCCTAGCGGGCGAGTGTCGTCTCGTGAGGGTTTTCAGGGATGACACCCACAAACATCATATGGTTTCCTCAAAATAAGCCCAAACCAACATGCGACAAGCCCAGCAACAGCGAACAAGATTTCATACACATTATTAGCACATTGAATGAATTCAAACAAAAGTCCGAAATCATTAACATTATGTAATGCACCTCATAGAATTGAAACATTAAAAAGTGGGAGGGGAGCGAGCACATGCAAAGTGTGATTTGGAAAAAACTTATATAAATCGGATAAATGTTAAAGCAATCATAAATCCAATCCGCACGGGCATTACACACATCAAGTGAATTCACTTGAAACAGAGAGGTAACACACGGAATATGCGGGCATAAAGAGTAAATATGAATGGAAACTAGGTCGCACACATGTCACAAATGAAGAATGCTATATATAAAATGAAAAACTGTAATCTCAATGAAAGATACTGCTCATTAAAGGAGGCGAAATGTATTTTCACTGATTATCAAAACTATTTAAACTTTTTGATTACATATACTTAAGATCACATAGGACTTTAATAAGGTTGAAATGTAGGCGAGGCTAGGGTACGAAATGAAAGGAATGTATATACGAATTCAAAGTGTTCGGAATGAAAACTTGGAATAATGAAAACTGCGGTCAATATCAAAATTGGAAAATAACCCATAAAAGCATTGGATATAACAATGGGGAGAGAGATCAAAGCTTATTGAACTATGTATACAATATTTATAACTTTCTCTTTCTTTTTCTTTTCTTCTTTTTATCATGTTTTCTTTTGTTTTCTTTTGCTTTTTGCTTTCTCTTTTTCATCATTTTTTCACGTCTCTTTTTCTTTACTTTTCACACTCTCATATACCTAGATTGCAACTACAACACAACAACAACATTCAATCCAAAGTAACATTCCAAACAAAGGTATGGAAGGAGTATGTATGGTTTAAACTCCAATTCGGAGTTGGTTATGGGATTTGGGTTATGAATCGAAAGGTTATACTTAGGCTCAAGGGGTTAATGAGGGGAAACATATAAGGGTGAGGTCAAGGCCAATATGGGTGATATAACAAAGATGGCCTATGATCATTTCTTAAAGTTTACGTAATTCTCGAGTCAAAACAATATATGAAAATCATGCTCAAGTAATACATTTCAAGATATAAATTCAATTAATGAACGATCAAATGAAAGAATAGAGAGATTACCGACGAATTCAACGCTTTCAAAGAGGAAAGAATAGTGTATACACTCATAAACGACGAAACGTACAAAGCTTACTCAGTGTAAGTATATTCAATGCAACAAAAGATTACCGAGTTGTAAAAATCTTAAACCAAATCAATAAAGCAAGAATGGTGCATGTGCTCATGGGATTAAAGTTTAATTTATGAATTTATTCATAATATCAATAAGCGAGGAATAAAGTTTAATAATTTCTAAAATCGAGAACATGCATCATTGGGTTGTCTATTGGATCGGGAAATTATTGAAATTTATCATCGAAAACAAAGGCAAAAAGCCCACTAAAGGAGAAAAAGGAAAGAAAATCTTTTTGAAATTTTTGTATTTTTCTAAGAAAAGCATACTAAGTAAGTAACATGTGAGAAAAAACATGGACTAAATAAAGAAATGGATAGAATATCTGGTGCTTCCAAAATAAAGCTTGTGATTCAAGTGCAAATCTATCGCAACAAGTAATATCCAGTAAGTACGGAATCGTGATCCACAGGGATTGAAACACTCCTAAGAGAACATGATTAGGTTAAAGGGATTCTCTAAACGTCACAAAAGTTAAAGTGTAAAAGATGATTTAAAAGTTTGGAAAAGTGATTGAGACTAATCTCTAGACTAACATACTATTGATGATAAGTTAATTAATTAATAATTACGGAACTATGAAAAGAACTAAGATAAGCTTCAGTTCAAGAAATTAAAGGGATCGAGGATCATTCTCCCACCTCGGATTCACAAAGAAGGGGATTATAGGGCTTGGTTGAAATTAATTCTAATCGAGCATAACTAATTAAGTACGAACATCAACCATGTAGAGACTAAACTCAACAATGGAGGATTAGGGGTTAATTAATTATTGCTAGATGGGTTGGGTTTGTAGTAAAGCTTCAAACACTAACCCTTGCATGACAAGAGAGGTTAAGAAACTATGATACTCCAAAACCAATACATGAAGTTCCATTAGAACAATTATAAACCAAACCCTAAATATGAAGTTCAAGCATCCAAGGTGGGATTTTGATCCCCAATCATAAGTCTAGCTACTCATAATTGAAACTAAACTACACATGCTAGTTAACAACATAATTAAGTTAGTTATCTAGTTTAAACACAAACCAATGCAAGAGATGGAATTAAATGCAAATTAAAGCTAGTAGAACAAGTAGAGAAGAAGTAAATGAACCTTTCTTGCATTAATAACAACAATTCAACTAGAAATCAAAGCTTCACAAGTTGGTAGAAACCATAAATGAACTTGACCTAGGAGAGAGAAGAGAGTGTTTTTATATATCACCAAATATCTAACAAAAGTAATCTATATCTACAAAAGAGGAAAAACAAGGGATATATCCCAAAAATCCAACCAAAATGGCAAACTAGTAATGAGAAGAAAGCTGGAAATGCAGGGCCGAATCGATTCGGTGCCAAATCCGAATCAATTCGTAAGTGTAGAGATTTTCCCCTGTATGAAACCGAATCGATTCGGCATTAATCGCGAATCGATTCGGGCCTGCTGGAGAAGGAAAGTTGCCTATATTGGCATTAGTTGTCCCATGTTTCACCGAAACAACCGTAACTTCTTCCTTCAAGGTCGGATTCAAGCACCGTCGGAGGCCACGCGAAGATAAGAAGAAGGTCTACAACTTCCGTGAAGAAATCGGGATCAAAACCCGAGTGCTGAAATTACCAAAATGCCTCCGACTGTGCAAGTGTCAACGGAACTTTTCCGGATCAAAACCAAACTTCCCAAAATGCATTCCCGAGACCTATAAAAGCTCAATAAAGACACATACAAAGTATATTTGATTAATTCAGGGGTTAGTCAATAAATGAGTATAAGAACCGGGAAAAACATGCACGGGAACGCTAGAATGTACAAATTAACGGGGTATAAAATACAATAAAAGTGAGGAATCACACCCCCTAACTTATACATTGCTAGTCCCGAGCAATGAAGTATGAAGAAACAAGGGCCAACAACGCAACCAAAATAGAAGAAATATGTTCAACGAAGGAAAAATGCACTTTCGTAGGCGGACGATTGCATTTAGCATATGCAATAAGCCGTTTTAAACCCCTAGGTGGCCCTAGGGGACGAGTGAGGTCTCGTGAGGGTTTCCAGGGATGACACCCACAAACATCAAATCAACTCATACTATGATACTGAAAAATCCAATGCGTAGCTCAACAAATATCTAAGAAGCACAATTTATCAACAAAGTGAACGAAGCTCACACAAAAGACGGCAATTATCGGCATTAAACAAATAACTTCAATAAAAATCGAAACCATGGAAATGCGAAATAAGCGGACACATGTGGTAGTTTAGATTTGGCAAAACTTTCAAAATCCATATAAAAGCTAAGGCATGCATACTCAAGTTCTCTCTGGTTGTTACACTCAACACATGAAACACTTAGAAATGGGATGTAACACACACGGGACATGTGGGCATTAAGAGTAATTGTAAAGGGAAACTAGGCCACACACATGTCATCAATGAAGAACGTAATATAAAAGTGAAAAATACAATCTCATGAAAGGATATCGCATATTAACCAAGAGAAAAGCATTTAAAGAGATTATCGCTAATGTTCGACCTTTGAATCACATCACCCTAGGATCAAATAGGACTTTTGGGGGTATAGAATTTAGGCTAGGTTAGGGTTAGGAAAAGAAAGGGATGTGTGTAGGATCAAAGGAGATTCGGGAATAGCGCGGGGGATAATGGATTTAATGGGCAATTTAGGAATCGAAATAAAATTCCACAAGCAATGTATTCATGAGAGTGAGACTTTGATATTCATGCACATGGTGAAATGGGAAACAATTACGACCCATTTTATTCGATACTTTTCCTTTTCTTTTTCTTTTCTTTTCTTTTTCTTTTTCTTTTTCTTTTCTTTTCTTTTCTTTTTCTTTTCTAGCTTGATTGCAATCCATATAAACAACATCATTCAATCCCGGTAACAATCCCTAATCAAGGTACGGGAGGAGTAAATAAGGGTTTAGGACTCCAATGTGGAGTTGGACAAGGGATTTGGGGTTGAAACGAAAGGAATAATAAGGCTCAAGGGGGTTGACTAGGGGAAACATTTAAGGGTAAGGTCAAGGTCATATGGGTTAAACAACAACAAGGGCCTATAATCCTTTCCTAAAGTTTCATGTGCTTCGCGGAACTCAACACCATTGAAAATCATGCTCAAGTGATAAATCAGTTAGTATGCAATCAAATGAAAAGAAAATGAGATTTACAACGAGTTCATTGAAAAGAAAGAGATAGAGTAGGTGTATACGCTCACATATGATGATAAGTCTCAATTTTCACTTTTGTAAGGGTATAGCATGCGCCTTAGAATAACGAATTTGAAACACTTTAAACCAAATCATAAATAATTATTTGTGTATATGCTCAAAGCTTCACAGTTTAATTTTATGACGCTATTCACAATGCAAACAATAACGGGCTAAAGGATAATAAATCAATGACTCAAAGCATGCTTCGTAGCTATACAATAGGATATGCCGATCATATAAGTAATCATAGTAGATATGAGAGAGAAAAAGATTTTTTTTTTAAATTAATAAATAAATAACTACTAACATGATAACCGGCATCACAAATGTAATCCATACCCCCTAACTTGAATGAAACATTATCCCCAATGTTAGTAGGGATAAAAAGGGAAAAGGGGTTAGAAAATAGTCACCCCGTAAGGAGTAACTCGAGAAATGCGCAACGGCATGCCTGTTACATGTTAGTACCATAAACAATAATATATACAAAAGAGATATACACAAGAACAAATATGAAACTGAAAATAAGTAACTTCATTAATAATCACAAGTTGTGTACATGGGGCACAAAAACCAAAATTAGAAAATACACTAAATGTACTCTCTCCTCCCCACACCAATACACAACTACAAAGTTACAAACCCAAAAATCAAAATGAAGAACCACAAAAGTCAGCAGCAGAGAAAGTAGGATGAAAGCGGCCTACATATCGTCCGGATGGCGGCTCGGGGACTCGGGCGCAGTGGGGTCACGAGGGGCATAGGGGTCATAAAGGTACGGAGGCACAGCAGCCTCGCCCCCTCGTAAATGTGAAAATAGGTCCATTTGCGCCCGAGTAATCATCGAGATATCGCGCTCGTAAGCGCCCCGATACGCGGTAAAACCATCTTGGAACGAAGTAAAGCTCGACATGTAAGTGCCCCTAAACTCGAAAAAATCCGCCTATAACTCATCCATCCGCACCCCGAGATACGTGATGGGGTCAACAGAAGATGGGGCAGGAGGTGGGACAGGATAAGGCACATCCGGAATATCCGGCATAGGAGCATCAGGGGCATCCGCATCGCCAGGAGCATCCAACATTCGCTTCTTCCTCCTCTCCCAATAATCTTTTCCTAAACGTTTCTCAATGGCCTTCTCGCCAAGCAACTTGGGGAGGCGAGGAATGTTATCCGTACCTGCCACCTCGCAATTAGCATCTCTACAAATTCGGGAAACCAACCGCACGTACGGGAGGGTAGTGGTACCCTTCTCACAGTAAGCGGCCTTTAGCATCCGCTGAAGTACCAATGCGGGAAGGTTGATAATAGAATTGGCGTCCAAGAGATGGTAAAGGAAGTGGGCCTGGGCGGAGCGAAGAACAACCTTGGTTTGGGTCGGCGTGATGGAATTAACAGTAACAAGGTGGATGATACGGTGGTTGTCGGGCATAAGAGATGTGGGGAAAGTCTCCCCAGTCCAAACATTCCCTGGCGCCAAACGCGCAATCAGGGTTTCATTCGTCAGCCTCCCCTCGTCGGATCAAGGGTAATCAAAATCCTCGGGGTTATCGGCCCCAGTCAGATGCAAAGCCAAGAGAGGCTTTGAAATAGGAATTCTCTTACCCCGCACGTAAGCCTCAAAAGTTCTGTCCCCAGTTGGGACGAGAGACGCATAGAACCGACGAACATGCTCATCATTGACATCACCCGCCCTGGCAAGGTGGGCTTCCCAATTAAACTTCTGAAAGTACCGACGAACAGAGGCGGGGAAATCCTCAAGGTGCACAAGCCTCTCAATAGCAATTGGGCGACCCGAAAGAAATTTATCCCGGAACTAGTCCCTTTCCTACTTTGAGCGAAAGGATTCTAAACCTCCCCGACCCGAAATTATATTGGATGTGGGCTTGGAGATCGAAGAAACCTACAAAACATCAATTCAATACACACACCATAAGTGCGATGCACAAAATCAAAGTAATTGTGAAATAAAGGGAACTAGGTTCGGAGGGTGTGCGTTGTAAAAAATTGGTCAAATAGACTTAACCGACGCACACCGCACACAAACAAGGATAATTCGACAAGAATGTGCGATAAAAGGTGCGAAGATGAAGCTTTAGCGCACAAAATCATCACAGAGGCATTTCATCGAACATATAGTGTGCAATGCATAGAAAGTAGGGTGAAAATGACATACTCAATGTGAAAAAAACCCCAACAAATACAACTTAATCATCAAAGCAACATAAACAAGTTGTATTTGTTGGATTCACATCACAAATAATGGGAAAATAAGGAGTTTCATGCAGAAAAAATGTGGATTTTACAAATGGCATTTAACCCTACTTTCATACCAAAAACACTTTATAAGACATGAAATCAATCTAATAGGGTTGAATTAGTTACCTTGGATGAGGATGCCTTGGAAGAGGAAGCCATGAGGGGGAAGAAATGTGGAAGAAGGGAAATGATATGGGAGAGGCTGTGTTCGCAGGTTAAGAGAGTAGAGAGAATGAGAAGAGGATTAAAACAAAATGTGGGAATTTTAAGTGAACAGGTGCTCCGAATCGATTCGGTAGTTAAACCGAATCGATTCGCTACTCTCGGATTGAACACTGTCTAAGGGCGAATCGATTCGGTATTAATCTGAATCTATTCGGGAGAAGAGACCTGACACTTTGGATTAACCGAATCGATTCGGCAGAATAGCGAATCGATTCGCTGACTCTAAATTTTTCCACTGGGAAGGGTCGAATTGATTCGGTGATAAACCGAATCGATTTGGATGCTGGGATCCCAGTTTCTGCTATGCTGATTTTCTAATTCTCATGAAGTTTAAATTTTGGGGCCACCTCAACTGGATTTCATGGACCAAAATGATAAACCATATGTATGTGACTGGTCCAGAACCAAAAAATTGAAACCCCTCACGTGCCGGGGGTTGCTCGACACCAAAATTGAGGATTCAATGAACCGAATCACCCCTGCTAACGGGGCTGCTGCGTACGATGTCCGGTTGTAAATCTGCAGATATTATTAGGATGTACTTCACAATGTGAACACCTATCCTTCCCCTCGGTCCGACTTCGCTCCAACTAAGGCTCATACACTTAACAATTATATTGGGTTCAAGATCGGAGGATATGACACCTATCCAAAATGGACTACCCCAACCGCTGAACCCGCGTTTGGTTTTGAAAACCGGATTAATATTTGAAAGAGGGGGCCATGGGTTCTTACAGTGATGGACCGGAGGGTCGGTGCACAATTCGATAGAGACATTTTCCACCCTATTTTTCTCCGAGCAACTCCCCCTACACGGGATTGACGACTCTATGTAAATGTCAGTTTCGGAAACGATAGAGTCATCAATCGGAGTGAAATCAAAATTGCCTAATTTATCCCCAAATTTCATGGTTTTCTCCTACGTCAACCTCTCCTAACATGTCAAAACACACATCTAACACACTCCATTCGATTTCCTCCCTCGCAATATGATCGTCGTCCACACACATCATTCCAACGAAATTCACTTCCCTCACACAATCATCTTCGTCACTCGAGAGGTGCGACACATTGAAAATATTGACATCTAATGTCATATTCCCAAAAGACAAGTTCATCTCACCATTCCTACAATTTATCGAAGCATTCGTGGTCGCGAGGAATGGTCGTCCTAAGATGACGGGAGGTTGATTATTCGGGCTTAAAACAGGTTGGGTATCAAGAACGATAAAGTCGACCGGGAACACAAAGGTGTCTATCTGGACGAGGACATCTTCCAAGACTCCCCGTGGAATTTTGGTGGAGCCGTCGGCCAATTGAATTTTAGTTTTGGTAGGACTAAGTTCTCCCAATTCCAATTGAAGATAAACCGAATACGACAAGAGGTTCACACTAGCTCCTAAATCAAGAAGAGCGCGATTAATGGCGAAGTTTCCAATCATACACGAAACAGTTGGACACCTTGGGTCCTTAAATTTTGGAATCGTGTTGTGTTGGAAAATGGAACTAACCTGTTCAGTCAACTCCACCTTTTTGTGAGAAACATGATTTCTCTTAAAGGTGCACAAATCTTTCAAAAACATGCCATAGGAAGGGATTTGCTTAATCGCGTCAAGGAGAGGGAGATTGATTTTTACTTGTTTGAACGTCTCCATGATCTCTTGATCTTTGTTGGGTTTAACAATTAGAAGGAGCCTTTGAGGGTAGGGTGCGGGAAATGGACAAGGGACTGAAGTTTCCGGCCCCTTGGTCGGCGACTCATCTCTTTTCTTTTGGGGAGTCACTTCACTCTCTCGGGGAGTTATTGTGACCTCGTCGGATTCTTTCGGGGAAGGTGGAGGCGGATTTTAAATCACCTTCCCACTCCTAAGAGTGGTGATGGAATTAATATGTTCCATAGACCTACATTGAGCGGAAGAAGGAGTAGAAACATCGGAATTCGTGCTATTTTGCCCAACGGGCCCATGAGATTGTGACGGGAATTTTCCTTTTTCTTGCACACTCAAAGAAGCGGTCAACTTGGAAATTTATTTTTCGAGCCTAGAGTTTGTGGCCTGTTGATAAGTCGCAAAAGATTGAAAAATTTATTCTAGACTTCTCTTGTTCGGGTGCGCGAAGGCAGGTATAACTGGTGGAGGTGGATGTTAGTTGTACGGTTGTTGGTAATTCTGAGGCTGGGGAGGACGAGATTGTGGATATTGGTAACCGAGTTGGTTACCCCAAGATGGATTAAACCCTTGGTCAGGAACGTTTTGTGATCTTCTAAAAACTCCCATAGCGTTCGCTTGGTCATGGAGGATCACTTTGTAAGCCGGAATAGTGGGACAATCTTGGGTCGAATGAGCATTAGTGTCGCAAATGGCACACAACTCCTCAATTACGGAATGAGTTTGAACCACGGGATCTCAAACCTTCGAGCCGAACTCCTCAACTTTCTTAGATAATTTATCTAATCTCATTTTCATCTCATCCTCGTCACTGAGGTGATACATACCAGGGTTAGACGAGGACGGAACCGAAGGTCGCGAACTGGTTTTGTTCGGATCCGAGGTATCCCATGCTTGGGTGGTCTCGGCACAATATTTGAAATGTGCCCACGCATCATCGGGATCTAAACCAAAGAACTCACCGGAGCACATTGTCTCCACCATTTGTTTCGCATTAAGTGTAAGCCCATTGTGGAAAAATGAGATTAATCTCCACTTTTCGAAACCGTGGTGTGGGCATTTATGAAGTACCTCATTAAATCTCTCCCAACATCGCTCGAATGATTCACCTTCGGATTGAACGAATGTTTGGGTTTGACTCTTTAAAGAGTTGGTGCGATGAGTTGGAAAGAATTTTTTCAAAAACTGCGCTTGCATTTCGCGCCAACTCCCGATGGAATTAGGAGCCAAGGACCAAAGCCAAGTTTTGGATTTGTCCTTCAAGGAAAATGGGAAGAGTTTGAGACGTGTGACATCTAGAGGACAGTTTTGATCGCTAAAAGTAGCGCACACCTCCTCAAACTCTCTAACATGAAGGTAAGGTTGTTCATTGTCCATGCCGTGGAAAGTAGGAAGTAATTGAATCATTCCATTACGAAAATGGAATTGCGCGGCATTGTAAGGAAAAATGATACAAGACAGAGAGGTGGTCCTCTCCGGTTGTAAATAATCACGCATGGTCCTATACAGGGGTTCAGGTGCAACCCCTTGACTACCGTGCTCACTAACATTGTCGGCCATGGTTGTAGGATCGGAGTGGACCCAGGTATACGAAGAAGACGAGACTAAACTAGAACGAGAAATTGATGGTAAAGGTCTCGAATAATCCGAGGGTTCACTAGACGATGGTTCACGAATAGGATTCAAATTGCTACTACTCGTGTCATGCATTTACAGAATTTTGGATTGATTTTTGGAAACCGTGATGTCACGGTGACCACAGGGAACGATAGTGTAAAGAGAATATCTAAACCCTAAGCTAGTTGCCAATCCCCGGCAACGGCGCAAAAAACTTGGTGCTTCTGAAATAAAGCTTGTGATTCAAGTGCAAATCTATCGCAACAAGTAATATACGGAATCGTGATCCACAGGGATTGAAACACTCCTAAAAGAACATGATTAGGTTAAAGGGATTCTATAAACGTCACAAAAGTTAAAGTGTAAAAGTTGATTTAAAAGTTTGGAAAAGTGATTGAGAGTAATCTCTAGACTAACATACTATTGATGATAAGTTAATTAATTAATAATTACGGAACTATGAAAAGAACTAAGATAAGCTTGAGTTCAAGAAATTAAAGGGATCAAGGATCATTCTCCCACCTCGGATTCACAAAGAAGGGGATTATAGGGCTTGGTTGAAATTAATTCTAATCGAGCATAACTAATTAAGTCCGAACATTAACCATGTAGAGACTAAACTCAACAATGGAGGATTAGGGGTTAATTAATTATTGCTAGATGTGTTGGGTTTGTAGTAAAGCTTCAAACACTAACCCTTGCATGACAAGAGAAGTTAAGAAACTATGATACTCCAAAACCAATACATGAAGTTCCATTAGAACAATTATAAACCAAACCCTAAATATGAAGTTCAAGCATCCAAGGTGGGATTTTGATCCCCAATCATAAGTCTAGCTACTCATAATTGAAACTAAACGACACATGCTAGTTAACAACATAATTAAGTTAGTTATCTAGTTTAAACACAAAC
This sequence comes from Sambucus nigra, assembly GCA_949130495.1. Classification (NCBI taxonomy): domain Eukaryota; kingdom Viridiplantae; phylum Streptophyta; class Magnoliopsida; order Dipsacales; family Adoxaceae; genus Sambucus; species Sambucus nigra. Next base: position 239,549,932 of record OX422208.1, on the reverse strand, counting down.
CAATGCAAGAGATGGAATTAAATGCAAATTAAAGCTAGTAGAACAAGTAGAGAAGAAGTAAATGAACCTTTCTTGCATTAATAACAACAATTCAACTAGAAATCAAAGCTTCACAAGTTGGTAGAAACCATAAATGAACTTGACCTATGAGAGAGAAGAGAGTGTTTTTCTATATCACCAAATATCTAACAAAAGTAATCTATATCTACAAAAGAGGAAAAACAAGGGATATATCCCAAAAATCCAACCAAAATGGCAAACTAGTAATAAGAAGAAAGCTGGAAATGCAGGGCCCAATCGATTCGGTGCCAAATCCGAATCGATTCGGAAGTGTAGATATTTGCCCCTGTATGAAACCGAATCGATTCGGCATTAATCGCGAATCGATTCGGGCCTGCTGGAGAAGGAAAGTTGCCTATATTGGCATTAGTTGTCCCATATTTCACCGAAACAACCGTAACTTCTTGGTTCAAGGTCAGATTCAAGCACCTTCGGAGACCACGCGAAGATAAGAAGAAGGTCTACAACTTCCGTGAAGATATCGGGATCAAAACCCGAGTGATGAAATTACTAAAATGCCCCCGACTGTGCAAGTGTCAACGGAACTTTTTCGGATCAAAACCAAACTTTCCAAAATGCATTCCCGAGACCTATAAAAGCTCAATAAAGACACATACAAAGTATATTTGATGAATTCAGGGGTTAGTCAATAAATGAGTATAAGAACCGGTAAAAACATGCACGGGAACGCTAGAATTTACAAATTAACGGGGTATAAAATACAATAAAAGTGACGAATCAATATCCCGCACCCACTAACTTAAAACCTGACATTGTCCTCAATGTTAATTAAGAACCAAGTTAAAGAGAGGAAAAGAGCGATATTACCCAAAATTGGAGCGATCCCCATCCATAAGAACAAGTCCAAAGAATCTACAAAACAAGTTAGTGCCGAGCATAGAGAAAACAAATAACATAAAAAATAACTAATTACAGAAAGAAAAAATAAAAAGAATAAAAAGATAACTATATGCAACCTACTATTTAGGCTTCACACTAACTATACACTAGAAGTCTAAATAGTTGAGGGTCCACCATGAGAACGATTTGACTTTGGAGGACAACCGGTGTACCCTCACTCTCAAGCATACCTTTCGAAAAATATGAATTTCGTTCGAACAACGTAAGGCATGCATAAGGCGTAAGAAAGGAACCATCGTCAATTAAAAGTCTTGGAGGGACAATGGCGGATTTGGATTGAACGGGTGACAAAAGCATGTGGGGACCGAGAAAAGAAGAATATCCTCCCAAGGATTTTGAAATTGGAATGGGAGGTGGCGCACATGAGGGCAAAGATGCCTTCATGGAAGGCGACTCGAGCAAGTACTCCTCATCGGCGAAAAAGTTTAACAGATTAAAGTTTGAAACCGATTCATCGGGTACTTGTGACGGTGTGATAACAGAGAATGAAAATGGGGAGGAAAGAAAATCAAACTCAGGAGATGAATCATCATCGCTTGGAGATTGAGTTTCGAAGGAAATAAGATCATTTCATTGCAAATAGACATTACATCATTTTCATCCTCACTTTTAATATCTATTACGCAATGGGCCAAGTCATTAATGTTTTGTTCCAAAGTAGACACAAAGTCCTCATTTGGGTCAAAACATTCCTCGACTTCAAAACTCTCAGAAGAAAAATCGTCGTCGAACTGAAATAATAAATCCAATTCATATTCCCACAAATGATTTTCTTCCAGATAACGATTTTCAAGTTTCTCATGCTCAAGCATATGCAAGCCCTCGCCAAAAGTCATAGGCCGAGTTGCGGATTCTTAAAAATGCGAACTTTGAAAATCACCATCGGACTTTAACTTAAACTCATTATTATAAGAATTTTGAAAACTATTGCAATTCATTTCAAAACTTCTATTATAAGGAATTAGAGGCACAAAATCATTACCATCATCCTCAAAATTCCAATAACCCAAGTTTTGGCTTTCATTATACTTGCCCAAAGTCATTTTTGAATTTGAGATTTTTGGGACTCTAAGTACTGACCGAAAGTCATAGGATTACTAGCATTTTGAGAATTATAACAATGATTACTGAAAGAATTGGAATAAGACATGCTTACCCCAAAAATGGCTCAAAGTGGCGAATTCCACAAAGTAGATGCGCGTGGGAAATTCAAGCATTTCTTGGCGCTCAAATATAGAAGTTCTGCAAAAATGTTAGGCAAAAAATACAAATAGAAATAAAATACTACGAAATACAAAAACAAAAAAAAATCTAAAACAAACTCATCCACGGCAACGGCACCATTTTGATTAAGGGTGAAAAGTAGCGCATGTCAAAACGTCGATTGTTGTTTTCTATTCACCGCCTTAATACAAAAAAAACTAAGCTTATGACCACACTCAACGGGTGAGTACAGCGACCAAGTTCGGGTATCAAAAATCCACAGAGACGAGTTGCTAGAATTTATAGGATTTAATATTCCTAAATAAAAGTGTAAAAGATAAATATGAATAAAAAGGAAAAGATGTAGAAAGAGAAATGATTAATCTAAGCGAGTGTATTTAAACTAGATTAAGAAAGCGGTAAAAACTATAGGTTGCGTCGAATATCCCTCACCCGAGTTAATTAGTATAAAATAGTTTCATGGGTCAACGAGTTATTACAAATGCGTCTCATTTAATTAAATCAAGGGTTGTCACCCCCCTAAATTCACATAAAAGCCTAATACGATTTTAGCGGCAACAAATACCCCGAAAATTACGCACGAAAGGTCGTAAGCACGGAGCATACATGATATGCCTCGTCAAATACCCTAGACTCAATAACTAGGACAACGTACTCGAAATAGACCCATAAACACCATCATCAAAGCAAAGCAACATGTCAATCCGGATGAGTTCAATCCGACACAACCTAGACTAAATTAGCTAGAAAGCATATTAAGAATGCGGTAAATAAACACGGTAAATAAATGCAATAAACCTACACTAGAAAGAAAGTGAAAAAAGAAAGTAAACCTAATTATGAAAGCACGTAAATTAACTACAAATCAAGAATAAAGGAAATACAAACTATATTAATGGAGAGGGAAAATGAGTAAAACTTACAAACCCTAATGGGTGTCAAACCAAGAGAGGAAGAAGAAATAGCTCTCAAACCCCCAAACCCTAACTCAAACTATCTCAAATCTAATATATATGATATTTACAACAAAAAACCTTTATATAGTAAGTTGGATTAAATTAGAAAAGAAAAGTAGAAAGGGAAGAAAAGGGAAAAATATCAACTGAAAATAGGGGATCGATTGATTGATTGCTCAGATCTGAGCCCACTGCTTCCCATCGAATAATGAAAATTGGATGATCAATTGATCGATCCCTTTGATCGATCGATCGATCAAGCAGGGCTGCTTCAAGCTTCTTCCTGTTTAGGCTCAATTGGTTTTCTCTTTCACTAAAATCGCCGTAACTTCTTCGTTAGGGATCGCAATCGCGCAATGTTCACGGCCACGCAAAGCTTGCAAGGAGAGATACAAATTTCATGGAGATAATGGGCCAGGCGCCCAAAATGTGGAAAGACTAAAATGCCCTTGAACGTGCAAAAATGTACGAACTTGAACGGAATGCATCCGAACTTCACACTTAGCATCCAAATATCTATAAAAGATCAATTAACCCTTACAAATCATGTTAACATTGAAATCTGAGTTTTTCTGGTTAACGAGCATAAATATAGGGAATAAGATACCCGAGGGGGCTAAAATGCGTAGGTTCGAGGGATGAAATACGTAATATTTACGTTTTATCACTAGATAATAGACTTAATCAATGACTTACATCCCTCACAAGGCTTGATGTTATGCTATCTTTTACCTCTCCTTCATAGTCCAATATAGGAGTCCACCCACGCAAGGTGTCATAGCACGCAAATCCACACATGTCTTAGTATCTATCGATGAGGCTCATATAGATTGTAGGGGTTAGGATATTACTTTCACGATAATAGGTCAGAAGATGTATATTGTGGTTATGCATAGGCCGGAGTGTGGATTCATGACTCATTTGCATTTTATTAATGAGGGTATGATTGTTCCATTAGAATCGATACCAATTTTTTCAGATTTTCTAATGTATTTGAGTAGGTGCTAGGGCCTAAGAGATTAACTTTATGATTGACTTGACTAACTACACAAAGTTATTTGCCAATGCACCTTTGGATATGAGGGAGTTGATGGATACAATTAAGTAGTTGTTTGAGTATGGATTCATTTATAATTACACATAACTATGGGTAGATTTAGTTATCTTTGTGAAGAAGAGAGACGATTCACTATTGTTATGTGTTAACTACCATGAATTGAATAAGGTGACAGTGAGGAACAAGGGCCCTTTGTTGAGGATCGCTGATTTATTTGATCAGTTAAGGGTGATTTTTCCTTCTCAAAAATAGATTTTCATACGGGTTACCATCAATTGAGGGTACGGGAGGAGGACCTACTGAAGACTGCCTTTTTAACTCATTATGGTTCCTACGTGTTTATAGGCATTCCATTTTGGAAGACCAACACCCCCTCCATGCTCATGTACTTAATGAACCAGGTATTCCAACCCTATTTGGAATAGTTTATAATCATCTTCATTATTAATGACATATTTATTTATTCACAGACTGAGGAGGAGCATGCCAAACATTTTAGGGTTGCACATTATATTTTGCGAAAGCATAAGTTGTATGATAAATTCTAAAAGTGTGAGTACTGAAGACATGAGGTGAAGCTTTTGGGTCATGTAGTCTCAAAGTAAAGATTTTTGATGGATGAGAAGAAGGTATCAATCATGTTATACTGAGGACAAACCACGACACCTACGACGATTCGTAAACTTTTGGGATTAGTTAGTTATTATCGAAAATTCATTCAAATATCTTTTAAGATAGTGGGATTGTGGATCGAGTAAACTCTAAAAGGTATTCAGTTTGTTCATATTGAGATATGTCAGAAATATTTTGACACTCTCAAGGATTCGTTAAGTTCAACTATAATTTTGGCTATACCTTGGAATGGGTTTGAGTATTTGGTATACACCGATGATTCCCTATAGGGATTAAGTGGGGTGTTTATGCAGCAGGATCGTCCTATTATCTAAGTATCTCAAAAATTAAAGACAATAAGGTTCACTATCTGACACATGATTTGGAGTTAGCAACTGTTGTGTTCGCACTACATATTTGGAGAAATATTTTATCGGGGAGAAGTTCAAGATTTTTAATGATCATAATAATCTTCAGTATTTGTTCGCATAGAAAGACCTGAACATGTGTCAGAGACATTGGCTCAAGTTCATTAAGGATACTAGTTTATGAATCATTGTCACCCGGGGAAGGACAATATAGTGTTAGATGCTTTGAGTCGATGACTGCGTAATAATTTGTATAATCTTTAGTTGATCGAAGTGTTGTTCGTTCAGGTGATTGGAAAGTTGGACAATGCTTTTAAGGGGATTCTCATCATGAATCCTAATATCATTATACGAGTGATTCGATGAGAGGGAGATGATGAGGCATGAAAGGAAAAAGTAGTCAATATTTTATCCACTAGTGTACCTATTTACACTATTAGTCTGGATGGTGGGCTATGATAAAAGGGTTCATATGAGGGATTTTATAGGACCGTCATGTAAGAGTCAAAGGACTATAATTTTTTGTTCATCCCAGTGGGGGTAATATGCACCCGAATATGAGGAGACTATAATGGTGGGTTAAGATAAAGAGGGACATTTTTTACATTTGTGTCCTAGTATAATACGTGCCAGATGGTAAAGGTGAATCATCAGCGACTGTCAGGTACACTTCAACCCTTAACCATTCCCAAGTGGAAGGGGAACATCATTTCAATGGACTTGATCATCGAATTTCCTTTGGTGCCCAACCAAAATGACTCTATTTGGTTTATAATGGACCGCTTGACGAAGGTTGCATATTTTTCCACTCCAAACAAATTTCACAACAAAGAAATATGCATGATTGTTTGTGCCAGACATTATTTGGTTGCACGGGGTACCTTTGTCGATCATCTCAGATAGGTATCTAAATTTTGTATCTTAATTTTTGAGCATTTCTTACGAGATTATTGGGACTAGGTTGCAATTGAGTACATCTTACCATCATCGTATTGATTGGCAGACATAGGAGAGAACCAGACTTTGGAGGATGAAAATAATAGGCCCCCAATTTTAAATAATTATTACAAAAAGTAACAGTTTCAATTTAGATGCGGAAGCGATATGGTTCATAAAACAAATTTTAATTTCTTTTACACATTAAAATTAAACAAGTCCGCGAAATTTGCCTAAGTCATATTTTCAATATTCCCAAATTAGGCCAAACTAATTTTATCAAATTAAGTGATAACTTGAATTAAATTAATATAAACATTACCCAAAATATTAATTAGCACCAAATTAAATAAGTCGTGATATTTTATCTGTTTACCTAAGCATGCGTTCTACATGAGATTTGCGAAAGATAAAATAAAAAAATAAATCACTACGCCGCGATGTACGAGGAAAAACCCACAACGGGAAAAAATATCGGACGACCCTAGCCTTAAGTCCACTAAGTATGGTTTTATGATTACAAGATAGATGACTTACTTCCCCGACTCGACCCCTTTCAAGCCTTGACGCGTCTTTTTGTAAACACATCCGCCTAGTCAACAACCCCGGAGCTCCACCGGAATCTTGAAATTCACCAATGAGACTTTAGGTGCACCGTCAACCACACATGGTTCCTTTCACCATGTGAGAATGCCGCAGGAAAACAAACTCTTCTTCTTTGAGGGATTTAGAAGTAAACCCAAACAATCTCTTCAATGAGGTAGAGAAAAACCGGTGCCAAACACTCCAAGCAATGATATATATATTGAAACTTGGAATAAACAAATTATGGATGTGTAAACCTTGATTTTGTTTTAAAGATTAAAACATTTTAACAAAAATTCAAAGGGACATTTTATTTGGAAGAATTAACTCTTAAAACACTCTAAGTGATGAAAAACTTATCAAAAAGACATCTCAAAAATGTTGCTCCCGCACTAGTTAAATCTGTCAAAAAGTTAGTGGGAAAACAAGTGGGAAAAGTGGGAAAACTGTCAAAAACTGCCCAAATAACTGTTCCCGCCAAATCTCGTTCAAACGAGATTTTCGTTCGAACGAAGTCTTGTTCGAATGATACTTCTAACGAAATTCTCGTGGCAGGTTGTTGGCAAACCTCGTTCGAACAACATTCTCGTTCAAACGACAATTTCGAACGAACTTCCAGAATGTTTGAATTTTGATTTTTAGCCCAGAAACTTTATTATAAAGTTTTAAAGAAATTTTTCTGAAAATAACCAACAGTATAAAAACAAAGTACACCCATATAAATATGGTTCCAAGCTCCTATATATATATTAAAATGCATTTATACCTTAGGAGCAATGGAACAATATTGATGGCGTACAAACGAGGCACAATACACACGGTATTTGATGAAGCTTTAATATCTTGGCCGCTACGTCTTCAACAAACACATCATAGGCTTGAATGGATAAAATTTAAAACTATCCTATGACATAAACGTTTTTGTCCGAAATTGAGCCAAAACTACAAAGGACTCAATTAAAAATTTGTGTCCTTAAAAATCTCCCCCTTTGTCTATTCCAAGACAAAAACCAACAAAAATCCTAAAGGGCCGTCAAGCTCTACTAGACTTATAAAAATGTTCCACCCAAAATAAAAATACAATAGATTGACTCAAACAACCCAAGGATCAATATCTTTGCCGACGATGAAAGTTGCCATTTAGAAGAAATCCTACACCCTTAAGCAAACTATCAAACGCATAGGGAATATCAAGAATATTAAATGCAATTAAGATAAATACTCCCCCTAAATTAATTCTCCCCTTTATCAACTATGATAAACCTAAGAAGATAGCGTTCTCCCCCTAAGTTAAATCTCCTAAACTAAGATACGATTACAATAGGAATAGATACCATTTCTCCCACTATCATTCTCCCCCTTTTTCTTCAGGAATAGACAAAGGATAAAAACCAATTTAAATGTGATAAAGCTTAGAGTGATAAGAGCATGAAAGCATATGGGCAACAAAAGCAAAACTAATCCATGCAAATAATAACGGATACTAACTAAGATGCAAGAAAATGATACCAATATGATACATAAAGTATTAATCATGTGATATCAACAAAGAATGCAACAAGATAGATAACAATTATGAATTGAAGCATAGATGGACTAGAAAACAAGGCAAAGACAAAAAAATATCATATATATACATACTCTAGATATATCAAAGATGAACACGCACATATATATAGATATAAACACACACACGACACAAAATACAATAAGTTTTTCACACTCATATGGAAAAAATATGTCATATGGAAACGGAAGTGTTGGGGTGTGAACTAGTAACAATTAAATTTAGACCCAATCATTTAAAACATGTTCACGGAGTTCTCAATTTATTGCAAACTTCATCACATTTGAATATAACCTCATGTGAAAATATAAATTGAACTCAATGAACAAACATACACAATGAATACATTGAAAGTACAAACCAATGGAGTTATGACATTAAAAGTACAACTAGGATAAACATACATTGTGAAAATCGTTGATAAACCATCCAATCTCCCTCAATAAGCATATATATATTTGAATGAATATATCAAACAAAAATAGGCTTTGGCAATTATTTTTCTTGTTAATGCCATAATTCTATTCTTAGGCCTTTGGACCACGTATTTCTTTTAGGTCCAAATAAACGGTGGCTTACTATTCGCAAAGGATAACAAATCCTTTCGGATCCCTTCCTCGTGCACATTTATATATAACATATTTATATCGCACAAATCTCACGTGCAACGAATTTTGGCATGCACTAATCCTCCTAGGTCACATAACATGTAGATGACAAGATTGGTAGGAGAATACCTCACAAAGCTCAAATATAAAATGTGAAGTTAAAATTTCAAATGAGCTCGTGCATGTGTGAAAAGAGACATATAAAAAAATAGAATACATTATAAAAACACAAAATCCAACTACTCCATGTAAGCATGGTAAAGAACATAATAAGTATTGACAATCTAAACCAAAAGTTCTAGACACATGGGAGCGAAAAAGATGGGATTCAAACACAAGTATATGCCACATAAAGTGTGTCAATCTAAAATACACACAAAAAAATCTTTTTGAGTTTTTCAAAATTTTAACCAAAGCTAGAAATATTTACTCAAAAGACACACAAAAATAATTTGTATTTTCCATTAAGCATAAATTACGAAAAGGGTAAAACACAAATGATAAACAAAGATCTTTTTGTATTTTTCATTTAAAGCAGACTAAAATGAAAGAAGTATAATACAAAAGATAAACAAGTCATGATTTCTAGCATGAGATAAAATAAAGCAATGACTCGAAGATGACTAAACATGCATTCACCTAGCAATGATATATAATATGAAGCATAAAAAGATAGAGTATGCAAACAAAAACTAATACATTCAACCTTTAAATTTAGCAAGGGAGGTTTCATGTGAAAGCAAATGAGAATCAATAAATCTAATATCTAGCGCGTCTAAAAAAGATTTTCTAACCCATATAGATGTATATTTAAAATGATGAGATTTGGGAACTAATGAAATGGTAGACATAGACTTCCTAGGACTTATTTTAAGATCAAAACAAAATGACCTAAGGTGACCTTTCCTACCACAATGCAAGCATGTGAAAACACGAGGAATGATACCTACGGTGTGACCTTTTCCAAAGTCCTTGGATAAAGTTGACCCTCTAAAACAAACAATGGTCTTAGCTTTAGCAGCGCAAATATTTGAACAAAATGAACTAAAATCATTACAACTACTACTCGAGTCTTATAAGTCATTTGTCATTTTTAAAATTTTGGACTCAAGTAATAAATTAGACTCCTCAATTTTACGGACTCCTTCTTTAAATTTTCAATTACACCTAGAAGGTTATCACGCTCCCCCTTAATGTGAGCAAACATGTCCCTAAGAGTCTTTTCTCGACAAACACTCACTTTCTTGGACTTTTTAAAAATATTAAAACTGTAATTTATGTCCATGAGCTTTTCACAAAAAATATCTTTTTGAGATAGGGAGTTTTGCAAAAACTCAACTTTAGCTTTAAAACAAGATTTTTCATCTTCAAGAAATTTAATTCTTTTTGCAAATCTCAAATTTAATTCTCTTAATTTTTCATTACACTTATTAAGCCCATTAAATTCCTCTCGAATAGAAAAAACTTCATTATCATTAGAAAATGATAAATTATCATTAAGACGTCCCATCGAGAGATACAAAAAAATGAGAGTAAGTAAAAAATTGAACCACTTAAAAACACAAGGAACACAAAAATTATAAAAGCTGAAAAATGGATCTTTGACGCGATAAATTAGCACTCCGGCTCTGATACCAATTTCAAAAGCGATAGCTTTTCTGAATCAATGCTCTGATACCAATTTGAAAACGATAGGCCCCTAATTTTAAATAATTATTACAAAAAGTAATAGTTTCAATTTAGATGCGGAAGCGATATGGTTCACAAAACAAATTTTAATTTCTTTTACACATTAAAATTACACAAGTCCTCGAAATTAGCCTAAGTCATATTTTCAATATTCCCAAATTAGGCCAAACCAATTTTATCAAATTAAGTGATGACTTGAATTAAATTAACATAAACATTACCCAAAATATTAACTAGCACCAAATTAAACAAGTAGTGATATCAACCAAATTTTATCTTTTTACCTAAGCATGCATTCTAGGTGAGATTTGTGAAAGATAAAATAAACAAATAAATCACTACGCCACGATGTACGAGGAAAAACCCACAACGAAAAAAAACATCGGACGGCCCTAGCCTTAAGTCCACTAAGTATGGTTTTACAATTACAAGACAGATGACTTACTTTCTCGACTCGACCCCTTTCAAGCCTTGACGCGTCTTCTTGTAAACTCATCCGCCTAGTCGACAACCCCAGAGCTCCACCAGAATCTTAGAATTCACCAATGAGACTTTAGGTACACCGTTAATCACACATAGTTCCTTTCACCATGTGAGAATGCCGCAGCAAAATAAACTCTTCTTCTTTGAGGGATTTAGAAGTAAACCCAAACAATCTCTTCAATGCGGTAGAGAAAATCCGGTGCCAAACACTCCAAGCAATGATATGTATATATATATTAAAACTTGGAATAAACAAATTATGGATGTGTAAATCTTGATTTTGTTCTAAGGATTAAAACATTTTAACAAAAATTCAAGGGGACTTTTTCTTTGTAAGAATTAGCTCTTAAAACACTCTAAGTGATGAAAAGGTTATCAAAAAACCATCTAAAAAATGTTGCTCCTGAACTAGTTAAATCTGTCAAAAGGTTAGTGGGGAAAACAAGTGAGAAAAGTGGGAAAACTGACAAAAATTTCCCAAATAACTGTTCCCACTAAATCTCTTTCGAACGAGATTTTTGTTCGAATGAAATATTGTTCGAATAATACTTCTAACGAAGTTTTCGTGGCAGGTTGTTGGCAAACCTCGTTCAAACAACATTCTCGTTCAAACGACAAACTCGTTCGAACGACAATTTCGAACAAACTTCTTATAAAGTTTTAAAGAAATTTTTCTGAAAATAACCAACAATATAAAAACAAAGTACACCCATATAAATATGGTTCCAAGCTCCTATATATATATATATATATATATATATATATTAAAATGCATTAATACCTTAGGAAGAATAGAACCATGTTGATGACGTAGAAACGAGGCACAATACACACGGCATTTGATGAAGCTTTAATATCTTGGCCGCTACGTCTTCAACAAACACGTCATAGGCTTGAATGGATACAATTTAAAACTATACTATGACATAAACGTTTTTGTCTGGAATTGAGCTAAAACTATAAAGGACTCAATTGAAAATGTGTGTCATTACAAAGGATATGCTTAGGGCCTGCGTATTAGATTTAAAGGATAGTTAGGAGGTCCATTTTCAATCGGTAGAATTATCCTTAAATAATAATTATCAGAATTCCATCAATATGGAACCATGTGAGGAATTGTATGGGTAACTATGTAGATCACCAGTGTTTTGGTTAGACCTAGGAAAAAGTACTTTGTTGGGACCCAAATTTATTCATGAGAATACTAAGAATATTAGGATGATTTTAGAGCAGATCAAGACAACTTAGAATAGGAAAATGAGTCATGAAAACTTGGATAGAAAGGATTTTAAGTTTCAGGTGGGTGATCACATCCTTCTTAAGGTGTCACCCATTATGGGGTGATGCTCTTGAGAAAGAAGGGGAAGTTGTCCTGGAGGTATATTGGGCCTTTTATATTCACGAAATGGGTAGGGACGCTTGCATATCTTTTAGAACTTCTAGACAATTTATATCCACTATATAATATGTTCCATGTATCCATGCTTCGTTGGTTCTTACGTAGTGCGAATCTATACACTGACCTAGGGGATATTCAGCTAGTGGTTGATACTTCAAACAGTGAGGATCTTATATGTATTTTAAGCCCTAGGGTCAAGGCTATGAGGGATAAGAAGATTATGTTAGTTCATATTTAGTGGAATCACTGTATTGATTATGAGTCCACTTGGTACCGAGAGGATACGATGAGAAAATTGTATCCACGGTTATTTTGAGCCAGGTATGAATTATTTCCTATGAATTTCAAGGACATAATTCTTTTTGTTATAAGGGAAGAATGTAATACCCTGTATTTTTAGAGGATTTTTAACTAATTAATTAAAAATAGTTATAATTAATTAAATAGATACCTGGACTAATTATATAATTGAAATTGAGAATTTAAAGTCGCTTATGTTCATTTAAAATTTAAATGAGTTAATTTGCAATTTTATTGTTCATTTTATTAAATGATAGTGTTTTATGGGCTAAAAATTTATTTTTGTTAAAGTGTGGGGTAAATTGGTAACTATAGGAACTAGTTTAGACTCATAGAGAATTACGAGATTAGCATGAGGGTAAATTTGTACTTATGCTTTTCTTGGGTATTAAGTAGGGTTTTACAATATTGATTGTTTCTAGGGTTTCAGCCACCAAGGGAACTAGGGGTTCGTGACTAAGGACCACGACAATGGATGGATTGCGGTTTGGTCGCAGGGTCTATAGGTTTGGGGATTGTTTTATTAGCCTCCTTTATGTTTAAAACCTCATTCCTCATATCACCCTCATTCTATGTGTCCCCTTCACAAAGAAAGTCTTAAACTCTCTAAATTCACACTCAAGCAACCTTATTGCCATTAAACAAAACAAATATTTAAAAGGAGGATTTTAAAAGCAATCAAAACAAATTTTGCAAGAGTTTTTCAAGAAGTATTCAAGATAAACTCTTTAATATTTCTTATCTCCAAATGCAAATCATGTCTTTATTCATCTTTTTAGGCAAGTTTTTATCTACTCATATCCTTTTATATATACTCGTGTCAACTTCACCTAAATAATAAATGTAGGTTTAAAATATATAGAAATCCTTAGGAATTTGAGATTCCATATGATATTATCTTGTTTATGTGGAATTAGTTACCGTCACATGTTATATATTGAGTTTTAGCCTAAATTAATGTGGGAAATTGAATATTAAACCTTGAATAGTAAATTACTATTTTAGGATATGAAGTTTCATTTTAGATTTATGATTAATTGGATTATACGATGATTAATTTAGATATATTTAAGTCTTAATTAAATTCTTAAGTTCATGTGCTTAGTAGGATTGTACCTTTGGCAATAAAGAGATGATTAATGAGAATTTGAGCCTGGTGATTTTTATTCATGGCCTAAAAAATTAAGTGGGCTCATTATTAGTGGTTATCCTATGTTGAGCTCTTAAAATATGAGTAAAAGCCCATATGTTAAATTAAATTCTTGTAGTTTGGAATTTGACTTAAATGCGTAAGAATCTATTGTAAGCTCTCTACTACTTTTATTATGTTGTTGATAATGAATAAACATGTGTTGACTTGATGGATTATGATTGATGTGGCTTGTATAGAACTAATCATGATTGGCCTTGGATGTTGGTTATTTAATTCATTTAATATCTTAATTAAATTCATCCTAATAAATATTTAACTAATTAATTGTATTAACGACAATCCTATCTAAACGAAAGTGTAATGGAGGTGGGGTTTACTTATTTAGATATCATTTTTATGAGACGTCACACGCACAGAGTTTAGATATCTGTAGGAGTAACGACTTTAGAATCTTAAGCTATTTAACACACCTCTTTATTTTAATACCTCACTTTATGAGTAGTTCCACATTAGACATGTTATTTTTTTAGTCCTTAATGTAATGGCATAACTCTTGTCGTAGATCTTTATTTAAAATTACCCGAAGGGTGGGTAACTGGATACTATGTATGTACTGATGAGTGAAAAGTTAAGATTGAAACATGAAACATTATTAATGAATGTGAATATCTAAGTGTGTGCCGAGAGGGAACACTCTTATGTTAGTGTACTCAAGTACTACAATTTGATATTAAATTTTGGTGCATAACACGATGTTGTGAAGTTTTAGCATTGCCTAGCAGGTGACGACGGGTTTTTCGGCAATATGAAGTAGGCGAACAACATGTTTCTTAAGATGGATGGGGAGGAGGGGGACACATTGGATATGTTGTAACTAATTAAAGAGTTAATTAATTGATAAACTAAACTTAATTAGTCAATTAAATGGACTGTGAGACTTCGTGACACCTTTTGGGTCACCCTTAATGTTTATACAAACTAATAGTTTATCATATATATATATATATATATATATATATATATATATATATATATATATATACACACACACACATCACTACACCAAAATGGGCAAATTGTCACCTTTCAGCCGGCCAGCCTTGTCAAGGTCATTGACCGTGACAAAAAAACACGTGTTTTATGTCACGGTCATTGACCTTGACACGACCGTGACAACTAATTGTCACGGTCATTGACCGTGACAATTCTTTAAATAATTGTCACGGTCAATGACCTTGACACGACCGTGACAATGTTAACAGCATAAACCCTTTCCCCCTTCTTCTTTTCCTCCCGCGCCGTTCCCTCCCTCTCTCTCTCTCTCTTTCTCTACTTTCAGGTCGATTTTCTCTCTCTCTCTCTCTTCCATTTATATATATATTTGTGTGTATATTTATGTGTGTATGTGTATATATATATATATGTGTGTATGTGTGTGCGCATGTGGGGGGTGGGGCAGGGTGGGGGTAGGGGGTGGGGCGTGGTGGGGCAGTGTGGGAGCAGGGCGATGGTGGAGGGGGGCAGGGAGTGGGGTGGGGTGTGTGTGTGTGTGTGGTGGTGGAGGGGGGGAGGGGGTGGGGTGTGTGTGTGGGGGGGTGGGGCAGGGTGGGGGTAGGGGGTGGGGCGGGGTGGGGTAGTGTGGGGGCAGGGCGGTGGTGGAGGGGGCAGGGGGTGGGGTGGGTGGGGTGTGTGTGTATATGCGCGGGCGCGCGTAGGCAGGGACGAAGCCAGGAATTACACTTAGAGGGGGCCGGGCGGGCAGATAGACACATTATGGTTGGTTGACCGAACCAATTTTAGTCGATTTTGTTTTGATCGGTTTGATTGTTGACAATTTTTTTAAAAAGGGGCACGGCTTTGTCACGGTTTATAACCGTGACAAACGTGTCACGGTCATTGACCTTGACACGACGGTGACACAAAACGCGAATTTTGTGTCAAGGTCAATGACCGTGACAAAAAAAGTTGTCTCGCCTCGAAATGTCACGGTCATTGACCTTGACAAGGTGGATTTGTCAAGGTCAATGACCTTGACAAATGGGCAGATTTGGTGTAGTGCATTTTGAGTTACGTAGCTTGTAGGATTGCCAGGGTTTTAACCCATTTTATTTATGGTAATCTTCTAGGTGATAGAGATGGACCTCCTGTATAGATTTATCTTCTCCAGCTAGCACACATTATCCATTATCCTCTCCTGATATTTCCAGCATCAGAGATTAATATAGGTCCATGTCGACTATCATTTATATTTTCAGTTGTGTGAGTTGTACTTTTGGGTTTCAATGGCATACATATTAGATAGCAGGATTTATTTTGTATTATTGAGATTTAGTTTTAACCTGTATATTTGGAGTTGGTGTTTAGATGTAGATCTCTCTCTCACTCTCTATTATAGTTTCCATACATATTTATGAGGTTTATCTTTGGAAGATTTTCATATTGCACTCCTATATGTGTCACATGCTTTGTTTGTTCCTTTCAAGGTGAGATTGATATTTAAACTATTTTTGTAAGTTGTGTATTTTATTGTTAAGAATTGACCAACCATAAGGTTAAAATATGTGGGTCATTATATTGATTTCCTTGATTTTTTCTATGAATCCATTAGGATGCATCATGTAAATGCACTTGTCAATACTATCATTAAATAACATATACTTAATATTAAACGAATATGGATAAACTTTATCTTGACTAGCAACGACAAGGTTTATTCATAGTCAATAATTTTCATTGTAAGTAATACCTTTCAAAAGAATCATTTCCCTTGAGATTTTTACCTTCCCATCAATCAATATATTTCCCCTTGTAGATCCACTTGAACCCGATGGTTTTCCCCATAAGTGGGAACACACAATCCAGAATTTGATACGAATACAATAAATCCATCTTGGTATTCATAACCTTAACACAAAGCTCAAAGTCCTATTCTTAGAGTACCTTATTGTAGTTCTTGTGACCCGATTTGTGTTCCCTTTAGGAAATCTCCAAATTTTCACCCAAATACACTAATATGTTATAATGTCTCATTTTTCATGTGTCGGGTGGCCAAGTCTCAATGCTGAAGATAAAGTGTGTTAATACACTTTATATCATTCTCAACATCACGACAATAGTAATAATAATAAAACTGCACTCATTCTCTCTATCTCTCTCTAGGATTTCCATAGGGAGAATGGCGGCGCTATCTACCTCCCTTCTAGAGGTGGTAACGCACCCTCCCAATCCCCCTCTCCCCAGTCATCCTTCTTCACATTTCCTTTTTCCTCCTATTATTAAATCCTTCATTAATATAGTTGGAAAAGTATCCCATGCAAAACCTACATTGCATAAGATCAAATCTTCAAAGGTGAACTTACACGTTTTTAGATAATGTTTATCTTGAAAAGGTTTTTGAGCCTTTCAAACATTCATTAGTTGGCAAGTTTACACTTGATATACCTTCTCTTGAAGATACTAGGAAGATGTTGACATCAATGGGATTAAAATCTGCATTTAATGTTGGTTTGATCAATCAACAACATGTGATGATAAGACTATTTCATGAAGAATATAATCATAGGATTTGGCTGAGATCTACATTGTGTATTCAAAGATATCCTATGAGGGGTTTAAAATGGATTAATGAATTTCATCCAAGTTATGAATCTATTATCACACCCATATGGGTTAGGCTCCCTCTTCTGCCAATCCATCTCTACAGCAAGGAAAGTCTATTCTCCATATGTTATAGTTGTTCCTCTAAAAATGGATAGTGCAAAAGCCTCTCTAGAAATACCTAGTATGGCTCGAGTATGTATTGAAATTTATCCAAATAAACCTCTTCCTAAAAGGATTTGGATTGCCAACAAAGACACTAATAGAGCTTTTTCGCAGTATTTCGAATATGAGGAGGTTCCTAGGTATTGCTTCCATTGTGAAACAACAGGTCATGTAGAAGATAATTTCTTATTCAAATAGTAATGCAACCATAAAAGATAAACGTGGGGTTATTAACAAGTCAGTTCCATTAAATCAAGTAATACCTAAGGAGACCACTAAAGAATGGGCTGTAAAGGCTTTGAAGAAGAACCACATAGTCAATTTAGATCAAGAAATGGATCATGCATTCTAAGGGCAACCAAAAAAAGCAAGATGAAGAAAAAACTAATGTATCAACCACCATTTATAAGTATTGAAAGATACAGACCAAGATAACTAGTTTTTTAAGAATCACAATGCAAGAAGAGAATCAGAAGTGGTAGAAGAAGAAGCCCCTACTGAGTAATTAAAAGATCATGTCTTAGAAGAAGGAGAATTAGTTCAATAACCATTCACCCCAAAGATCAAGGTCAAAGTATCCAATTTTATTCAATTAGGAGAAAGAACTGGAGGCCATCAATCCCATCACAAAACAAGTACAGGTGGGAGACTTGAAGGCAATCTAGAAGAAACAGGTAATCTTGTATTAAAAGATTACTATCCAATCTTTAAAGGAGGACCTAAACAAGGAGTGAAAGTGAAGAAAAAGTTATTAAATCATTTAGTCCCTTATGGTCAATCTTTTTAAATTACTAGACAATTGTGGACTGGTACAAAAAAATGTTTCCTCTATTAAGTCTCAATAATAAACTCAAACACTACCCCTGTTGGAGGGCTTCCTCAGGGCTGTGTGGTTAGGCGCATGGTCGTGGGTTCGATCCCCCGCAGGGTTGACCAGTATTTAAGCGGGGCTCGTGTGTGAGGTGGACATGCGCAGTGCCCCCCCTGTTTAGCTTGCACGAGGGAGTCCAAAGGGCTCGTTCGTGTGGAGGTTCAGGGTTATCAAAAAAAAAAAAAAAAATAAACTCAAACATTTGGAACATTAGAGGCATCTAAAAAAGGGGCTATAAAGAGATTCAAAAGATTGAATCGTGTTCGCAAGATTTTAATCTTGGTCATTCTAGAGCCGAAATAAGAAGTTGAGAAGTTGGAGTCTTTTAAAATAAAGTTGGGGTACAGTTTGGTTTCTGCCATTTCAAACAGCAAGATTAGGTGTTTTGTCTAAGAAGGAATCACTTGCAAATTTGTAGCTTCAATGGATCAATGTATGAACTTATTATTTCTGATGATGGAGAAGTGGGTGCTGATATTTTTTGGGTATGATAAAAATACTAAAGTGGATAGAAGAGAGATGTGTTAATTTCTTCTCCAAGGTTAAACTAATCAACCTTGGCTTCTGGGGGAGATTTCAATGTTGTTGTTAGTAGTATTGAAAAATAAGGAGGCAAGGGTATTGATTTGAGCTATGCCTATGAATTATTTGAAGGTATGGAGATCATTAAAGTCTCAGACCTTTTTTTTGTTCAAACTTCACTTGGTTCAATAAAAGGGAAGGTGTAAACAGGATTTTGTGAAGACTTGATAAAGTGCTATGTAATCAAGCAGCCTTGAATTTTGGGCCTTTGGTGGAAAAACATTTAAATAGACTATACTCAAATCATTGTTCTTTTCATTTTTCTATCCGAAATCCCATTGATCAAAACCTTAGACCTTTTAAATTTCTTCATTTCTGGTGTTCTAATCCCAATATGTACCATGTGATGAACCTTGCTTGGAATGATATTTCTCATATAGATCCTTTATCTCCATTTTTTCTTAAATTCAAAGCCCTCTGAAAAATCCTTTCTTCTTGGAGTAGATAAACTATTAGGGATATTTTCTAAGAGGCTAGAGTTGCTGAAAACTTTATTTCGGCTAATGAGTTGAATTTTGATAGAGATCCCTCAGAGGAGAATAGGGAGAAATTATCTTTTTCTTAGGCTAAATGCATTCAAAAGCTCTCAACTGAAGATCATTATTGGAGGTAGAAGGCTCATGAAAAATAGTTTAAGGAGAAAGATAAATATTCATCTTTTTTCCATAACTTTGTTAAGGCAAAGAGAACCACCTTAATCATCTCTGAAATTAGAGATCTCCATGGAACTTTAAGAAAGGGAGACCAAGAAATTCAAGATGCTTCATTTGAGTTTTTTTAAAACCAATTCACCTATGAGGATGATAACCTCATTAGATAAGATAATAATTTCTTGGATGTAGTTAAAAAATCCATTTCCCTAGAGGTTAATAATAATTTATCTAGTATCCCTGAGCAGGATGAAGTCAATGAGGTGATATGGCAACTAAATAGTAGCAGTTGTGCTAGTCTAGATGGTTTTGATGGATTCTTCTTTGTAAAATTTTAGGAGATAACAGAAAGGATGTTATTCAATAAGTGCAAAGATTTTTTTCTTAAAGTCCCTATCCTAAAGATTCTCACATCCTCTTAGATTGTTTTGATTCCAAAAGTTGATTCCCCTAAAAACTTCTCAGACTTCAGATCAATTAGTATGATTAATTTCCTCAATAAAGTCATCTAATAATTAATGGCTAATAAATTAGGAAATGTTCTACCATCCATCATTTTTACCAATAAAAGTGGATTTAAAAAAGGAAGGGACATGTTGCAGAATGAAATGCTTACTCAAGAGGTGGTTTAAATGATCAATCAAAAATTGGAGGTAATATGGTCTTTAAATTATATTTAGCCAAGGCTTATGATAGGGCCTCATGGATGTTCTTGATTCATATATTATGAAAGTTTGGTTTCTCAGAGCATTGAATTGACATAGTGTTCAGACTCATCTCAAATTATTGGTTCTCTATGGTGGTGAGTGGATGTTCCAAAGGATTCATCAAATCTAATAGGGTCTTAGGCAAGGAGATACCTTATCTACTAGCCGATTTATTACAATATCATAGGCTTTTCTAGAAATAATAATAAAGTGTTGAATAATATGATTGGTTTTAAATTGCCCTTGGGTTGTCCTAGGCTCAGTCACATTGTTTATACTGATAACTTTATTCTTTTCTCTTCTGGAGCTAAGAGAGACCTAAAGCTTATATTGGGAGTTATTAGGTGGTATGAAAGGACTGTAGGTCAAATGATCAACAAATTCAAGTGTCAAATATTCATGTCCAAGAAGATACAAAAAAAAGAATATTATTTCTTCTATCAGTTCCTAGACTAGTATATTCATTAAAAAAATCCCTATCATTTATCTGGGTTGTCTTCTTTTAGCAGGGAAAAAGAAGAATGCATATTGTGTACATTCATTGTTGAAGATCAGGGGTAAGCTCAGAGGTTGAAAAGCCAAATGCCTATCAATGGGTGGTAAGTTGATCCTAATTAAGAGTGTGTTAAGTATAATCCCTATTCACAATATAGCTGCAATGACTCCTAAAAAACACATACTGGATCAAATTGAATCTGTCTTTGCTAGGTTCTTTTGGGGTTCTTCTGAAGAGGTTAAAAGGCACCACTAGTGTAGCTAGAGAAAGGTCACAAAAGCAATTCAAGAGGGTGGTCTTGGAGTCAGAAATCTTCAGGACATTAGTAAAGCAATGGCTGTCAAACTGTGGTGGAACTTTAAAAGCGAAAATTCCCTTTGGTCCTATCTTATCAAAGCTCAATATATTATAAATGCATTAATCTAATGGGAAAAAAATAAAACCAAGGTCCACTGTTTGGGGAAGAATATGCCAAATTATAGATAAAGCTAAAAATCATATAGACTGAAGGTTAGGAGATGGCAACATAGATTTCTTCAGGGATAAGTGGATGGAAGTGGGTCCAATATGTGACCTAATAAATTCAAATAGCAGCAATAGAGTCATAGAATTCAGTGCTTTTGATGGTCAGTGGGATATAGAGAAGTACTATCAACTGTTGCCATAAAAAATAGTTGAATTTGTCTTAGAAGTTAAGAGATGGTTTCATTAAGAAGATCAAGTTTTTTGGTAAGAAAATCCTTATGGGGAATTTAATTTCAAATCATCTTGGGAATTAATAAGACAACCCTTAATTTTGATGAGTTCTTTAAAGTTTATATGGGATTATAACCTTCCTCTAAATATGTAAATTCTAAATTGGAAGTTTCTCATAGGTTTGATTCCAGCTGATTACAATGTAAAAAGGATTGGCATTCTTAGCCCATCCAAATGTGTTTGTTGTCCTTCAAACAAGGTGGAAACATTAGACCATTTGTTCTCTTCAAGCGAAACAGCTTCAAAGGTTTGGGATCATTTCAATAAGAAGTTTGGAGTTCTTTAAAATTGTGGATCAATCAAGCAAAGAAGGATTTCTTGGTGGATCTTCCCCAAAAGTGCTTCCTAAAAATAATTCAAATTTATTCTAGTCATCATTTGTTGGCACTTATGGATAAGCATAAATAAGGCCAGGTTTGAGCACATTAATATGTTCCCTCACAATATTATTACGCAGGATAATAATTTATTCAATTTGGGTTTTATCCCCAAAAGTGTCAAGATAACTAAGCCCATTCTTATTCAGTGGATGCTCCCCCCAAAAGGAGAATTAAAACTCAATATGGATGGTAGTTATTTAGGGAATCCTGCTCCAAATGGTGGAGGAGGCTTATTGAGAAATAATAAAGGTCAAGTGGTTTGGCTATTTCATTATCACTTTGATTTGGTCATAGTTTATAACCATAAGTAGCTGCTCTTTTACTTGGATTAAAGTATTTTCAAGATTTAAAAGGCTATGAATTGATCATTGAGTCAGATTCCAAGACTATCATTGAAGTTTTTCTTATTAAACTCAAATGTCCTTGGAGAATAAAGTGGATGGTGGATCAAATTTTGATGATATCTTCTCCCCTATCTTGTTCCTCCAACCATGCTTATAAAAAAAAACCAATATGGCTGCTGACTACTTATCAAAGAAGGTAAGTGCTTAAAATATCCCTTTTTTCTCTTCTCTAATAGATCTTCTTCCTGAGGATCTCAAAGACATAATGAAGTTGGATAGATTGAACTTAACTTCTTTTGAATTTGTCTAATTCCACTATTGTAAGGGCTCTATGATAAAGGATGTCACACCCTGCTTGTTGATATGAACGGAAAAAAAGTACACATAAAGAAATGAATTAAAGCTAAGGTAGAATAACATAACTTTATTCATTATTAAGAAGGTTTACATAGGGTTGTACCCGTTCTAATGAAAATTAACTCGTTCGAACGACCAAGCTATCTCGTTTGAATAAAGTTCAAATAACCTAAAATAGTACGCCCTCGTTTGATGTTCGATCGAAGTAAACTTCAAACAAGACGTCTAACGAAAAAAACACATCATTAGAACGAGTTCCCCATCTCGTATGAACAAGATGCATGAATTCTATAGATTTTTAAAACCAGAATAAAATGCCTCAATTTTAAATAAAACAACTCCCAATTATAAATGTAAATACACTTAAAATCCTAAATTATTTTATACCTTGTATTGTGAAGATCTTATTAAATTTGAGAGGATGGAAATTTGATTCTTCGTGTTGGCTCGAATCAAATGGTAGCATGATATAAAAACTGTACTAGCCTAAGCTATGAGCAAATCATGCTCTTACAGAACTCCCACCTGTAAGGCCCAAATCAGGAAGTATATCTCATCAACATTGTGATGATCATAGACTCTTTCATCACAGTTTGGAAGCCTCAACAAGATACGGATATGGATATCACAACTATCCCTCAGCTCCTCGAGTTCATCCTCAATAATATCAAATACCTGATTTAGGGCGTCATTGTTGGATGGATCCCAAGAATCAAAATTTATTAGTGGGAGGTATGACCCTCAGATATGTGGAGGAATACTTTCCTCGGGTATAGCACTAAGTGGATAAGGGTATAAATCCATAATGGACACGTCAAACACTATGTTTGCCAATTTTTCACCACTTGTAGGGTGATCCACTTCAGCATCTAGAAATTTGGGAGAACTTGTCCCTACGGTAGGAGGCTATGAAGCAGAACCTGCAAAAGAGGCTACTAGGGGGTGTATCTAGGATGTCCAGGTTCTTCTTCAAGCCAAACAATGGGAGAGGCCTAGGGTACCTACTAGAAATTATACCTCGACAAGCTTGCTTTAACTCAACCAAGTATTCCAACCACCTCCTAATGTGTGGTTCGTAACTCATAAATTAATTAGTTTATTTGGAAAGGGAGAAGAAACTATTCTGGGGAATAAAGCAGACTCAGATGTAAAAACCCAAAAAGCCCTAAAATCAAAAGCCCTAGGCAAGCTAACTCAATGCCCACCTAAAAGCGCACAATTTTCCAATGAAACACCAACAATAATCAAACCCAACAACAAGAGTGAAGAGAGTGGAATCGTATGGAAATTTATGAAGATTTGCAGAAAAAAGCCTAAAAAGAAACAGATTGAGAAATGACGAACTCGAAACCCTAAAAGGTTGAAGATAACTCAATTAAGCTCCTAAACTTTTTTGATAAGTGAGGGGAACCTGAAAAGGCTTGCCGAAAATAGTGGAAATAGGGCGGAGTTATTTGGAAAAGAAGGGCGTCAAAAGGCAGAAATTTTTTCTCTATCTAGACTCACTCGTGCGATGGATATGGTTTTAAAGGTTTTTAAATTTGGCTTTTATACTTTGAAAGAACCAATCATTACTTTTATTAAACACGACGCATGGCATCATGGTTGGGGAAAAGTAATGGGCACTTAGAACACTGACACATGCTGCCCAAGGCATGCACGTTATAAACATACTCCCAAGCACTTGACACACGTACAAATAAACTTTTCAAAAAAACACCGCAAGTGAATTTGATTGGCGTGCACCAAGACGATTAGAATTCAATAAGCTGGAAATATTTTCCTCATAATAATTCACTCATTTGAATCTCACATAGCAACTGCCTAGAAGTCCCAATACTCCAAAGAACCTGCTACAAGTTTACCATAAATACATAACACCTTGTGGGCATCTCATAAGACAACATATGTCCTTATCCACTACAGTGATGAGATCATCCGAGTAATGAATGTGGTCATCCAAAACAATGAGGTTGGCTCACTAATGAATATGATCGTCAAGGCAGTCTACATAATCCATCTTACTATTATCACTTCACCCTTAGCTAACGTTATTAGTTAACCCCATCAAAGCAAGAATGTACCATGTGATGGAGTGATGTCAGAAACACTCACATCACGTGCACATGAGGGAGATATGCAAATATTATTCCTCCATGTGTGCATAACAAACTCATAAACATCCTCCCCACTTCCATCTAAAGGTGTAACGATCAAGATATATTTTTCCTACTGTTATGATACCCATTTCCAGAGTGAGCATGAGATTTTGTGACTAATGTACATATGTGGCTTTTGCCCATTGAAATCAATACCATCATTACTATACATGTAGATGTAGACATCATTTTGGGTCGAACCATATAAACTCTAATTTTCATATCTTTCTCTCATCTCTCTCTCCATTATTTACTGTAGATAAGAAATTTATGTGATTACAATCTCTTTATCTGTTATAGTTTACTATTAGTATATTCTTTTTAAATCCTAAATCCACATACTAATTCTAGATGATAACAGGTGGTATTAGATGTTATTGGGCTTCCACCTGGTTGTTGATTGAGTCATTTACTTTACGAACTTTATTTTACTGCCAGTTGCTTATGGTAGTACTCAATTGTATCGACTTCTATATTATTCATCTTATATTTGATCAACATATTAATAGATTTTATGGGGTTTCGCACTAAGGATAAAAGTGAAAAGAACGTGGAGGAAAATATCTATGGGATCATATTTGGAAGTTTATTCTATTTGACTGTGAGTAGACTCGACATTTTGTATAGTGTAGGGGTGTGTGCGCGTTGCTAATAAAAAATAAAAGAATCACATCTACAAGTCATAAATAGGGTAAAGAGGTACGTGGGTGGAACAAAAAGAGTGGATTGTGGTATCCTACCGATATTAATCAGTCATTATACGCTTACTTGGATTTTGATTAGGAGGGGACGTCGTTATTCGAAAGGCACCTTGAGTGGATGATTTTCTTTGGGACTTCCATGGTCTCGTGGTTATCCAAAAAGAAAAATTAAATCTCTTTGTCCACGAATGGATTAGGCAAATGGTACAAGATTATAGGTTGAAACCAAGTATGGTGACAATCTATGTGAAAATATGAGTGCTATTGACATTAAAAAAAATCGTAAAACACTCATTAATCAAACATATCGAATTGAATCATCATTTCATTATGGACTTAGTCGAGCAAAATGTTATTTCAATGAGATATGTTCTTGCTAAAAAAACAATTTTCGAACAACTTTGCAAAACTTTTATCCATCATTAGTTTTCAGCACCTCAGGGGATGTTTGGGATTAGTTAAGATTGAATGATCCATTGAATTCTGAGGGTGAAAGGTTCATCAATATTTTCGTAATTGAACATTTGATTTTATTTTCTTTTTGTACATATATTGATTATATTTTGAAAAATAAAAAAACATTTTGTATTTTAGGTTAGTTTTAGTCAAATCTCATACAAATATTGTTGCCCAAAAAAATACCCAAGAAGGAGTGAATTGAAATTTTGCAAACTTTTTGGGTCAAGTAAATATTACAAAAAATATTTTAATTTAATACATTTAATTAAATTTGAGATTAATAAATAGTTTAATGAATAAAATAATAATTATCAAATACAAACAATATCAATCAATTTAATAATCTTAATTAGAGATTATAACTCCCCAATATATAAAGAATCAATTTATGAAATTAATTTATTAATTGATATTTTAAAATTAATTATTTACTTTAAAACTTATTATTATGACTTAAAATAATTTTGCTAATTTTTTAAATTAATTTATTTACAAGTCTTAGTGCTAAAAATACAAAATCAAACAAGTACACATAAATAAATAAATAAATAAAATGCAAAAAATAGATGACATCGAAATTTAACGTGGTTCAGTCTAAACCCAAACAATATCCATGCGCCAAAACTTTCGTCTTCTTTTACTTCACTAAACCATGATCCACTTGACGGGTAGGATCAAATCACCGCGTACATCCGAGTAGATAAAATCGTGCTACTAACAGGCTCTAGTCTTCTCTTGATTAGTAGCCGAATGTAAGCTTTGTTGCTATCTCAAACGTGTAGATATGAATACCAATTTGTGTTTTTGTTCTTGAATGTGTATGAGCGTAATGTAATCTGAATTTTTCTCCCATTGATGATGATTGAAAACTGCTCACCTGAAAGCTTAAATATTTGTTTAAAAACTAGCTGTTAGAAATAAAGCTTAAGAACAGTAAATGCTCCTGAATTGCTGAAAGGGATTAACTTAAAAATAATGATCTTTCAAATTTTATTTTATCTTCTCAAGAGAGAAATATGGTTGTTGAAAAATAAAGGAGGAACCTACAAAAAAAAATAGAGGTCTAAAAAGACACTTGATTTATATCCCAAAATAGATCCTGCAAAAATGGTAGACCAAGAGAGAGAACAAAAATGTGATATACGAAATGTTTAGAAATATCATGATGTTAAATATCCAAGCCTAGTAAAAAGAATACTTTTATGTTTTCAGAATTTTTTGTAAATGTGCAAACATGGAGAATTTAAAAAAATTGTACAAATATTTTAGTATTTTGAAGAGCCCAAAATTATTTAAAGACCAATAACCAGCTGCCTAAGGCAGTGAAAGCATCCAATGGAATTACTTAAGGGAATGTATAATTTTTATTACTGGTTTGAGATAAAAGGCAGCTCCCCAAGGCAGTTAATCATAAAATATACGTCCAACAGTTCAACATAATATTTACGTCCAAAAGTTCAACAGTTCAACATAAGAATGTGCTTACCATGACTTTTAGTAAATAAGGTAGTATCAATTTTTCCTCTGACAAAAATTATTTTCTAATAAAAATCTATTTAATCTTTCATACCATGCTCTAGGTGCTTGTTTTAATCCATATAGAGCTCAAGATTAGGAAATTAATTATTTTCAAAATCGTGAACTTCTTCGGAAATGTACCCAGTTATTAATGCACTTTTAACATCCATTTGAAAGAATCAACAAATTTTATAACAAGAAAATCAAAGCAACATTTGTATAGCTTTTAATCTAGCGACGGGAGCATAAGTTTCTTCATAATTGATTCCTTCTTCTTGATTTTAACCTTGTGCTACTAATCGAGCTTTATTTCAAACAATTATTCCGAATTCATCCTTTTTATTTCTATAAACCCATTTTGTTACAATAATTATATGATCTTTTGGTTTAGGCACTAGGTTCCACACATTATTTCATTCAAATTGAGCTAGTTCTTCTTATATAGCCATTAGTCAAGGTTCATCTTTTTCGATCTCATTAATGTTCTTAGGTTCAATATGAGAAACAAAATCTAGGTTATTACAAATATTTCTAAGAGATGATCTTATTAGCACGCCCCTAGAGGGTTCACCCAAAATTTGATCAAAACGATAATTATTTACAAATTTTCAACTTTCAGGAAAATCATTGTTTTCACTTTCTTCCTTAGTGGGTATGTCATTATTAGGTGTTCTCAAACTAGAAGATGGGTCATTTTCACTTTTCTTGTTCAAATTAAGTTTGTTTACATTTTCTCCTAATTTATCAATTTCTTCATCATCAATAATTTTCTTTTTCTATGAAAAGGGGTTTAACTCATCAAAGGTGACATATATGGATTTGTGAACATCCAAAGTTCTTTTATTAAAGATTCTATAAGATTTACAATTTAAAGCGTAACCAAGAAAGATACCTTCATCGAATTTAGCGTCATTTTTTTCAATTTATCTTAATCATTTAATATAATATATTTACACCCAAAGACTTTCAAATGATTGATGCTAGGCCTTTTTTTTCCAAAGTTCTTAAGAAGTTTTATGTAGTCTTTTTCTAATGATGACACAATTTACTACACAGCATGACGTGTTAAAGGCTTCGGCCCAAAAATATTCTGGCAATTTATTTTAATTTGACATTATTCTTGCTATTTCTTGAAGAGGTCAATTTTCCTTTTAATTACCCCATTTTGTTGAGGAGTTTAGGTGCTAAAAAATTATGTTCATAACCATTTTAATCAAAAAGACTTTGAACATTTTTATTATTAAATTCTCCACCTATATCACTTCTAATAAATACAATAGAATGGCCTTTTATTTCAAGTATTATACAAAATTTAGCTAAGACAAGATGAGTTTCACTTTATATACAAGGAAGAACACCCAAGTATATCTACAATAATCATCAACTATTACAAAAGCATAATATTTACTACCTAAGCTAACAACATCACTAGGATCAAATAAATCTAAGTGTAACAACTCAAGAGGTCTATGTGAGGTAATATCCTTTTTCTTTTTAAAAGAGATTTTAATTTATTTGCCAAGTTGACATGTATCACAAATTTTATCCTTCACGAAGTTAGTTTTAGGTAAGCTTCTTAGTAACTCATTTCTACACAAGGTATTAATTAATTCCATATTGGCATGTCCTAGTCTTCTATGCCATAGCCAACTAGTTTCATTCAAAGCATAGCCAACTAGTTTCATTCAAAGCAAAAAAATAATTAAAATTTTGTTCAACTAAGTAATAAAAATCAAATGTGTATATATTTGCATGTCTAGATGCAATAAATAATTTATTATTATTTTTAGTGTCCTTAACTATGCAATGATCCAATTTAAACATGACTTCATACCCTTTATCACAAAGTTGGCTAATGCTGATTAAGTTATATTTCGAACCATTAACTAGTAAGACATTCTCAATAGAACAAGATTGTTCCTTAACAATCTTACCTACTCCACTGATTTTTCCTTTGGATTTGTATCTAAAAGTGATTTTTCTACCATATTTGGCCACAAGGCTTGTGAATTTACTTTTGTCTCTGCTCATATGTCTTGAGCATCCACTATCTAGAAACCATTCGGCTTTTTAATAGCCCACTTTCATGCATACCTAAACAACTCATTTGAATAACTTCTCTTTTGGTACCCAAAAGGTGATTGGTCCATATACGTTATCATGCAAGGTTGACTTGAATTTTTATGAAAATAATTCTCAAAAAAATTCTCATTCTTGTTAGAGTTAAAACCTATTTCGATTTTATCAATAGCCCATTTTTATCACCTAAGAGTCAGTTTAGGTTATCTATTACTTTCACAAAGTTTAATAAATCATGCAATAATTCTTCAACTTTCTTTTTCAACTCAACATTTTCAATTTCAAATGAGTTGGAGGAGTCATAAGTTTTCTTCTTTTTCAAGGTTTTCACTTCATTTTTCAAAAATTTATTCTCCAACTTTAAGTTGTCACTTTCCTTTGAGTTGAAATCGCATTCTGAATGAATCTTCTTAAGTATAAGATATTTCTTCTTGAGTTTATCAAAGTTTTCATATAACTCATTAAATGCACTTTGTAATTCATAATAATTATTGATAATATCATTATCTCTTCAAGATTCAAAGTTAAGAGTACCTCCTCCTCTTTTTCCATGAAACAAAGGTTATAACTTCATTTTCACTCGATGATCCATCGAAGTCACCACTATTGGAATCACTCCATGCAGTAGCATCCATAGATGTACTTGCTTTCTTCTTTTCTCTTATTTTGTCTTTCTTTTACACTTTATTGTCTTTGAATTTAGGATAGTATGGTTTAATGTGACCAACTTCATTGCAATTGTAGTATATAAGTTCAAATTTTGGAGAGCATTTTTCTTCATGGTGTTTTCTTGAAGAAAACTTCTTCATCCTTACTCCATGAGTCCCTTCTTTATAGAATGGAATTTCTTACAACTTCTTGTCAATAAGGTGATATCCTCGTCATCTTATTCATTTTTATCCTGGGATTTATCATCATGGTTTGATGATTTGAAGGAATGAATTTCTCTTTTTGAGGGTGTCTCTTCTTCTTTACATTCTTCCATATCTATATCATAAGCAATAAGAGAACCAAGGAGTTCATCAAGAGGAATGGGCCTTTCTCTTAAGGCTTCTTTAACATCAAGCTTATTTGACATTCAAGTTTTAAAAAGAGATCTAAGAATTCTTCTCGCATTTTCTTTGTATGTGAAGGTTTTTTCAATAGACTTCAAACCATTAGTAATGTTAGTGAATCTAGTAAACATTTCAGAAATTAATTTACCATCTTTCATTCTATAGAATTCAAAATTATGGACAAGCATACTGATTTTGTCTTCTTTAACTTGACTTGTTCCTTTGTATGTAATTTCTAATCTTAGCCAAATTTCTTTTACGGAATCACAAAAAGAAATTTCATTATATTCATTAACATCCAAAGCACAGTGTAAGATATTTGTAGCTCTATTATTGATTTGGATTTTCTTAATATCTAGTTCATCCTATTCATTTTCTTCTTTAGGGATTCGAACTTCATTAATAGTTTTCAAGAAAATATTTGGACCATTTAAAATAATTCTTCAAAATCATAATCATGATGTTGAATAGAAAACTTCATTCTTTTTTCAATAACTATATTTTTTTCCAAAAATTAAAGGAGGTCTATAAATATGTTGAACTTCACCTCGAGATGTAACAAAAAAGCTTGCCATGATTGTTTGACTCTAAGATCGTTAAGTCAAAATATAATGTAGATCCTTTGCTCTGATGCCAATTGTTGCCTAGGAAAAACACAAGAGGGGGTGAATTGAGATTTTGTAAACTTTTTGGGTCAAATAAAAATTTTAGAAAATATTTTAATTTAATTCACTGAATTAAACTTCAAATTAATAAATGTTCTAATGACTAAAATAATAATTATCAAATACAAATAATACCGATCAATTGAATAATCTTAATTAAATATTATAACTACCTAATAAGTAAAGAATCAATTTACGAAATTAATTATTAATTAATATTTTAAAATTATTTATTTATTTTAAAAGTAATTATTTTGACTTTAAAATAATTTTGCTAATTTTCAAAATTAATATATTTGCAAGTCTAAGCACCGAAAAAATATAAAATCAAGCAAGCACAAGCAAATAAATAAATAAAGTTCCAAAAATAAATGACACTGAATTTTAACATATATCGGCCAAAACTTAGCCTACATTCACGCGCCTAGAGCTTTTGTCTCTGATAGAAAGAACTTTACAGTATATTTGTCATTGTTGTACAAGCTCCTTCTAATCAAAACCTCAAATACCTACAAAATTAATAAACTCAAGTGTAGAGGTAAGTAAGGGTATCAATCCACTTTCAAGGTTGTAAAGCAAATAAGCAAAATTCAATTGTAATTCACCTTTTATTTTCTTTTTGTGCTTTTTCACTTTTCTAATTTTTTTAGATTTTTCAATATTAAAACAATAGGGTGGGGTGAGATTTAAACTAAACTAAACTAAACTAAACTAAATGTAATATGAAAATAACTAACTAGAAAGTGACTAAAATGGAAACAAAGTCTCACACTAAAATAAAAGATAAAGTGAGGTAAATAATTGTGAGAACAATTAAGGAATGGGATTATACCACAAATTTTAGTTATTCTTATTACATAATTTAATTATTTGAATTCTCTCAAATTAATATCAAAATTACAAACCAACTCTCGTTGTAAATATAAATTTAATAGTAACCTTTTAGAAAATTAAGTTTAACACCCCACAACTCTAGAAAAATAGATCTACACTCCTTTTAATTAATCACCTGCTAGGATCGATCAATTAAAATTTATATAAATCTTAGAAAACAAATTTAGAGTTGAAATTCAAGTTATAATACCCCACTTAAGAAACCCCTATCTCTAGTTCGAAACTAAAATGGGTATTATAACTAGAATTTTAATTTTCTCTCAAAAATCATTTACCCTCTCTCGAGACGTGAATTTAAGGGTGAGGGATCAAAATTAACATTCAAAGGGAAATTTTAAGTAATCAAACTAATTAAACTAAAATAATATCAAATAATGATTTCACCTCACCCCTTGAAAGGGGATTTAGCCTAACATGGTATCAAACATAATAAACAAATATTCAATAGGCATTTAATATAAAAGAGTAGAGAGAAGAATAATCAAATCAATTTCTTGAATTCAATAAACTTCAATCTTTGAATGAGAAGAATACAACCCTCCAATTGAGAATCCAAGTAATATGAAATTAAAATCAACACTCTGTGACACCCCGACTAATTAAATACTGGGTAGCTACTCCTTTATTAAATTAATACAAAATGCCAAGTTGGTTCAGTTAATAGCATCACTGTCGAAAACATTTTGATGATTACTAACCATCTAGTATTTAAAAAGTGAGTTGTCAAATTTTAAGTTAACTCTGATTAACATGCAATAGAAGGATAATGAAAGAATTACAACCATTCACCATAACGAAGCAATAGAATAACCAACAAAATAAAAAAAAGTCCGGAGGAAAACTCCTCACAACAATCCCATAACTGAACTAAGTAAAACAATGTATCCTGAATTAATTACATGCCAAAAGTCTGAAAATCTGAAATAGGAAATGTTTCTAATAGAAATGGGCGACATGCCCTACAACTGATGAAATCTGAATAGAGTCAAGATAGATGAAGCATCTACTAGCAAAGTCATGTAACTTCCACAAACAGCTACAGCTCGTCACCTGAATGAAAATCCTATGCATGGTGTCCTTGTAACTGGGCACCTAAAATGGTTTTTACAAAAATAGATTTGAAAGCAAACGGGTCAGAGCCCGAATGTGGAGAGTATTTTAAAAAATAGCAAGTGCTTTAATGACATTAAAACAATGAATGCAAAATACATGTTAGGACGTGCACTCACATGAAATACTCACCTCTCGACTAATTTTGTGCACTCCAAACGTACCGTACCAATCTAAGTAACATACATGTCTAACCAAACCGTAATAAGTTCTACCCCTTACTACTCGATTCTTATTATGCATTCTAGCGTTATCAACTAAATAGAGGGCTTTACTTAAACTCGAATTCTCGATTATTAGCAATACAATTCATTACAGGTTACCCCTTTATAGTTACTCAAAGCGTTTACGTATTTATACTCACAATACCAACATGAAAGTTCTCATTAATTAAGTGTATATTATTCACGCCATAAATATACAATACAAGCACCCCGAGACTAAGTTGCGGTTCACACATACTCTGCTATCCATCCTGGTACATCACGTACATAAGGATCACGCATTCCGAATCTCTCAAGAATCGTTCTCAGATAATAGCAAATCACAAACAATAGAGGCGAACACAGTCACATCACATGGGTCACGCACATACCTACGCTCCCACAATCAGCAGACTTATTAACATCCCAATAAGTCCTTCTCTGACCTATGTTCTCGAGGTACCAATCTAAATCCGAGCAACACAAGGAGTAGATGGCCCTAAGAGAACGTAAACCTCCCGTGATAGCAAGTATGGTAGGTATGTCATACACATCAAATCATATACATATACTAAGTATACACACTTCTTAGTAATCACCGTAATTTATTTGTGGTACACTTCTCATTCTTGTACCGACTTATAGTGTTACACAATTCATATGTTCCCGGTTAATTCAATTATTTAAGCCGTCAATAATTCTCGCATCGTAATAGTCACTCACGTCCTATTCCACAATTTCCATTCAACTCAAATCACACTTCTATGTTTTACTCCTCAATATATCCCAAATAACCCAACTATATCAATTTATCATCAAGGGAATGTTATCTCTACAATTAAACAAGGTTACGGGACACGCGAAATCAAAAAAGGCCAAAAAGGCCTAAATTGTCAGCTCGTTAGAAGTCTCGTTCGAACGAGGCTGGTTTGAACGAGAGTTCGTTCGAACGAACTGGGCATCTAACGAGATCTCGTTCGAACGAAAGGCATCGAACGAACATCCCTCTCGTTAGAAGGAAAACTGTCAACTCGTTAGAAGCTCGTTCGAACGAGCTCGTTCGAACGAGCTCGTTCGAACGACCTGGGCAGGTCTTCTAACGAGGTGACAGTTTGAGCCCAGAAAATTCCTATTACGTTTTTCCAACCTTTCTTCATCTCTAATCTCATCTAAATGTCATTCCAACAAGGTTTCAAGGTTTCTAATCATCCCTAAACATATTAAATTCGTATAACAACATTTATATGGGTTCTAATCATCCCAAACCACATCGAAATCCTAAATACAACCAATTTTCCCCAATTTTCAAGAATATGAACCCTAGGAATTTAAAGTCTTCCATAGTTATAGTTAAATCCGTATTTGCAATATAAAAAGTAGTAATTCTCTTAGTTCAATCATCCAATACCAATTCTACATGCAATCCTACATTAAAATCTGAATTTATAACTTCCAATTTCATGGATTTTTATAAATCTCCCAAAAACAATACAATTATATGAATTTCCTACACATGGAAGAAGCATTCTTTTCAAAAATGAAATTAAACCACTTGCCTCTAATCTTTCTCTGAATTTGGTGTTGGATTGATGAAGGTTGATTTGTTCTCTCTCTCTCTCTCTCTCTCTCTCTCTCTCTCTCTCTCTCTGCAGAATTTTCCTTTCTTTCTCTCTCTACCAGCTTTTCTCCAAGGATGACAATGGTGGTTAAGGTTGCCCTAGGAAGCTCCTTCAAAACTCATTCCAATAACCCCCGTAGCCCATTAAGTCAAGGTGTACTTAGTGGGTTTAGTGGGTAAAGTCCAAATCAGATTTTTAATTCTAATTTTCGTGGGTTTTAATTCCCAAAATCCCAAAATTACCAAACTACCCTTTTACGTTACCGGTATGGCCTAAAAATGCCCCGGGACCCAAACTAAACCTCCGGCTAGTGTTTTCTGACTATTTCGACACTTCCGGACGCGTTGGCGCACTCAAAACGACCATACGGTTTATAGAAATAAAATTTACTTTTTAATTAAAATAATTATAATCCTGACGCGACTGTCACACGCGTCCCAACAAAATTTCCAAATTGTCGTATTTTAATTCTCACGACAAATTTCATGATTCAATATTCATATATAGCCATATATACTCATTAAAATCAAATACCAACTCGCATCTCGCTAGTATTTTTATCCGGATTAATTTCCAATTAATACACATTTAATTCAATTAATCCCATTAATAAATATCATAAAAATACGGGGTATTACATACTCTCCCCCTAATAACAGAATTTCGTCCCGAAATTCGGAACTAGAAAGTACCTGGTAAGAACAACTCTGGATAACGTTCGCGCATCTCATCCTCGCGCTCCCATGTGGACTCCTCGACATTATGATGTCGCCACTAAACACGCACTAACGGAACTATCTTTGACCGCAGTTTCCGCTCACTTTGGTCCAAAATAGCAATCGGCCCCTCCTCGTAGGAGCTATCAGGCTGGAGGTCGATGTCCTCCAAAGCAATGTGAGAATGAGCCAAATCGTCTCTAAGATATTTCCTTAGCAAGAAAATATGAAACACATAATGAATCCGATGCAAATGCTCCGGTAACCCAAGTCTATATGCAACAGACCCAATCCGCTCGATGATAGGGAATGGCCCCACATATCTCGGTGCCAACTTCCCCTTCTTCCCAAATCGCATAATCCCCTTCATAGGAGATACTCTGAGTAAAACTTGGTCCCCCACTTGGAACTCCCTGAAGAACCTCTTCGCATCAGCATATCTCTTCAGCCGATCCTGAGCTACCCGAATGCGACTCCGTATCAATTCTATCCTTGCCCAAGTATCCTGAATCACTTCCGGTCCAAGTAGTTTGTTGTCCCCCACCTCCAACCAACATGCTGGGGAACGACAAGGTCTACCGTACAACGCCTCAAATGGAGCCATGCCAATAGTGAACTGGTAGGAGTTGTTGTAAGCAAACTCCACCAGTGGAAGATACTGCTCCCATCCACCCCCGAAATCAATGATGCACATACGCAAGATGTCCTCCAACATCTGGTTTGTACGCTCGGTTTGCCCATCGGTCTGCGGGTGATATGCTGTACTCAATCGCAATTCCGTGCCCATGGCCTCTTGAAAACTATCCCAAAACCGTTAAACAAATATCTTGTCTCGGTCAGACACAATGTTTAGGGGCACACCGTGAAGTCTCACTATCTCTGCAATAAAGAGCTGGGCATACTGTCCCGTAGTGTAGTCTGTCCTTACGGGTAGAAAATGAGTGACTTTGGTCAACCTGTCCACAATTACCCAAATGGATTCGTGACCCCTCAGTGACGTAGGTAACCCCGTGATAAAGTCCATGGATATGCTCTCCCACATCCACATCGGGACCTCTAATGGCTGTAGAAGTCCTTCCGGTCTCTGATGATCCACTTTTACCAGTTGACAAGTGGAGCATTTAGAAACAAACACGGCAATATCTCTCTTCATCCCGCTCCACCAATACCGTCTTCTCATGTCTTGGTACATTTTGTCCCCACCGGGATGTACCGCGAACCGTGAGCCGTGCGACTCTGCCATCACCTCGTGTCGCAATTCCTCCCCTTCCGGAACTACCAATCTCCCATTGAAGCGTAATCCCCCGTCTGAGCTAACGGT
Organism: Sambucus nigra; assembly: GCA_949130495.1. Classification (NCBI taxonomy): domain Eukaryota; kingdom Viridiplantae; phylum Streptophyta; class Magnoliopsida; order Dipsacales; family Adoxaceae; genus Sambucus; species Sambucus nigra. The sequence continues at coordinate 239,512,610 of OX422208.1, read as the reverse complement.
ATAGGACTCAGCTCCCTCTTCTAATAATCGAACTATTTTCTCCTGACAGAACGAGTCATCTGCTTGTGCCTTTACCACTCTCGTGACAATCTGTGGTGTAACAGTCATCACCGACATGAATGATCGGGCCACTGCATCCTGGTGTCCCAACTCCTTCCACTTAGCCTTCCACACCCCTGCCACCTCATCCACTGGCCTACGGCTCAACGCGTCTGCTACCACGTTAGCCTTACCCGGGTGATATTGGATATCAAACTGATAGTCCTTCACAAACTCAAGCCACCTTCGCTGCCGCATATTCAACTCCTTCTGCGTGAATAGGTACTGTAGGGACTTGTGGTCCGTGAACAATCAAAACTTCTCCCCCAAAAGGTAATGTCTCCAAATCCGAAGGGCAAATACAACTGCTGCCAACTCCAAGTCATGAGTGGGGTAATTCTTCTCGTGAGGCTTAAGCTTACGGGAAGAATAAGCTATGGCCTGACTCTCCTGCTGCATTACACCTCCAAGTCCTTGTAAGGACGCATCGGTGTAGACTAGATACTCAACTCCCGATCTCGGCAATGCTAACACAGGTGTTGAGGTCAACTTGTCCTTCAACTCATCTAATGCCAGTTGACAGGCATCACTCCAAATGAACGGCACACCTTTACGAGTCAGATGTGTCAAAGGACCTGCTATCTTTGAAAATCCCCGAATAAACCTCCTGTAGTATCCTGCTAGTCCTAAGAAACTACGGATCTCCGTTGGTGTCGTGGGCTGTCCCCACTCCCTCACCGCGGATAACTTCCTCGGATCAACGGATATCCACCGGTCGGAAATAATGTGCCCCAAAAACTGAACCTCCTTCAGCCAAAACCCGCACTTCTCATATTTTGCATACAGCTCGTTCTGACGTAGCATCTGCAAAACCTGCCTCAAATGCTCTGCGTGCTCCTCCTCTGTCTGGGAGTAAACCAGAATATCATCAATGAAGACAATGACGAACTGATCAAGGAACTCTCTGAACACCCTATTCATCAAGTCCATAAACACGGCTGGAGCATTGGTCAAGCCAAAAGGCATAACCCGAAACTCGTAACAGCCATATCTCGTTAAGAACGCAGTCTTCGAGACGTCCTCCTCCCTGATACGCAACTGATGGTATCCCGACCGCAAATCAATCTTTGAGAAGAAAGAAGCTCCCCTCAATTGGTCGAATAAGTCATCGATTCGGGGTAACTGATACTTATTCCGTATCGTGACTTTATTCAACTGCCGGTAATCCACACACAACCTCAACGATCCATCCCTCTTCTTTACGAACAATACAGGGGCACCCCACGGCGAAGTACTCCTCCGGATAAACCCCTGACCCAACAACTGCTCAATCTGATCCCGTAACTCTCTCATCTCAGCTGGAGCCATACAGTAAGGTGCGCGGGCAATAGGCCGAGTGCCCGGCGTCAAGTTGATCACAAAGTCTATCTCTCTACTCGGAGGTAATCCAGGTATATCCTGAAATACGTCGGCAAACTCTCGAACAACCAAAATCGAATCAAGTGGTATCACCACTTCCTTAGAGGTCTCCTCCTCTATATAGTACAAATGAGTGGACGATCCTCCCTCAGGACGAGGCATCGCCACTAAAAACATCTCCTGCCCAGGAATGGCAAAGATAATACATCTACTAAAACAATCAATCATGGCTCGGTACGCAACAAGCCAATCCATGCCAATAATGGCATCATACTCGGTCATATCTAATACTAACATATCCGCGGGTAAAGTAAACCTCCCGATCTTTATACCCACGCCTCTACATACACGTGAAATCACGGAACCCCTACTCAACGGCGAATCTACACAAGTAACCGTACTCTCGGCGGTGTCTAACAACCCAATGGTGCGTGTAAATCTCATAGCAATAAAACAGTGTGTAGCCCCCCGTGTTAAATAACATATGCCCCATAGTCCCCTGAATAGAGAACATACCCTCAATGGCTGGTGGATTCTGTGGGGTTGTGGCCTGCTGAAGCTAATATACTCTCCCATACTGCAGCTGTCCCTGCTGAACTGGGACCGCTGGAATGGGTGGTAATGCTGCCATCTGTGGTGGCGCCGGGAGGGCGGCGAGAAACATGGGCCTCTGCGGCTCCTGCCGAGCACCCTGCTGCTGCTGCGGGGCCCTGCCCCTATCCGGACAATCCTGGCATTTATGGCCAGTCTTTCCACAAACGTAACACTTCCCCGGGAAGTTCCCCCCCTCTCTGTCCCTGCTGCCCCCGGCCCTGGTGACCGTTACCGTTCCTCCCCTGGCCCTGCTGGCCCTGCTGAAACTGTTATTGGCCATTCTGACCCTGCTGGCCCTGATGGCCGTTCGGACCCTGATGGCCCTGTCGGAAACCTCCCTGTCCGTGCCTGAAATTTCCCGATCTGAACCTCTTGTGATCCCCCTGCTGGGAACCCTAGTCACCCTGTCTCTGCCCCTGAACAGATTGTTCCCCACTAGCACCATGTCCTCCAGTCCTGCCCTGATGGCTGGACTCTCCCGATCTCTTGCCCTCAGCCATGTGAAAGCGGTGGTCCTGGCAGTGTAACAGTGCAGCGTTAACCACATCAGAGTAAGTGGCCAACGATAGGTTCCCCAACAAATGCTGACGGATCCTCCAAGTCAACCCGTCTGTAAATTTCTGTATCTTCTTCTCTTCTGTCGGTATCTCATCCGGGACAATATTCAACAGATTTGTGAATTCGGCCTCATACTCGACCACAGTCTTACCTTCCTGCCTAAGATTCATCAACTTCCTCCTCATTTCCGTGTGAACAGCTGACGGAAAGTACTTGCGGTCGAACCGCACCCAAAACTCCTGGATCGTGAGAGTATCTCTCTCCTCCACGGTGGTAATAGACTCCCACCACTGTAGTGCAGATCCAACTAGCTTGAAGGTAGCTAGTATCTTCTTCTAGACATCGGTGCACTCATACATCCTCAGGTGCCACTGAATATCCTTCCTCCATTGACTCGAAACCACAACATCGGAGCTACCTGCGAACTCCGGTGGGTGTGCTTTCTGAAAAGCATCACGTACACGTTCCCAATCAGACGGGAATGCATGTGCCTGAACTGGCGCGGCTGCTGGCGCCTGAGGTGGTACCTGCTGAACTACGGCTAGTGCGGCATTTACCGCCTGGGCCACAATGGCTGCAACCTCGGCGGCATTCATCGTGCCCTGAACTGGTGCGGGCTGTGGTTCTGGCGTTGCATCCCTGGGAACCCGTTGTGCACATCGTGGAGGCATTTGAAATAAGAATAAAGTTTATAAGTTCGCAGTTATAAACTTGAAATAGCTGTAGAACGTAGCATATACAAAAGAATACAACAGTCCTAAAATATAGGGCTCTACATCAAAGAAAGCTCAGCGAAAACATAATAAGCCATACAGATCCTAAAGAACACTAGAACCTGATGCTCTGATACCACCTGTGACACCCCGACTAATTAAATACCGGGTAGCTACTCATTTATTAAATTAATACAAAATGCCAGGTTGGTTCAGTTAATAGCATCACTGTCGAAAACATTTTGATGATTACTAACCATCTAGTATTTAAAAAGTGAGTTGCCAAATTTTAAGTTAACTCTGATTAACATGCAATAAAAGGATAATGAAAGAATTACAACCATTCACCATAACGAAGCAATAGAATAAACAAAAAAATAAAAATAAGTCCGGAGGAAAACTCCTCACAACAATCCCATAACTGAACTAAGTAAAACAATGTATCCTGAATTAATTACATGCCAAAAGTCTGAAAATCTGAAATAGGAAATGTTTCTAATAAAAATGGGCGACATGCCCTACAACTGATGAAATCTGAATCGAGTCAAGATAGATGAAGCGTCTACTAGCAAAGTCCTGTAACTTCCACAAACATCTACAGCTCGTCACCTGAATGAAAATCCTATGCATGGTGTCCTTGTGGCTGGGAACCTAAAATAGTTTTTACAAAAATAGATTTGAAAGCAAACGGGTCAGAGCCCGAATGTGGAGAGTATTTTAAAAAATAGCAAGTGCTTTAATGACATTAAAACAATGAATGTAAAATACATGTTAGGACGTGCACTCACATGAAATACTCACCTCTCAACTAATTTTGTGCACTCCTAACGTACCGTACCCATCTAAGTAACATACATGACTAACCAAATCGTAATAAGTTCTCCCCCTTACTACTCGATTCTTATTATGCATTCTAGCGTTATCAACTAAATAGAGGGCTTTACTTAAACTCGGATTCTCAATTATTAGCAATACAATTCATTACAGGTTACCCCTTTATAGTTACTCAAAGCGTTTTCGTATTTATATTCACAATACCAACATGAAAGTTCTCATTAATTTAAGTGTACATTATTCACGCCATAAATATACAATACAAGCACCCCGAGACTAAGATGCGGTGCACACATACTCTGCTATCCATCCTGGTACATCACGTACATAAGGATCACGCATTCCGAATCTCTCAAGAATCGTTCTCAGATAATAACAAATCACAAACAATGGAGGCGAACACAGTCACATCACATGGGTCACGCACATACCTACGCTCCCACGATCAGCAGACTTATTAACATCCCAATAAGTCCTTCTCTGACCTATGTTCTCGAGGTACCAATCTAAATCCGAGAAACACAAGGAGTAGATGGCCCTAAGCGAACGTAAACCTCCCGTGATAGCAAGTATGGTAGGTATGTCATACACATCAAATCATATACATATACTAAGTATACACACTTCTTAGTAATCACCGTAATTTATTTGTGGTACACTTCTCATTCTCGTACCGACTTATAGTGTTACACAATTCATATGTTCCCGGTTAATTCAATTATTTAAGCCGTCAATAATTCTCGCATCGTAATAGTCACTCACGTCCTATTCCACAATTTCCATTCAACTCAAATCACACTTCTATGTTTTACTCCTCAATATATCCCAAATAACCCAACTATATCAATTTATCATCAAGGGAATGTTATCTCTACAATTAAACAAGGTTACGGGACACGCGAAATCAAAAAAGGCCAAAAAGGCCTAAATTGTCAGCTCGTTAGAAGTCTCGTTCGAGCGAGGCTGGTTCGAACGAGAGTTCGTTCGAACGAACTGGGCATCTAACGAGATCTCGTTCGAACGAAAGGCATCGAACAAACATCCCTCTCGTTAGAAGGCAAACTTTCAACTCGTTAGAAGCTCGTTCGAACGAGCTCGTTCGAACGACCTGGGCAGGTCTTCTAACGAGGTGACAGTTTGAGCCCAGAAAATTCCTATTACGTTTTTCCAACCTTTCTTCACCTCTAATCTCATCTTAATGTCATTCCAAAAAGGTTTCAAGGTTTCTAATCATCCCTAAACATATTAAATTCGTATAACCACATTTATATGGGGTCTAATCATCCCAAACCACGTCTAAATCTTAAATACAACCAATTTTCCCCAATTTTCAAGAACATGAACCCTAGAAATTTAAAGTCTTCCATAGTTATAGTTAAATCCGTATTTGCAATATAAAAAGTAGTAATTCTCTTAGTTCAATCATCCAATACCAATTCTACATGCAATCCTACATTAAAATCTGAATTTATAACTTCCAATTTCATGGATTTTTATAAATTTCCCAAAAACAATACAATTATATGAATTTCCTACACATGGAAGAAGCATTCTTTGCAAAAACGAAATTAAACCACTTGCCTCTAATCTTTCTCTGAATTTGGTGTTGGATTGATGAAGGTTGATTTGTTCTCTCTCTCTCTCTCTCTCTCTCTCTCTCTCTCTGCAGAATTTTCCTTTCTTTCTCTCTCTACCAGCTTTTCTCCAAGGATGACAATGGTGGTTAAGGTTGCCTTATGAAGCTCTTTCAAAACTCATTCCAATAACTCTCGTAGCCCATTAAGTCATAAGGTGTAGTTAGTGGGTTTAGTGGGTAAAGTCCAAATCAGATTTTTAATTCTAATTTTCGTGGGTTTTAATTCCCAAAATCCCAAAATTACCAAACTACCCTTTTACGTTACCGGTATGGCCTAAAAATGCCCCGGGACCCAAACTAAACCCCCGGCTAGTGTTTTCTGACTATTTCGACCCTTCCGGACGCGTTGGCGCACTCAAAACGACCATACAGTTTATAGAAATAAAATTTAATTTTTAATTAAAATAATTATAATCCTGACGCGACTGTCACACGCGTCCCAACAAAAATCCCAAATTGCCGTATTTCAATTCTAACGACAAATTTCATGATTCAATATTCATATATAGCCATATATACTCATTAAAATCAAATACCAACTCGCATCTCGCTAGTATTTTTATCCGGATTAATTTTCAATTAATACACATTTAGTTCAATTAATCCCATAAATAAATATCATAAAAATACGGGGTATTACACACTCAATTAAATCTCAATCAATATTTATCCTCACAAATATCTAAAAAAATAAAAAAGAATAAAACAAAAACTATTTGCAAATGGTGTTTTTCCCTACAATTCTCTCTCTAGAATTTTCCTATCTAAAAGCTTTTCTTTTTTTTTTATGATGAGTCTTCATCTTCATTTATAGTAGGCATGGAGCATGGGGGTATTTTTGGAAGAATTAAGGTGCAAGAGGTTGTATAAGGTGTGGGTAAGGGTTAGTTTAGGAATTAGTAGATGATGCATGTGGTTTGGGTGAGGTCATGTGGGTAGTGAGGTGAGGGAATAAAATCTGATATTATTTGAGGGGTCTTTTGGGGGAAAGGGTTAAAAGGGTAGTTGGGGGTATTTGGGTAAATGGGGTTTAAGTGGCAGATGGGGGAATTAAGTTGGTTTTTGGTTTCTTTGTTGGCAGGTCACGATTTTGGAGGTCTTGGAGAAATGGGTTTACAAGGTGAAATGGGTCTTCTTGGGTTGAAGTGGGTTTGGAATTGGAGCTTGGGTATGGGTCGAAGGGTTGTCAATCCGCCGAAATGGAGGAGGTTGGACTGAGACTAGAGGTAGGAGATCAGAGGGTTACGAGAATAGGATGGAGGGTAAAGGGTTGGGTTCAGGCAAGGTCGATGCCACCGGAGGTAGGGAAGAAGGAGGATAGCGTCGGCGAAGAGAGAGAGGGCGGTCGAGGTCGGGACGCCGTGACGTCTCCGGTGGTTGGGCGCAGGAGAGTAGGGGGTTGTAGCTGGGTTCGGTTTGGGGGGTACGCCACCGACAGTAGGGGTATGACAGTGGGTTGGTTGGGATCGGGGATTTGAATCTCGGACGGAGGGGGTGAGTCAGGGACGACAGGTTGTCGCCTACGCCAGAGGTAGGGTGAGGTCGCCGGAGTAAGGGAGAAGCCGTCGAGGGGTTTGGAGTAAGACGCCGCCGCCCTGGTTGCTGTGGTCGGCGTCGGGGAAAGCTGAGGAGAGAGACGGGTCTGGGTTTATGGGTGTGTGGTTAGAGTTATGGAGGAGAGAGAGGGTTTTAGTTTAATGGAGGTTTTTGGTGAGAGGAGGGAGAAAGGGGTGAGTTGGAGGTTGAAGATGAAGTGGGGTGTTAGTGTGGGTGAGGGTGTAGAGTAGGTGTGTGAGGGCGAGGGCGTTAGTTTAGGTGTAAGTGGGTGTATGGGAGTGTAGGATAAGGGGGTTGTGTGTGTGTTTAATTAGGACACCAATTAAAATAATAAAAAGACTCAGCTAAAATAAAAAATAAAACCTAACTAAAAATAAAACAATTAAAAATAATAAAAAAATAAAAATATTAAAACTAAAAAAATAAAATCCAAAGCTATACAAAATTAAAATAATAAAACAAAAGAAATAAAAAAAATGAAAATATAAAATCTAATGAACTAAAAATACATGAAATCCTAAAAATTCTAATCCTAATAAAATAAAATAAGATAAAAACTAAAACTAAAATCAAAATCAAAATACTAAATAAAAAGAAATATAAAAATTGGAAAATAAATCCTAGAGATTCTAAATAAGTCTAAAATAAATCCTAAAAATAAAAATGACTCAAACTAAAAATATAAAAAATATATTAAAAGGGATAAACAAAACACACACTAGGTTTAGGGTTGGTTTAGGCTAGGATGGGTTAGGTTAGGGGATTGGGTATTTAGCTCCATATTGTACACAATTGTCATGATTTAATTGTTTGAACTCTGCAATGCACAATTTGACCTACAAGATAAACATTTAAGCGCATAAGACCCATATTGTCGAGAATTAGCAACTAAAATACATCTTTTCGGGGCATAAATTGTACAGTTTTGGGTGCCTATCACACCACCCCCAAATAGAGCGTTGCTAGTCCTTGAGCAATAAGATAGAGAGAAAGTGAAAGATAAGTAACCAAAAGTGTACCACTTTCGCGGGCACTTGCGATTGCACTTAGCATGTGCAACAAGCCTTTAAACCTATAGGTTGCCCTACATGACGAGTTGTGTCTCGTGAGGGTTTGCAGGGAATATACCCACAAAATTCTTATTTGCAAAGATTTATTGAAAGGCAATCAATCTCTTATTAGACATAGAATAGTCGCACAATCCATCACAACAAATACTTTCAGAAATACAAGCTAGAATCGAATAAAATTTAGCTAAGTAAATACTCAAGGCACATCCTTCCTAGAACTCAACGTTTGTAGTGTGTATCAGTCAAGACGGGTCGAGTATCATAAGAGTAATTCCTAGATTGCCTTATCGGAATCAACGCTTCAACTTCAAATCTCACTGGATATAACTCTCTCAAACGAACTCTCGAGATTTGGGTAAGTGTATCGCTCTTGTATGTGAGGATGGGAGCAAATGTAAGCAAGTTCAAACATCTCACACACACATAAGAAAGAACGAACAATAAGAAAGAAAATTGATCTCATGAACGAATGTTAATCACTATAGTGAGAACGTCGAGTTATTCACCACGTCGAATTTCATTTGCCCGAACACCTAGGAGAAATATAGATGTATATAGGTGAGGGAAAAATGAAATGGGAAGGATGGGATATGAGGTAGGACGGTGATGTATGGATGAATATGGATGGATAATGGATGAATGTATGATGGATGTGTGAGAAAAGTGTTTTATACTTGAAGAACAAAAATGTCTTTATTACAACAAAATGAACTACAAACTCTCTTTCTTTTCTTTTCTTTCATTTTTCTTTTCTTTTTTTTTCTTTTTTTTTTATAATTTACTATTTTTCTTGTTTTTTTTTTGTCTTTTTTCTTTTTCTTTTCTTTTCTTTTTTTTCTTTTTCTCTCACTTTTCAAACCAACATTGAAGACATTTAATATTTTGAACAACACTCTTTTATTTGAAAATGAAAGATGATACGGAGATGATAGGTGATGATGTGGGGAATATATGATGTGGGGAATATGGAAAAGCATGGAAATATAATGGGTGAAGTGAATGGGTGTATGGGGGGAATGTAATGGGTGAAGTGAATGAAAATGTGATATGGGTGGAAAATGGTAGGTGTATGGATGAAAATTTAGTATTCGGGATAAATTTCAAGACACGTGTTTCTTACAACTCGAAAAAAGTCATTCTCAGTGATCAAGCCAAAAATGAAGAATAATGAGATCATGCAACAATTATGTGCAGACCCAAAGAAAGTTGAATCAACTTGGGACTGGGAGATTACGTAAGACACTCTGAAAGGGTGAAAGGCACAAATCTCACGGGCTAAAGTCTCTACTAGTGATCCTTAAGGTTCTCTTTAGAATTGTAGTACTCCTCAACTCTAACCGTAGTGACGTGATACGTGCGTAAATTTTGTTAAGTCTAGAAATTCATGGTGCAAAATGCCTTGTTACGTATTACATAAGCTATTTTAAAAAATATTCTCTAGCTTGATTCCTAGACTTTTGAAAGATGGATGATTGAAAATTCACATCAATGATTGAGAAGAAAGAAACTGCACGAAATTTTAAAAATCAGGTTCAAAAATAAAAAAAAATCAAAAGAGGTATAATTTTGATAAAATTCCCCACCCCCAAACAAAAAGGAACATCGTCCTCGATGTTAGGTGAAATGATTTTTAAAATTGAGAGCATAAGGTAGGAAAGAGATTACCAGAATGAACTTCTAATGAAGTGGAAAGATGTAACCAAGATAAACCTGAATAAATGATAAGAGACAAAATGTGTACAAGTTAATAAGCATGATAAAGCATAGGGTGATGTGAAACACCACCCCCAAACAGGATGAGACTAGTAAAAGAAACGCGGGCTGCCTCCCGGTAGCACTAAGTTTAATGTCTTCAGCCAGACCGATGGTATCTCACCCTAAGGATAAGATCTATGATGGTACGAGGCGGCAGAAGAATCGGGTGATGAGAATCACCACCAAACAAGACTGAAGCTTCAGTCTTGTTGGATAAAGGCTAAAAGGGTCAATGCACTTGTATAGCAAAATGCATCACGCGATGCAAAGCATCAATGGACCATGGGTGGGTGGGAATTAGGGTACAAGTGAGAAAGGCATGGTGATGAAGAGGTATCGGACACGGTCCTTGTTGATCTTAAAGGTGAGGGTAACTAGGGCCCTATAAGCATGGTGCTCCAGTTGTATGGGAAGGAAAAATGATTTGGAAAGTGGAATGGTGTGGGGCTCATGGAAATTGCTCGACCATTCTATAAATGGACGATGGTAATGGTCGCACCGTAACACACCGGGGAGCTGTTGGTGGGAAAAATCAACACCACAAGGAAGTGGTGTGCATGGAGGAACAAGCTCGATGTCACGGAAGTGGGGAGTAGCACCACAAATACTCTCGTGGGTAGTGGAGGATGGTTTCAGGTGAGGATCTAAAAATGTCAATGGAAACTTTAAATGTGCAAAATCAAGATCAAAACCAGGTGGTGGGGTGGAAATGATAATGGGTGGGTCGGGTGGGATATACGGTGTATCGGGTGGGATAAACAGTGGAGGAAGATGATCCAACTCAAGAGTGGGAGGCACACACTCGTCATGAGGAGCGGAGTGATCCACAAGGGAACTCGCAGGAGGAAGTGTCGTATCTAAAGATGGAGTGATCAACTTCTCCATAAGAGTATCATTGGTAAAAGTGGTGGGTGGGTAAGACGAGGCACCAATCTCAAAGATAGAGGAATCACTAGAAATATTAGGCTCAAAGGGAGCCATGCATGGTGGGAAATCATCCATATACGGATAGGTAGAAACTATCACGGATTCTATCTCAGAAAAATGGTGAACACTCGTAGCCGGAGCTAACCTAGAATGAAGTGGTTCCTCAGGAACACAAGGGTGAAGCTCGATAGGTGTAGACTCGGGCATTGTTTTGGATTCAGCGGGAAAGTGAGTGGGAACCTCAAGGTGGGGTTCATATGGACATGGTGGGTTTGATCAGGCTCACTATATAAAGGTAAGTCAACACAATTATCGACTTGGGACCCAGACCATGGAATGGTCTCAACTTCGAGATTCTCGGGGTGGTGGGGTTAGTCACACTCAGAATCCGTGTCATAAGAGGACAGATCATCGTCACACTCTGTGGCAATGATGGGGGGGGGGAGGGCATGGGAATATCCGACTCTCGCTCACACTCCAGTTCATTTAACCTGTGTTCAAGCCTTTGGAGAGCTTGAGTTTGAATTGCTTGCTCTTGCTCAAGTATGAACTTTTGCAAGAGGGTTTCGAGAGCGGATGTGGATGAAGGTGTTGGTGGAATGATGGGTGGTGGCGGTGGTTGAGGTGGACACAACACGCTATAATCGTGAGTGTATGAAGAATACTCACAGGAAGTGTGTGGGGTGGGGCCAAGTACATCATACACGAAAGGACCGCTTTCGTGATGGACAAATGGTCGACACGCATTAGGTACTGATCGTGAACGGATGCACAAGGTTGCCATGACGACTGTTGGAACGTGTGAGGATCTATAACATCGGGTTGGGATTCGTATTGCGTGGAAGGGTGATCAAGCCTCCACGAATATCTCGGGTACTCACACAACTCGGGATTAGGTATAGCGGGGTAATAGGCCGAGGTGGGTTTCGGAACAGTGTCATATGGATACACATGGTCCGTGGTGAGTTCTGATGGATATGACAAGTATGGACACTCATGGGACATGTGATCGGCATAATAACAGTGGGTGCACACAAAGGATGAGACACTTAACACTTGACACCGAGGGTGATGGAATAGGAGATGCATGCATGGATGGGTCAAGAGTATCAATAGTACTCGTGAGAGAGGTAAAACGACTAAGAAAATCATAAAGAGACGGCTCGGGATCACTCTCACACGTGTCACGTGTTAATAGAAAATGACCAAAGTAGTCCCGTAAAGGACGTTCTTCGGCCATGTGGAGAGAAATATTTTTTTGAAGTTTTTAATTTTTTCAAAATGAAAGAAAATATTTTTGGATTTTTTTTTGTAAAATGAAAAAAAGAAAATATTTCTTTTATTTTTTTTTTTTGTTATAAAAATGAAGGAAAATATTTTTGGATTTTTTTTTGGAAGAAAAGGTGGGGAAAAGTAATATGGACTCTTTGAATTTTGAACGAACTCAATAAAACCGACTACCGAAAAATGATTTGGACACACACACACAAGTCAACGAGAAATCCTAACTAGCGCATAGCCAATTTTATCATCAAAATTAGTGAGAGGGTAGTCAAATTTTAATTAAGTCCGCGGGTGATAAAAAATTCACGGAATAATATGAGTGATCGCCGTTGCAAAATTTTCTCCTATTGGGCTACCTAGTTAATTGATTTTTAATTTAATGATGGCTAGGGTAGCACACAATTGGTAAGCGAGTGAGTCGGGTGATGAAATTCCTTCTCGTGAGTGACCGGGTGTAGGTCTTAGTCAATTAATTCATCACACCATTCAAAAAATAAATGCGAGAATAAAATCACACAAGATCACACAAAAGAATTGACTCGCTAACAGGAGAGGCGCGAGGGTTTAGAAAAATATACCTACCACGATTTTTAGGCCGTGGGGTGCCGAAAAATTTGAGTCAACCGGGGGTAGATCACGCTTATCTCAGTCTTCCTCGGGAGTCCTACCGACCCAAGGTAGAGAGGCTTCTAAATCTTCGCCTTTGGACGCCCTCTCTCTACCTTTTCCGGTTTCCCAATCAAGCTTGTCTTCAATTTATTACAAATTTAAATGAAAAATAAATGGTGTCTCTAAGCACCGCAATACAAGCAATGATAGAATAATCCAAATACAAGCCTTCTAAAAATATAAAATGGTACAAAAAAAATAAAAAAGTGCAAAAAATAATTGAACTACCAAATTGAATCTGCTCCGAGCTTCACAATCCCAAGAATGACAACGGCGCCATTTGATAGAAAGAACTTTACGGTATATTTGTCGTTGTTGTACAAGCTCCTTCTAATAAAAACCTCAAATACCTACAAAATTAATAAACTCAAGTGTAGAGGTAAGTAAGGGTATCAATACACTTTCAAGGTTGTAAAGCAAATGAGCAAAATTCAATTGTAATTCACTTTTTATTTTCTTTTTGTGCTTTTTCACTTTTCTAATTTTTTTAGCTTTTTCAATATTAAAACAATAGGGTGAGGTAAGATTTAAACTAAACTAAACTAAACTAAACTAAATATGAAAATAACTAACTAGAAAGTGACTAAAATGGAAACAAAGTCTAACACTAAAATAAAAGATAAAGTGAGGTAAATAATTGTGAGAACAATCAAGGAATGAGATTATACCACAAATTTTAGTTATTCTAATTAATTAATTTAATTATTTGAATTCTCCCAAATTAATATCAAAATTACAAACCAACTCTCGTTGCAAATGTAAATTTAATAGTAACCTTTTAGAAAATTAAGTTTAACTCCCCCACAACTCTAGAAAAATAGATCTACACTCCTTTTAATTAATCACCCGCTAGGATCGATCAATTAAAATTTATGTAAATCTTAGAAAACAAATTTAGAGTTGAAATTCAAGTTATAATACCCCACTTAAGAAACCCCCATCTTTAGTTCGAATCTAAAATGGGTATTATAACTAGAATTTTGATTTTCTCTCGAAAATCATTTACCCTCTCTCGAGGCGTGAATTTAAGGGTGAGGGGTCAAAATTAACATTCAAAGGGAAATTTCAAGTAATCAAACTAATTAAACTAAAATAATATCAAATAAGGGTTTCACCCTACCCCTTGAAAGGGGATTTAGCCTAACATGGTATCAAACATAATAAACACATATTCAATAGGCATTTAATATAAAAGAGTAGAGAGAAGAAGAATCAAACCAATTTCTTGAATTCAATAAACTTCAATCCTTGAATGAGAAGCATACATCCCTCCAATTGAGAATCCAAGTAATATGAAATTAAAATCAGCACTCAATTAAATCTCAATCAATATTTATCCTCACAAATATCTAAAAAAATAAAAAAGATTACAACAAAAACTATTTACAAATGGTGTATTTCCCTACAATTATCTCTCTATAATTTTCCTATCTCAAAGCTTTTCTTTTTTTTGATGATGAGTCTTCATCTTCATTTATAGTAGGCATGGAGCATGGGGATATTTTTGGAAGAATTAAAGTGCAAGAGGTTGTATAAGGTGTGGGTAAGGGTTAGTTTAGGAATTAATAGATGATGCATGTGGTTTGGGTGAGGTCATAGGGATAGTGAGGTGAGGGAATAAAATATGATATTATTTTAGGGGTGTTTTGGGAAAAAGGGCTAAAAGGATAGCTTGGGGTATTTGGGTAAATGGGTTTTAGGTGGCACATGGGGGAATTAAGTTAGTTTTTGGTTGTTTGTTGGCAGGTCACGATTTTGGAGGTCTTGGAGAAATGGGTTTACAAGGTGAAATGGGTCTTCTTGGGTTGAAGTGGGTTTCGAATTGGAGCTAGGGCATGGGTCGAAGGGTTGGCAGTCCGCCAGAATGGAGGAGGTTGGACTGAGACTAGAGGTAGGAGATCGGAGGGTTACGAGAATAGGATGGTGGGTAAAGGGTTGGGGTCAGGCAAGGTCGATGCCGCCGGAGGTAGGGAAGAAGGAGGATAGCGTCGGCGAAGAGAGAGAGGGCAGTCGAGGTCGGGACGACGTGACGTCACCGATGGTTGGGCGCAGGAGAGTAGGGGGTTGTAGCTGGGTTCAGTTTGGGGGGTTCGCCGTCGACAGCACGGGTATGACAGTGGGTTGGTTGGGATCGGGGATTTGAATCTCGGCCGGAGGGGGTGAGTCAAGGATGGCAGGTGGTCGCCTCCGCCGGAGGTAGGGTGAGGTCGCCGGAGTAAGGGAGAAGTCGGCGAGGGGTTTGGATTAAAATGCCGTCGGCCTGGTTGCTGTGGTCGGTGCCGGGGAAAGATGAGGAGAGAGACGGGTCTGGGTTTATGGGTGTGTGGTTAGAGTTATGGAGGAGAGAGAGGGTTTTAGTTTAATGGAAGTTTTTGGTGAGAGGAGAGAGAAAGGGGTGAGTTGGAGGTTGAAGATGAAGTGGGGTGTTAGTGTGGGTGAGGGTGTAGAGTAGGTGTGTGAGGGTGAGGGTGTTAGTTTAGGTGTAAATGGGTGTATGTGAGTACGGTTGTGTTTTTTTTCCGAACTTTTCGATTTTTTCGATTTCCGATCCGATTTTTTTCGAATTTGGAATGAAATTTTAGTTTGCCGATTTCCGATTTTTCGATTTCTGATTTTTCCGAAAAAAATCGGATCGGAAATCGGAAATAATTCTGAATTTCCGATTTTCCGATTTTTCCGATCCGATTTTTCCGAAATTATGCCGATCCGATTTTTCCGATTTTTTTTTTTTGAATTATTTCCGATTTTTTCGGAATTATTTTCCGATTTCTGATTTTTTCGATTTCTTTTCCGATTTTTTGAAAGCTTCCCATATCCCACATCGGTTGGGAGAGGGAGAGGGAGAGGGCTCCAAAATATGCTCTATAAAAGAAGAGTATCCTCTTAACTTCTACACAAATGAAAAATGAGACAAATCTTCATGTGTTTACATGTTGGGTTAAGCTATTTTCATTATTTTTTTAAAATGAGAATTTCGAGTAATCGAAAATCCATAATTTATTTTTTTGAAATTTTGGAATTTCCGATATTTCTGAATTTTTAATATATTTGTGAATTTCCAATTTTTTCCGATTTTTGCCGATTTTCCGATTTTTCCGAATTCGGAAATTTTTTTAATTTTTCGAAAAAATCGGATCGGAAATTGGAATAGTTATTTTATTTCCGAAAAAATCGGAATTTTTTTCGAATAGGCATTTTCCGATCCGATCCGGCCGAAACACAGCCCTATATGTGAGTGTAGGATAAGGGGGTTGTGTGTGTGTTTAATTAGGACACCAATTAAAATAATAAAAAGACTCAACTAAAATAAAAAATAAAACCTAACTAAAAATAAAACAACTAAAAATAATAAAAAAAATAAAAATATTAATACTAAAAAAATAAAATCCAAAGCTATACAAAATTAAAATAATAAAACAAAAGAAATAAAGAAATGAAAATATAAAATCTAATGAACTAAAAATACATGAAATCCTAAAAATTCTAATCCTAATAATATAAAATAAGATAAAAACTAAAACTAAAATCAAAATCAAAATCAAAATACGAAATAAAAAGAAATATAAAAATTGGAAAATAAATCCTAGAGATTCTAAATAAATCCTAAAAATAAAAATGACTCAAACTAAAAATATAAAAAATATATATAAAAAGGGATAAACAAAACACACACTGAGTTTAGGGTAGGTTTAGGCTAGGATAGGCTAGGTTAGGGTTAGGGGATTGGGTATTTAGCTCCATATTGCACACTATTGTCATGATTTAATCGTTTGAACTCTTCAATGCACAATTTGACCTATAAGATAAACATTTAAGCTCATAAGACCCATATTGTCGAAAATTAGCAACTAAAATACATTTTTTCGGGGCATAAATTGTACAGTTTTGGGTGCTTATCAGTCTCCTTGCGCTTCACTAAATTATGATTCACTTGACAGATAGGATCAAATCATCGTGTACATCCGAGTGGCTAAAACCTACTACAACTTTTAAAATGTTTGAATAATTTTGTGGAAAGATAAATCTCTCATATGATACAAATTTTGAGATGAGTTTATCTCCCAATGAGACTTTGAATGAATATAATATTTGGCTCTAGTATTCTCTTGATCATTAGCAGAATGTAAGCTTTGTTGCTATCTCAAATGTGTAGAGATGAATATCAACTTGTGTTTTTATTTTTGAATGTGTATGAGCAAAACGTAATCTAAATTCTTCTCCCTTTGATATTAATTGAAAAATGCTCACTTGAATGCTTAAATATTTCTTCAAAAACTCGCTATTAGAAATAAAGCTTAAGAGCACTAAATGCTCCTGAATTGCTAAAAGTGATTATCTTGAAAAGAATGATCTTCAAAATTTTATTTTGCCTTCTCAAGAGAAAAACATAGTTTTTGAGACATGAAGCAGGAACCTACAAAAAATAAAGGTATAGAAGACACTTGATTTATATTCCAAAATAGATCCTACAAAAATGGTAGTCTAAGAGAGAGAAAAAAAATGTGACATATAAAATATTTAGAAATATTTTGATGTTAAATATCCAAGTCTAGTAAAAAGAATACATTATATGTTTTGAGAAAATTTTATAAATATGAACACAATTCCCAACAAACAAAATATATGAGCAAAAAATATAATAAACACATAATAATTCCTGGATCAACTTAAGCACGTGAATGCAAATTAAAGAACAAATACCTTGTTGCCAATTCAGGATTTGTGTTTATTTCACAATTGTTCAACCTAAAACAAACCTAAAAGGGAGGTGAATAGGTTTGATCGCATAACATGGCCAATTGTTTATTTAAAACAAGATCTCTTGCAAATTCAATTATCCTAGCACGTGAATTAAGTAGATGTAGTGATCTATGTCTTGAATCAAACACATAACAAGCTTAATTAGGTAGATCTAGAGCAAATAGATAGAATTCAATACATAATTCAAACTTTAACCAATTACGCTAGATCTAAATGTGATCCACATGTAGTCTGTGATCAAAGTTTGCAATTGCATAAATAACAATCACAAACATCCATAATAATTGAGAAAATTCCCCACCAAGTCTTAAAAAATCTAGACAAACTCCAATATATAATTTTACTTGAAAAGAGTTTTATACAAAAGAAGAAGCTACCTCTCACTCATTCCCCGGCGAGTAATTATCTATTGACTTTGAACTTTCCCCCGTAAATAAATAGATATCCACTCCAAGATCCATAAAGTGAATGAGAAACTCCAATATTTTCCTTAAAATTGCGCCATGCTCTAATTCCTCCAATAAATCAAATGAACTTCAATTTTAGATCTAGGAATGATAGATTATACAATTAAAAAATTAGTCGGTTGAATTGAATAAACTAATATAGATCTCAACCAAAAACACTCTCAATTAACTCACAAACTTAAAGATCAAGTCATAGATCCAAGTTTTAATAATTTAGAGGGGATAAGTGAATTTTGGAAAAATAAATAATTAAAGATAGCTCTCAACCTCAAAAAATAAACTTAGGGAAGTTTTTCAATTACGAGGTTTCCAAATATTTTCAAATGGGAGGAAAAATGACCTATTTATAGAAATTTTTCAAAATTCAGCTCCGCCATGTGCACTGTTGATTTTTCCTATGCGCATGATTTCAGGTAGTGCTAAAATGTTGGCACAACCGTGGGCACAGGGAAAATGATAGTCGTGCGAACAGGTCAATATATGACGTGCAACCGGTTGAAGGCTGAAAAATACAATAAGCCTCTAACTTGTACAAAAACACTAGGTCAAATCCCAAAATGGTTTTCAAAATACTCTGAGTATAATAGACACTTGCCCATCCAATGAAAAAACACATTTTGAAAAATAATGTGCACTTGTGTATCCATAAGTCAAATAACAAAACTACCAAAAGGATATAATCTTCAAAGTATGTGGTAACGAAAGTCTTGCGACTGTTTAGTGTCGTGCATGAGATTCAACTTCAAAAGCCCATTTATACAAATGAACGCGCCTTCACTCAAACTTATCAATCCTATGTGGGTTGAATGACTCAATGACTTAAATGTTATATCGTGGAATGTATCCAAGTTTTATATACAACAATTATAACACAAAATTTTACATTTTCAAAGTTAGATATTAAATTGTGATATAGTAAGATATTTCTTACCTGTTAATGGTGGTTAAATGTTCTAGTTTGATTCTTCTTTCGTTGATATCTAAGTTCCCCTTCAAAGGTCTTCCTTATTTCACCAAAACTCTAAGGCTACTAGAGTTTGTATATTAGGGTAAAAGTCAATATCTAAAGATGGTAAATTCTACTTAAACACTCTTAATCCCATAGGTCTATAAAAGGCCTAATTGTGGACCCTCCATATAGGCCTAAAACCCTATTTATACTAACCCAAAGCTTAGCACAAAGGTAAAACTACCTATGGGGACCAATTCAAATCATCAAAAATATATCTTCAGGCCTCCATACCACTTTAGAGTATGGTCCAAATTGCAATGCCTCACAATCTAAAATAAAATACACAATTTAATTATATTACTAGTAATCGAACATAATTATTCTCATATAATTAATACTAGTGATTAATTAATTTATGATACACAATTTAAAAATACAAAATATGTAGAATTAATTTTCACATAAATTATGCATTTAATATTACCATTTCACATAAATAACAATTATTTCTAATTATTACTTTATTCTCATAATTAATAATAAATAAATATCATAAAATCCTGGGTATTATACCTACAATGTGGCTCCACTCATCCAATATAAGTGAGATATTTTTTTCAATCATCATTAATACTCCGATTATTGATAGATAGTGTATTATATTTATCATGATTCATTTCTTCATGTAAGGGTGGTTTAGAAACACCAATATTATGATGTTCTCTTATGAGTTTAGCTTACTCATGATCATGAGGTTTATTATATAATCCTCTTCTAAAAACTGGAAATTGATACCATCAATGAATTTCTCGTGCTTAGGATTATAAAATAAACCGCCTTTTAATGCTTTGAGATAACCAACATAGAGGTAATATTCTGTATTTGATTTTAACTTCCACGTCTCTTTCCACAACACATGTGTCGGGCTCCCCCAGATCCTAACATGTCATATATTGGGATTGTACCCATTCCACAGTCCGTGTGAGTTGAAAAGACCAATTTAAAAACTACTAAGTTTAGAATGTATGTACCTGTCTTTAATGAAAAATCCCAATAAGAATGATGGAGCCCCAAATAACTCACCATGAACCTTATCATATTGAAAAGAATTATATTCTGTCTTCATGCTACACCATTTTTTATTGAAGTTCCCGATGCATCTACTGTGATTTAATTACGACATCCAATAAATGATTCGTAAACTCTCTAAAGAGTTACACACACATGATCAAATTGTAGGATTTGAATTAGTTTACCACCCCTACACTCCACCTTAATATTATAATCTTTGAACTAATCAAGGGATTAAGGATTTTGGTGTGTAAGGTAAACATATACATACCTAGAGCAATCATAAATGAAGGTGATTAAGTACTCATAACCATCTCTTGCGCGGATTGTCTTAGGACCACACAAGTTGGAATGAACCAATCCCAACACATCTCTAATTCTTTAACCTTTGGACATGAAGGGTACCTTGGTCATTTTACGTTCTAAATAATATTAATAGACTATAACTACCTCAAATCCCAATGGACTCAATTGTCCCATTGATACTAGTCTTTGATTCCTTTTAGATTGAAATGATTTTAGTGTAATTGCCAAGGATATATTTTCGTCAATTGAGAAGTAAACTTTAGCTATAATGATTGTCCATGTAATTATCCATTCATTATTTAGTAGTATTGGTGAGTGAAGCCTTATAATATAAAATATTTTATAATATAACAAAACATAAAAAATATTTTCCAATTTTGATAAAAAAAAAAGAACTTTATGAAAACTCAGTCAAATATCTTCTCATAATCAACTTATAAATTGAAAACAAATTTTCTTATAAAAATAGGTTCATAAAATAAATTATAATATTATTCTTTGTGTCTAACCAAAATCTACAATTAGATGTCCTACTGCTAATAATGTTTCCTTATTCTGATTCTCCATTATTAGGAACATTTCTCCTTTAAGTAGTTTTCCGATTACCTAGAAGCTCTACAAATAGTTACAGACTTGATTAGTGGCTCCCAAATCTACACACCACTTGTAGAACATACTTGAATTCTTTCTTCTTCTTTGAAAGATAAAAATCAAGCACTTTTTCTTTTTCAACATAGTTCTAAGAAAACTAGACATTGTTGCTATCAATGTTCTGATTGCTTGTGGTTGAAATACCCACCTTTCAAAAAGTTCCTAACTTGTTGATGATTATGAAATTTTTTAACCACGTCCCATTTCACATGAGACTTAGACCCTTCCCTTATATTCCATTTTGAAAAGAAATCAAGGAATTTTATACAATCAACACCAAATCATTACTTTTGATAATGCTCGCAACTTTCAAAAGCTCCTTAATTAATTGTGTTGTTGAATCAGTTCAACTTTATAATATTATAATTTAGGAAATTTTAGATAAATGATTCGTGTAGCGCTAGATCGTGAAATTATTTTAGGATTCCCCATCAATTTTAGAATCCAAGGATCCTTCGCTCTCCAACATTGTAAAACATATATAAATAATGATTTCTTTTCAGAGTGTCATCAGCCAATATTGATGTGTAACACCCCGACTAATTAAATACCGGGTAGCTACTCCTTTATTAAATTAATTCAAAATGCCAAGTTGGTCCAGTTAATAGCATCACGGTAGAAAACATTTTAATGATTACTAACCACCTAGTATTTAAAAAGTAAGTGCCAAATTTTAATTAAAGTCTGATTAACATGCAACAAGTGTAATAAAGAAATAAATAACACCATTCACCATACTGAAGTAAGAAGAATAACCATCACATAAGGTAATTAAAGTCTGGAGGAAAACTCCTCACAACAATCCCACAACTGAAATAAGTAAACTGAAAACTGAGACAATACATGCTAAAGTATGAAAACTGAAATGGAAATGTAACTCTAATAGAAATGGGCAACATGCCCTACAACTGATAGATAATAAATCTGGAATCCATGTGATAGAGGCGTCTACAAGCAAATCCCTGTAGCTTCCACAAACAGCTACAGCTTGTCACCTGAATGAATGTCCTATGCATGGTGTCCTTGTGGCTGGGCACCTAAAATGGTTTTACAAAGAAAAAGATTTGAAAAGCTAACGGGTCAGAGCCCGAATGTGGAGTTATATTTTAAAAACCTGCAAGTGCTTTAAAAACATATAAAACATTAAATGCAAAGTACATGTTAGGACGTGCACTCACATGATATTCTCACCTCTCGTCTAACTGTGCACTCCTAACGCAAGTACCCATCTAGAGTGATACAGACTACTAGCTACGTGACAACATATCTAGCTAGAGTATCATAGGTCCTACCCTTATTACTCGGTTCTATTAACATTATAACACTCGTAATAAAGTAGGGGTTTAACGTGAACTCAGATGCTCAATAAGCAATATATATATCACTATCAGTTAACTCACTATATTTTCCCGAATTAATACCGTAATTATATTCACAACATTAACATGAAGGTTCTTATTATTTAAGTGTATATTATTCACATCATAAAATATACAATACAAGCACCCCGAGAACTAAGCTGTGGTGCACACATACTCTGCTATCCATCCCGGTACATCACGTACATAAGGATCACATATTCCGAATCTCTCAGGAATAGTCCAGATAACACAAATCACAAATAGTAGAGGCGAACACAGTCACATCACATAGGTCACGCACATACCTACGCTCCTACGATCAGCGGACTTATTAATATCCCAATAAGTCTTTCTATGACCTATGTTCATCAAGGTAACCAGTCTAAATCCGGGCAACACAAGGATTAGAGGGCCCTAAGTGAACGCAAACCTCCCGTGATAGCAAGTATGGTAGGTATGTCATACACACAATTCATATACCAATACTAACTACTAAGTAACACACATCTTAGTAATCCCGTAGTTTAATCGTAGTACATATCGCTTTCTCGTACTAACTTATAATATCTACAACTTATATTATTCCGGTTTATCATCATACGCGCCATAATCTATTCTCACGTCATAGTAGACACTCACGTCTCAACCTAAACGGTTCATTGAATTAAATCTCTCGTATATAAATTTATTCCTCGTAATAACCCAAAAGTCCCAAATCCATCAATACATCATCAAGGAATGTTAACTCTACCCTCGAACAAGTTTACGGGACTCCAAAAATCAAAACAGTCCAAAAAAGACCAAACTGTCAACTCGTTAGAAGTCTCGTTCGAACGAGACTGTTCGAACGAGATTCCACTGTCAACTCGTTAGAAGTCTCGTTCGAACGAGGCTGTTCGAACGAGATTCCAGTTCGTTCGAACGAACTGTACCTTCTAACGATATTTCGTTCGAACGAGATATCGAACGGAATCCCTTTTCGTTAGCAGCGACTGGTCAACTCGTTAGAAGCTCGTTCGAACGAGTTCGTTCGAATGACCTGGGTAGGTCTTCTAACGAGGGACCAGTTTCGGCCCAGAATTTTCCCCATCTCGTTTTTATACAATTTTATCACTCCTAATCTCTTCCAAAGTTCATCCCAACAACGTTTTAGGGTCTCTAATTCATCCTAAACATATTCAAGTCAACTCCTAACATGTTTTCAAGGATTAAATCTCTTTAACATCAATCAAAATATAAATCTCTACACTTTTTCCCCAATTATTTCAAGAACATGAACCCTAACTTTTGAATCATGAATTAACTCACTATAAATCCGTTTTAATTTCTTCCTATCACAGATATCATGAGAATAATTATCTACCTATCATTCTACATGCAATTCTCCTCAATATTTTCAAGTTCTAAGCTCCAAACTACATGGGTTTTCATTATCTTTCAAGAACAGTTGTAATTCATCAATTTTCTAACATGGAAGAAACATTCTACAAATTTAAATATGATTAAAACACTTGCCTTGATTGGATTTCTGATTTTGGTGTTGGTTTGGTGAAGATTTCTGCAGAATTCCCTCTCTCCAAGCTTCTCCTCCAATGGTGGCTAGGGTTTTCTTTGGGAGAGTTTGTAAACCTAATGATAGCCTCCGTAGCTTAATGGGTTAATATGGGTTGGTTAGTGGTTTTAGTGGGTTAAATCCACATCAGATTAAAACTCCCAATTTTCGTCACTTTTAATTCCTCAAAATGTAAAATTTCCAAAATACCCTTTCAGTTGCTTGTATAGCCTAAAAATACCCCGGGGCCCAAACTACACCCCCGGCTAGTGTTTTCTGACTATCTCGACCCTTTCGGACGCGTTGGCGCACTCAAAACGACCATACGGGTAATAGAAATAAAAATCACTTTTTATAATTAAAATAATATACCATGACGCGGCGGTCACACGCGTCTCAACAAAATTTTCAAATTACCGTATATACATCTCACGACAAATTTCATAATTCCAATTTCATATATAATCATATATGCACATAATCAAATACCAACTCACATCTCACTAGTATTTTTAACCCATTAATACGCATTTAATTAATTAATCCCAAAAATAAATATAGCCAAAAGTACGGGGTATTACATACTCCCCCCCTAATAACTGAATTTCGTCCCGAAATTCGAAACTAGAAAGTACTTGCTAAAAATAACTCTGGATAACGTTCGCGCATCTCATCCTCGCGCTCCCATGTGGACTCCTCGACATTGTGATGTCGCCACTGAACACGCACTAACGGAACTATCTTTGACCACAGTTTCCTCTCGCTTCGGTCCAAAATAGCAATTGCTCCTCCTCATAGGAGCTATCCGGCTGGAGATCGATGTCCTCCACAGCAATGCGAGAATGAGCCAAATCATCTCTGAGATATTTCCTTAGCGAGGAAATATGAAATACATCGTGAATTCGATGCAAATGCTCCGGTAGTCCAAGTCTATACGCAACCGGTCCGATCCGCTCAATAATAGGAAACGGCCCCACATACCTTGGTGCCAACTTCCCCTTCTTCCCGAAACGCATAATCCCCTTCATAGGAGATACCCTGAGCAAAACCTGGTCCCCTACTTGGAACTCCCTGAAAAATCTCTTCGCAACAGCATAACTCTTCTTTCTGTCTTGAGCTACCCGAATGCAACTCCGAATCAACTCAATCCTTGCCGAAGTATCCTGAATCACTTCCGGCCCAAGCAGTTTGTTGTCCCCCACCTCTAACCAACATGTTGGGGAACGACAAGGCCTACCGTACAATGCCTCAAACGGAGCCATGCCAATAGTGATCTGATAGGAGTTGTTGTAAGCAAACTCCACCAGTGGAAGGTACTGCTCCCATCCACCCCCAAAGTCAATAATGCACATGCGTAGCATGTCCTCCAACATCAGATTTGTGCGCTCAGTCTGCCCATCAGTCTGCGGATGATACGCCGTACTCAACCGCAATTCCGTACCCATGGTCTCCTGGAAACTCTCCTAAAACCGCGAAATAAATATCTTGTCTCTATCAGACACAATATTTATGGGCACACCGTGAAGTCTCACAATCTCTGAGATGAAGAGCTGGGCATACTGTCCCGTAGTGTAGTCAGTCCTTACGGGTAAAAAGTGAGCGACTTTAGACAATCTGTCCACAATTACCCAAACGGAGTCGTGACCCCTCTGCGACGTAGGCAACCCCGTGATAAAGTCCATGGATATGCTCTCCCACATCTACACCGGGACCTCCAACGGCTGTAGCAATCCTGCCGGTCTCTGATGATCCACTTTTACAAGCTGACAAGTGGCGCATTTCGAAATAAACTCAGCGATATCTCTCTTCATACCGCTCCACCAATACTGGCGTCTCATGTCGTGGTACATTTTGTCCCCTCCGGGATGTACCGCGAACCGTGAGCCGTGCGACTCTGCCATCACATCGTGTCGCAATTCCTCCCCTTCCGAAACTACCAATCTCCCATTGAAGCGCAATCCCCCGTCTAAGCTAACGGTATAGGACTCGGCTCCCTCTGCTAGTAATCGAACTATCTACTCCTGACAGAACGAGTTATTAGCCTGTGCCCGTACTACCTTCGTGACAATCTGCGGTGTAACGGTCATCACAGACATGAAAGATCGGGCCACTGCATCCTGGTGTCCCAATTCCTTCCACTTTGCCTTCCACACCTCTCCCACCTCATCTACTGGCCTACGGATCAACGCGTCTGCTACCACGTTAGCCTTCCCCGGGTGATATTGGATGTCGAACTGGTAGTCCTTCACAAACTCAAGCCACCTACGCTGCCGCATATTCAATTCCTTCTGCGTGAACAGATACTGTAGGGACTTGTGGTCCGTGAACAGTTGGAACTTCTCCCCTAAAAGATAGTGCCTCCAAATCCATAGGGCAAATACCACTGCCGCCAACTCCAAATCATACGTGGGGTAATTCTTCTCATGAGGCTTAAGCTTACGGGAAGCATAAGCTATGGCATGTCTCTCCTGCTGCAATACACCTCCCAGTCCTTGCAAAGACGCATCGGTGTAAACCAAATACTCAACTCCCGGTCTCGACAATGCTAACACAGGTACTGAGGTCAATTTGTCCTTCAATTCATCGAATTCCAACTGACAGGCATCACTCCAGATGTAGGGCACACCCTTACGAGTCAGATGTGTCAAAGGACCTGCTATCTCCGAGAAATCCCGAATAAACCTCCTGCAGTATCCTACTAAACCCAAGAAACTACGAATCTCCGTTGGTGTTGTGGGCTGTTCCCACTCCCTCACCGCGGATACTTTCCCCGGATCAACCGATATTCCCCGGTCGGAAATAATATGTCCCAAAAACTGGACTTCCTTCAACCAAAACCCGCACTTCTCATATTTTGCATACAACTCGTTCTAACGAAGTGTCTGCAAAATCTGCCTCAAATGCTCGGCGTGCTCCTCTTCTGTCTGGGAGTAAACCAGTATATCATCAATAAAGACAATGACAAACTGATCTAGGAAATCCCTGAACACTTTGTTCATCAAGTCCATAAACACTGCTGGAGCGTTGGTCAAACCAAAAGGCATAACCCGAAACTCGTAAGAACCATATCTCGACAAGAACGCAGTCTTCGAGACATCCTCCTCCCTGATACGCAACTGATGGTATCCCGATCTCAAATCAAATTTTGAGAAGAACGAAGCTCCTCTCAACTGGTCGAATAAGTCATCGATTCGAGGCAACGGATACTTATTCCGTATCGTGACCTTATTCAACTCTCGGTAGTCCACACACAATCTCAGTGAACCGTCTCTCTTCTTCACAAACAAAACTGGAGCGCCCCAAGGTGAGGTACTCCTGCGAATAAAGCCCTAACCTAACAGCTGCTCTATCTGGTCCCGTAACTCCCTCATCTCAGCTGGAGCCATACGGTACGGTGCGCGTGCTATAGGTCTCGTACCCGGTAGCAAATCTATAACAAAGTCTATCTCTCGACTGGGGGGTAAGCCTGGTATCTCCTGAAACACATCCGAATACTCCCTGACTACAGGGATAGAATCTAAAGAAATCACTACCTCCTTAGAGGTATCCTCCTCAATGTAATACAGATGAGCGGTCGATCCTCCCTCTGGGCGAGGCATCGCCACTACAAACATCTCTTGCCCCGGAATGGAAAAAACAATGCTCCCGCTGGAGCAATCAATCATGGCCCTATAAGATACGAGCCAATCCATACCGATAATCACATCGTGAATATGCATATCTAATACCAACATATCTGCAGGTAATACCAGACTACCAATCCCTACTCCCACTCCCCGGCATATAAAGAAGATAAGTGACCCAATCCCCAAAGGTGAGTCGACACACGTCACTGTGCTCTCTACTGTAGCTAACAATCCTAAAGCTTTCGCGAAGTGTGTAGCTATAAAACAATGTGTAGCACCCGTATCAAAAAACACCCGACCCATAGTGCCATGGATAGGAAACATACCCTCAATCGCGGGCGGTGCCTATGGAACTGCAGCCTGGTGGACGTTATAGACACGTCCATACTGTAGCTGCCCCTGCCGAGATGGGACTGCTGGAATGGGTGGAAATGCTGCCATCTATGGCGGTGCGGGGAGAGCGGCGGGAAACATAGGCCTCTGCGGCTCCTGGCGAGCACCCTGCTGCTGCTGCTGTGGGGCCCTGCCCCTATCAGGACAATCCTGACGTTTGTGGCCAATCTTACCGCAAATGAAACACTTCCTTTGGAAGCTTCCCCCTCGCTGTCCATGCTGACCACGACTCTGGTGACCGTTATCATTTCTGCCCTGGCATTGCTGGCCCTTTTGAAATTGTTGATGACCATTATGTCCTTGCTGCGCTGGAGCTACAGGAAAGGTTGGTAGGGCTAGCACCTGAGCTGGTGCTGTGAGAGCGATTGTAAAAAGTGGCCCCTGTGGATCATCACGGGCACCCTGCTGCTGGGGAGCTCTAACACCCTCTGGGCAATCCTGACGTTTATGGCCGTGCGTGCCACACACAAAACATCGGCCTCTGAAGTTACTCCCCCTTTGACTCTGCTGCTGACGAAGTCGTCCTTGCAGACTTGGAAATTTATTCACCTTTCGAAAATGCTTCATTGTACCACGTTGTTGATTAGAACCGACTCGGTCTTGGGCAATCTGTTGTTGAATTTTCGGGGTCCTCGCACATTTGTTAGCCTTATTCACATGCACTTGGCTAACCTCTCTAGGTCTTTTTCTTCCTTTAAGTTGTATGCTGCGTTCTTGGTATTGTAAAACTGCAGTGGTAACTGCTTGTGCCACGATACCCGTTAACTCGGCGGTTGATATTCTAACCGGGGATACCCAAGGTGTGAGTCGATCTTGCCCGTTTATTCCCTTACCCGTTCGAGCTAGTTCTTCTTGACGATCCATCTGAAAATTTAAGTAAATTTGGATGAGTTCATCATTCAAATAAACAAATCGCGAAAGTACGAATTCCCAAAGTACAGAGATGAATACAACATTCCTAATATTTAGGGCTCTATATCAAAGAAAGCTCAACGGAAAACATAATAAGCCGTCAGATCCTAAAGGACACTAGAACCTGATGCTCTGATACCACCTGTGACACCCCGACTAATTAAATACCGGGTAGCTACTCCTTTATTAAATTAATTCAAAATTCCAAGTTGGTCCAGTTAATAGCATCACTGTCAAAAATATTTTAATGATTACTAACCACCTAGTATTTAAAAAGTAAGTGCCAAATTTTAATTAAAGTCTGATTAACATGCAACAAGTGTAATAAAGAAATAAATAACACCATTCACCATACTGAAGTAAAAAGAATAACCATCACATAAGGTAATTAAAGTCTGGAGGAAAACTCCTCACAACAATCCCACAACTGAAATAAGTAAGCTGAAAACTGAGACAATACATGCTAAAGTATGAAAACTAAAATGGAAATGTAACTCTAATAGAAATGGGCAACATGCCCTACAACTGATAGATAATAAATCTGGAATCCAAGTGATAGAGGCGTCTACAAGCAAATCCCTGTAGCTTCCACAAACAGCTACAGCTCGTCACCTGAATGAATGTCCTATGCATGGTGTCCTTGTGGCTGGGCACCTAAAATGGTTTTACAAAGAAAAAGATTTGAAAAGCAAACGGGTCAGAGCCCGAATGTGGAGTTATATTTTAAAAACCTGCAAGTGCTTTAAAAACATTTAAAACATTAAATGCAAAGTACATGTTAGGACGTGCACTCACATGATATTCTCACCTCTCGTCTAACTGTGCACTCCTAACGCAAGTACCCATCTAGAGTGATACAGACTACTAGCTACGTGACAACATATCTAGCTAGAGTATCATAGGTCCTACCCTTATTACTCGGTTCTATTAACATTATAACACTCGTAATTATGTAGGGGTTTAACGTGAACTCAGATGCTCAATAAGCAATATATATATCACTATCAGTTAACTCACTATATTTTCCCGAATTAATACCGTAATTATATTCACAACATTAACATGAAGGTTCTTATTATTTAAGTGTATATTATTCACATCATAAAATATACAATACAAGCACCCCGAGAACTAAGTTGTGGTGCACACATACTCTGCTATCCATCCCGGTACATCACGTACATAAGGATCACATATTCCGAATCTCTCAGGAATAGTCCAGATAACACAAATCACAAATAGTAGAGGCGAACACAGTCACATCACATAGGTCACGCACATACCTACGCTCCTACGATCAGCGGACTTATTAATATCCCAATAAGTCTTTCTATGACCTATGTTCATCAAGGTAACTAGTCTAAATCCGGGCAACACAAGGATTAGAGGGCCCTAAGCGAACGCAAACCTCCCGTGATAGCAAGTATGGTAGGTATGTCATACACACAATTCATATACAAATACTAAGTAACACACATCTTAGTAATCCCGTAGTTGAATCATAGTACATATCGCTTTCTCGTACTAACTTATAATATCTACAACTTATATTATTCCGGTTTATCATCATACGCGCCATAATCTATTCTCACGTCGTAGTAGACACGCACGTCTCAACCTAAACGGTTCATTGAATTAAATCTCTCGTATATAAATTTATTCCTCGTAATAACCCAAAAGTCCCAAATCCATCAATACATCATCAAGGAATGTTAACTCTACCCTCGAACAAGTTTACGGGACTCCAAAAATCAAAACAGTGCAAAAAAGACCAAACTGTCAACTCGTTAGAAGTCTCGTTCGAACGAGACTGTTCGAACGAGATTCCACTGTCAACTCGTTAGAAGTCTCGTTCGAACGCGGCTGTTCGAACGAGATTTCAGTTCGTTCGAACGAACTGTACCTTCTAACGATATTTCGTTCGAACGAGATATCGAACGGAATCCCTTTTCGTTAGCAGTGACTGGTCAACTCGTTAGAAGCTCGTTCGAACGAGTTAGTTCGAACGACCTGGGTAGGTCTTCTAACGAGGGACCAGTTTCGGCCCAGAATTTTCCCCATCTCGTTTTTATCCAATTTTATCACTCCTAATCTCTTCCAAAGTTCATCCCAACAACGTTTTAGGGTCTCTAATTCATCCTAAACATATTCAAGTCAACTCCTAACATGTTTTCAAGGATTAAATCTCTTTAACATCAATCAAAATATAAATCTCTACACTTTTTCCCCAATTATTTCAAGAACATGAACCCTAACTTTTGAATCATGAATTAACTCACTATAAATCCGTTTTAATTCCTTCCTATCACAGATATCTTGAGAATAATTATCTACCTATCATTCTACATGCAATTCTCCTCAATATTTTCAAGTTCTAAGCTCCAAACTACATGGGTTTTCATTATCTTTCAAGAACAGTTGTAATTCATCAATTTTCTAACATGGAAGAAACATTCTACGAATTTAAATATGATTAAAACACTTGCCTTGATTGGATTTCTAATTTTGGTGTTGGTTTGGTGAAGATTTCTGCAGAATTCCCTCTCTCCAAGCTTCTCCTCCAATGGTGGCTAGGGTTTTCTTTGGGAGAGTTTGTAAACCTAATGATAGCCTCCGTAGCTTAATGGGTTAATATGGGTTGGTTAGTGGGTTTAGTGGGTTAAATCCACATCAGATTAAAACTCCCAATTTTCGTCACTTTTAATTCCTCAAAATGTAAAATTACCAAAATACCCTTTAAGTTGCATGTATAGCCTAAAAATACCCCGGGGCCCAAACTACACCCCCGGCTAGTGTTTTCTGACTATCTCGACCCTTCCGGACGCGTTGGTGCACTCAAAACGACCATACGGGTAATAGAAATAAAAATCACTTTTTATAATTAAAATAATATACCATGACGCGGCGGTCACACGCGTCTCAACAAAATTTTCAAATTGCCGTATATACATCTCACGACAAATTTCATAATTCCAATTTCATATATAATCATATATGCACATAATAAAATACCAACTCGCATCTCGCTAGTATTTTTAACCCATTAATACGCATTTAATTAATTAATCCCAAAAATAAATATAGCCAAAAGTACGGGGTATTACATGATGTTTACTAACTCTAACATTGTCTCCAATATCTTTATCTTGTTAGGTTTTCATGTCAAAACAATTTTACAATCATTCACAATTAGAATAATGTACAAAAAACTTTTTTAGTCCTTAAACTTTCTACCTTTTAAATTTTACTTTTAAGACTAAAACAAGTGGGTTGAAAGTCGAGCCCATTTTGAACTCTTAAAATCATCATTAAAAAGGTTATTCAATTAAACATGCAGGAATAAAATTTTGATTAAATTCAAATTATGTACTATCTATTTCTAATTAGAATTAATCATATCGGGAATCCTAGTTTCTCTATAAAATAAAACTTCTCATTGGGAGATTAACTCATTCACATAAAATTAGGTTGATCTTGTGTCTATTAATTATGCTATCTAGATAGTCCAAGAAATATATTTACAACATAATCAAATAGATGACAACTTTGGGTTCCACACTTAATGGCAATAACTCTAAAAGGGAGGATATTACTAATTGAGTCTAAGTTCATGCAATAGTTCATTATTGAAAATCACATTAACTCATATAAAAAAATCCCCGTTGGGGTGTTCAAACATATGCAAATGTACTTTTAAAGCACTATCACTTCAGAGTTTTAAAATCTTGTGATTCCATGATTAATTCCTTTAATTGGAAAGAAAAGTCCTCGGGATTTATTTTTAAACCACATTACCAACTATAACACCAGAAAAGTCCTCGAGTAATTAATCACATTACCAACTATAACACCAATGAAGTCCTCGGGATTTATTTTTAAACCACATCCCCACCTAATAATTTGAACATGGGGGTATTATTCAAAATTTGATTCGATGCTAATTTTTATGAATTAAATCAATAATAATATCCAAATTTCTTATACGAATTAAATAATAAAATATTTTAAAATTTATTTTGGGGAAAAAGGGACAATACCCCTGATATTGTTAATGGCGATGAGGAGGAATAGCCTATCCTTGGTGTCTTCAAAATGAGACCTAGAAAGATCAAAGAAGGAAAATATAGATGGGTTCATAAAACACTGGCCAATACAAAATGGAAAACAAAGCAATGAGAAATTTATACTAATACGAAAATTAATAGGGAAACCCCATAGCGAGATCCTATCTAGTTGTAATACATGTAAAACCCCATGTTCCATTCTGAGATGGACATAAGTAATCAATGGAAGGATGTCCTTATTAATAATTTTTAAAGAAGTGGCATTATTAGAAGAAAAATTAGCTAAAGAGTCAGCAATATTTTTTTTCTTCTCTATAGCAGTGGAAAATATAGCAATTCATCTCTTTAATTTTTTTCTTGACAATGAGAATGAATGTAGAAGCAATATCAAGGCACTTTGACCAATCCAAGAATTGATTTCACAACTAAATCTAAATACTAATTGATCTCCCCCTGATTAATCCTCGACTCATGAACCAACTTTGAACCATCAAGCAAAGCACAAAATTCTTCCATAGTATTTGTTTTAATACCATAGAAGATATCAAAATCTCCTATGAGATCCCCTTTGTGATCTCTCACAACACCACCTCCAACAAAGACTCAATTTCCTTTAGAGCTACTATCACAGTTAAGATTACAACGTATATGCTTTGGAGGAATCCTTTTAACAATAAACATATTTATTTAAATTGGTGGAAATTAATTTTTAAAGAAAGAATCATTGTATGCAATAAGTTTGGATAAATTTTTACACTTAAGCACATATTCCATGAAAGATATCGCATTGTTAATCACCATACGAACATATGGAGAAATTCCATAAAAGCCATATTTCAAGCCTCCACAGCTCCTAGCATATAATAGAAGGAAGGATCCAGTTAATAAGGCCTTTAACTGAGTAAGAATTGTCATGAATCCACCAAATATTCAGTCTAAGATGATTGAGAGATGGCTGCATAGGAATCCAAAGTTCATAGCTAAAAGTGACCAAATAGAGGCTAAAATTCACCCGTAGAAAATATATGTTGGACAGTTTCCATATTTAGAAAGTTTACACAACATTTACACTTTAAAAAAAGTCTAACACCATTCTTAATAAGTTGATCATGAGTTGGGATGAGTCCTTTCATAAGTCTCTAAAATAAAACAAACATTTTAAAAGGTAATTTCTAGTGCCAAACATGAGATTATGTAAAAACATGAGCACATTTTTTCTAATACGCTCCCATACTAATTCAATAGAGAAAAGATCATTAGAATTAATATCCTAGATATCAGTGTCATCCCTTTAAGTATTGGGATATATCTTAGTAATCTCTTATATGATATTATCAAGAAAGAATGAACCAAGAAGAGTCGAATTCCATTTATTATTATAGATGAATGAATGAACCATTTGGGACCAGTGAGGCAAAGGATCTATAACATCAGCTAAATAACTAATTGGAAGCTATTGGTATCTCTTAAAATTAAAATGTCATCTTCCAACCAACCATCTAATGTGAGGTTCCACTTCAAACATCATACGAGACATTATTCCCTAGTATTGGAAGCATAACCACTACATTTAGATAACATAGGATGCTGATTATTAAAAGATTTGGCATACATCAATGATTTCTAAAGGGAATTAATAGTTCCAAATTTCCACTATGGTTTAGCACTAAGAGCATTTATGATTTCCTCAAGAAATCTTAGACTAATGTCACCTTCAGCAATAGGTTGACAAATAATATCCTAATGTTTCCAATGAATCTTTTGACCAAACTATGATTCTCCCAAGAAAAAATGGAAAAAATATTTTCTATCTCTTTGATGACTTGTTTAGGAAGATCAAGAATTGAGAACAAGTAGATAGGAAGACTTTCTACATCATGCTTAATGAGAACCAATTTCTTTTATCGATAAGAATTTTCTTCTCCATCCATGCATTCTTTTATAGACATTGTCCATAAGGTCATTAAACATACCACAAGATTTCCTACCAATATACAGTGGAAAACTAAGGTAAGTGATAGGGAATGATTTTTTGGAAAATCCAGTGATATTTCCAATCATGTTATCCTTGAAATTACTCATCAAAGGGAGGTTAAATAACAACTTTTAACTTACTAATAAGTTAGCCAAAGGCCCCTTCATATTCTTCAATCAAGATCATCAATTCTTTGATTAATTTTTCCCCAATTAGTAAATATAAAAATATCCTCAACATAGATAATTTTTGTGATGTATTGGCTTACCAATAATGGTGCCACATTATGGTGTATATTATTAGCTAATTGAAATGTCTAGAAGTACAAGGTAAAAAATAAAAGAGAATTCATAGAAAGAGTCAAAATAATTAAAGCCCAAAACAGTTAGGCCTAATAATAAAATGCGTAACACTAATATGATATCCAACACTCCCTCTCAAGCTAGAGTAAAGATATCCACCAAACCCAGCTTGCTAATTGATGAGTGAAGCAAAGAGGGTCCAACCAACTTAGTGAGAAAATCTGCAGTCTGAGCTGATGAAGGGACGAATGATGCGTGTAGAAACGTTCTCCCAGATAAAGTTAATATCCATCTCAATGTGTTTGGTTCTCTCATAAAGGACCGAATCACATGACAACATAATAGCTTACTTGTTATCACACAACAAATAAGAAGTACCATCCTCGGTAAAGCCTAGCTCACCCAAAATCGATTGAAGCCACAAGAGCTCACATGTACCATCGTCCATAGCACGGTACTCTGCTTCTTCTGAAGAAAGAGAAATAACCTTTTTCTTCTTACATTTCCATGATACGAGATGAGAAGCATAGAAAGTACAGAAGCCAGAAGTAGAACGCCTACCAATCTTGCATCTGACATAATAAGCATTAGTGAAGTAAGAGAGGCCCCTTTGGTCTCCTGAAGCATAGAAGAGACCAAGACCCAGTGAAGACTTGAGATACCTCAAGATATGATGAACAACATCAAGAGGGGTGGTGCGAGGATCATGCAAGAACTGACTAACAATACTCACAACAAAGGCCAAATCAGGATGGGTTTTGGTCAGGTAGATGAGACGACAAACAAAATGCTGATACCTAAACGGCACAGAAATAAATCCCCTGACTCGACCCTCAACTTCACATTCGGATCCATAGGAGTAGAAGCTGGACGACAACCAAACATCCTTATATCATGTAAAATATATAGAGCATACTTCATTTGTGACAAGGGAAACCCACGACGAGATCTCCCCACCTCAAACCCTATAAAATACCGAAGAGGACCCAAGTCCTTAGAATCAAAAACTGCTTCGATGTCCTTCTTTACCTGGGCAATCCCCTCTAGATCATCATCGGTAATAATGATATAATCAACATAAACCAAAAAGATAATGCATCGATGGTCGGGTTGATGTCGAATAAAGAAAGTATGATCGGACTGGAATCTGAAGAATCCCATACAAGTAATCACCCACAGAATCGACTAAACCAAGGTTGGGGAGATTGCTTCAACCCGTCTAAAGATTTGCAAAGATGATAAAACCTGCCCATATACTCCCCCTTAGCCCAAAAATTGGGGGGAGGATCCATATAGATAGTCTCGATATGATCCCCACGAATAAAGGCATTCTTAATATCCAATTAATGCAACAGCCAAGAGTGAGAGACGAAAAGGGATATAAGGTAATGAAAAGAAGTCATCTTTGCAACCGGGGCAAAGGTAGCACCGATGTCTTTACCTGGAATCTAAGTAAAACCATATGCCACAAGAAGAGCCTTATATCGCTCGATGAATCCATCAGCCAAATATTTAACATGAAACACCCATTTACAACCAATAAGTTTCTCCCTCGAAAAAAAAAGAGACACTAAGTCCCAAGTACCATTGTTTTCCAAGGCATCTATCTCAGTTTTCATGGAAGCTACCCATTTTGGATTCTGGAGAGCCTCATGCAAAGACTGGGGCATAGAAATAGAGTCAAGACAACCTAAAAAGGCACGATAGGTTTCTGAAAGACCTGCATAGGAAAGATGCTCGAGAATAGAATGGTTAGTGAATTACGAGTTAGCATAACGAGCAGGAAGGTGGAGATCACGAGTGGGATAACGGGACCAAAAACCAGGAAGAGGTGGGAGGGGACTATAAAACATAAATAAGTGGAGTGGGGTGGGGTGGGGGTGGGGTGGGGTGGGGTGGAGAAGAAGGAGTAGCAATAGTACCTGAGTCCGTAAGAGGAGGAGGAGGCAGGG
Source organism: Sambucus nigra (assembly GCA_949130495.1). Taxonomy (NCBI): domain Eukaryota; kingdom Viridiplantae; phylum Streptophyta; class Magnoliopsida; order Dipsacales; family Adoxaceae; genus Sambucus; species Sambucus nigra. Next base: position 239,475,210 of record OX422208.1, on the reverse strand, counting down.
GCAACCGAGGGCTACGAGCATATACCTGCAAAGGGGGTTCCTCAGGAAGAGAGGGAGAAACATCCAATAAAGGGATAGGATGGGCCACCGGAGAAATCTACTCAAGACGATGAGGTGGTGGTGGTGGGGGAGTAGAAACCCTTCCATAAAAGGGAGTATCCTCATGGAAGGTAACATCATGAGAGTGATACATCCATCGAGAGAGAGGATCATAACATTTATAAGATTTAGACATGGTAGGATAGCCCACAAAAATACATTTAATGGCCTTATCATCAAGTTTATGACATGAGGGAGGCCGGTCCTGAATATAGCAGACACACACAAAAACTCGGGGTAATATAGGAAAAAAGGGGGCAGTAGGAAAGATAGAGTGAAGAGGTTTTTCCATTTAAAACTTTATTAGGAGTGCGGTTAATAATAAATGTGGCAGTGAGAAGAACAAGGTGCCAATAATAGTTAGGAACATGCATACCCCATAAAAGGCACCAAAACATTCCCACTAAGTGACAGTTCTTATGTTCCGTCGTCCCATTTTGCACTAGAGTGTAGGGGCGAGTAAGTTAGTGTAAAATGACCTTTTGGTTAAGTTGTGAATGAAAAGCATCAGAAACAAACTCTCCCCCATTATTAGACTAAATTTTAGGAACAATGGTGTTAAATTGTGTTTTAATGATTTGGAGGAATTGAACAAATAAAGGTAACACCTCAGATTTATGTTTGAGTAAATATACCCACATACATCTAGAGAAATCATCAATAAAAGTAACATAGTACTTAAGACCTTATAAAGAAGTGATAGGTGAGGGTCCCCAAATATCAGAGTGAATAAGATCAAACATACTAGGTGCACGACTCATATGGGAAATATAACTAGTACGAATATATTTAGATAACTCACATCTCTCATAGGTAAACCTCTTGTGTTTACAAGTTTTAGACAAAGAGGGAAAAAGTAAACATAAGTATTGAAAATTAACAAGTCCTAAACGGGCATACCACAAATGCAAAGTTTGTAAGGAAACATTGAAAGCAATGGGCTCAGTGGAAGTAGAGGCAAAAAGTCCAGAACAAAAGTAGTAGGGGTAGAAGGATCCCCAAAGTGGTATAGGCCATCGCGCTCATATCCCCTGCCAAAAATCCTCTGCGAACTCAGGTCCTGCAAATAGTAATGCGGGGATAAGAATATGATAGAACAATTGAGATCTTTACAGAGTTGAAGAATAGAGATGAGATTAAAATAGAGGTCGAGAACATACAATACAGAAGATAAAGTAAGAGAGGGTGAGAGGCAGATGTTTCTCTTGCTACAAATACGAGTAAGTGAACCATCCTCAAGACACACGCTATGACACATAGGGATAGTGGGGGAAGTAAAAAAGGATAGATCACTAGTCATATGATCAGATGATCCAAAATCCAAAACCTAAGTTGACTTAACAACCTTAACATGAAAAGCAAATGAGGCACCTGAAGCAATAGTGGCAGTGGGAGTAGAGTGCCTGAGAGAGCTCAACTGTTCCTGGAGAAGATCAATCTGAGCCTGAAGATGACTGTCATCCTTGGGAGAACTAGGATAAGAAAACACAAAATCCTCAGCAATGGTAGAAGTCCTTGGAGGGCCAGAGTTTTTGGACTTAGAAAACTTCTTCCTCAACTCGGGATGAAGTTTGAAGCATCAGTCTCTAGAATGGATAATAACTCCATAATGATGACATGTCAGTCATTCATCACGAATACGGGAACTGGTATGAGCCGCAAAGTCCATTTGATCAGTAGGAGGAGACCCCAGGCAGCAACCTAAGAGGTCTGAGATAACTAGAGACAACGCTCCTCTCCATCCATAATTATAAAGTCTTCGCGAAGGGGAGGCATGGGAGATGTGTTTATGACCTGAGTACAGAAAGCATCATACTCAGATCATAAACCCATAAGAAATTGGTAAGTGTGCTGACGATAAAGACTCTGACTCAAGATAGAAACGACCTCAGGAGGAAAGGCAGAGAGAGTCTCAAACTGGGTCAGCTCCTCCCAACGGCATAATAGATATCCAAATTAGTGAGAAACAGAGAGGCTGAGTGATTCTTGTGAGGCATGAGAGATTTTTTGATAAAGTTGGAATACTCGGGCATCATTACGAACGTGAGCATACATCTGATTAAAATCTTTCCATAAACCTGAAACAGACTCATAGAACATGAACATAGTATAAATGAGCTCCTCCATGGAATTGAACACCCACCCTAAAATTGTGTAAGGGTGAACGATCCGTCTCCCATTGATTAAAAATGGTAACATCCTTAGCATCCAGTTGGGTTTTAGTGCCTAACAACCAATTGGCCTTTCCTTTTGACCCAATAAATAGACGAAGAGATCTAGACCACGAATTAAAACTCGTTCCATTCAATAATACACTAGTCACCCGATAAGTAGGTGTATGTTGGGTATAAATGACATATGTTGGACCATTCAACTCATCCATAACTTCAAAATACCCAATTATACCCTAATAAATACATAAGACATGCCAAAAATTGGCAATAGGGTAATCCAAAAAATTCAGCAGCAAAAAGGGGAATAAAACCCACACAAATAAGGCCAAAAAATTGGCAATGAGTGAATCAATCTAATTCAACAACATAGAAGGGTATAAACCCTCAAGAATCATCAAATAAAGGAAAATTACTAACCCACTTCATGGGAATAAAACCCAATAGCCAGAGGAAATAAAATCCCCCAAATAAACAAGAAGTTATAAGCCTTAGATCAAGGCTAACTTACCCATTCAAACCAATAAAAATTAGTTTCCCTAAGTAGACAAAGAAACCCACTAGTGTGTAGAGGATAAAACCCACGAATCCAACCAAAAACTACAGCCTTATATTGGACATATCTGGTAGAAGAGTCACTAACCAAATTAGATATCTGGCCAGAAGGAGGTCACCGACCAGACCTAGTGAGGTCGACATCTTGGGGTTAGGGTTTGGGAAACTTGGGGCTAGGGTTTGTTTGGTAGGGATGAGTTTAGGGTTTGATTTAGCTCTGATACCAAGATAATTTTTGTGATGTATTGTCTTACCAATAATGGTTCCACATTATGGTACATATTATTAGCTAATTTAAGTGTCTAGAAGTACAAGGTAAAAAATAAAAGAGAAGTCATAGAAAGAGTCAAAATAACTAAAGCCCAAAAATAAGTGGGACTAATAATAAAATGCGTAACACTAATCTGATATCAAACAAACATAAGCTAGGTGGGAAATTGTAGGCACATTTTTAGCAGTCAAATAAGGATGGATTCATTTTAGAAGAGCAGCAGCATCACTTGTTCTACATTTTGTTTGCTCTCATCCAACATGAAGTTTAATATCGCAAATCCAGCCACAAGGTGCCAAAAAATCTCGAGATCGACGACGACCAGAAACTCCGTGCCTTTTATGACAAGAGGATCTCCCAGGAGGTCAGCGAAAACTCACTTGGTGAGGAGTTCAAGGGCTATGTTTTCAAAATTATGGGAGGTTGTGACAAGTAAGGTTTCCTGATGAAGCAGGGAGTTTTGACCCCAATCCGTGCTGGACTTTTGCTTGTTCGAGGAACTCCTTATTTGCGAGGATATGGGAGGAAAAACGGAGAGCGTAGGAGGAAGTTTGTTCAAGGGTGCATTATTAGCTAGGACCTCTCGATTTTGAACTTGGTTATTGTGAAAAAAGGTGAGAACGATATGCCTGGATTGATTAATATTGAGAAATTGAGGATGAGAGGTCCCAAGAGGTCATCAAAGATCTGTAAACTCTTCAACCTTACCAAGGAAGAGTATGTGAGGAAGTATGTCAATACTTACCGCCAAACCTTCACAAACAAAGCAGGGAAGAAGATCAACAAAGCTCCTAAAATACAGGGGTTGGTAACTCCATTGACACTGCAAAGGAAGAGAGCAAGAATTGCAGAGAATAAGCAGAGGATCGCAAAGGACAAGTCAGAGGCAGCCGATTACCAGAAGCTTCTAGCTAGCAGGATCAAGGAGCAGCATGAACGCCATAGAGAGAGCTTGGCAAAGAAGAGGTCCAGACTCTTTGCTGTCTCTTAAGTTCACTTGGTGTGGTATTACCATCCTTGGGATGTTTTCTTGAAATTAGTGATGAACATTTTATAATATACTGAGGAGATTTTGATTGTTCTTTTATTTGCTCAGTTTATTATACTGCTTCTTTATTGCTTTATTTATAAGCATTTTGAGTTTTTGGCTAAAGAAAATAAATAAATAAGTAATAAGGATGGATTTTTCCCTCCTCCACTCTATAATTCAATTTTTTGCTAAAGACTTTTGCAATAATAATAAAAAAAGAAGGAGATAAAGTATCTCCTTGTCTTAATCCTATAGTAGAAGAAAAGAAATTTATATGTTATCCATTAACAAACATCAAAAGAAATAATTAGATGGCATTACACCTTAAATTAATCCATAATTCACAAAACCAAATTATAGAAGCCAATTAACTATATCATAAGCTTTAGACATATCTAGCATAAAGATCATTGTAAGGACCAAATTTCCAATTAAGTCTTAATGTAGTTTTGACTTATTCTCGGAACAAAACATGTTTGAGTCATAGATAGTTTTTTATTGTCACGATCTCACGAGGCTATGACGTATCGAAGATTTATTGAAGACATTGCGGCAAAGCTACAAAGTTTAAATCATGCCAAAGTTTAATTGGCGCCATTTCTCGTCTTCAAAGTTTATTATGCATTCTGAATTTCTCTGGGTATGAATGCTTAATGATTATGGAAATCGGTAATTGTTTAAGGATGAATTATTTAAATAAAATGTTTTTAAAATGGTTTATTTGTTTACACATCAGATAAAGGACGTATTAGTTTTGAATTAGAGTTGGTTTACGTTAAAACTCTTTGTTTAAAAGTTTTATCAGTTTGGACTCTAATCAACACGTCGTTCAAACGATGTCGTTCAAAGGAGATGCATTGTCGTTTGAATAATGTATCATCTCGCTCGAAAGAGATTTAACCGACTTGAATTTTTTATTTAAGTCATGTCCCAGTCCTTTCCTCGGAGTGTTCAGAGCCAAATATTTCTACAATACTATTACGTTTCTGCACATCAGTTTACAAAGGTTTTCGAAGTAAAATCATCCTTTGTGTTTAAAGATCCGATTCTTCATATTCATATGCGATAAAGATCCTTCATTTGCATCAAAAGGAACTTGTTCAGCCTTCTTTGAGCAACTTGTGATTACTAGTTTTGTGGTGGAGAAGCGACGGACATCATGTTCAACATCATAGGCATATCAAGACGTATCAAGCCGTATCGTTGGACACTGAGACATTCGTGGAGTTGAGTGTTGTGGACAAGCATCATGGAAGACGGAATTTTTACATGGACATTATTGAAGAATGATAGAACCAGAAGGAGTATCAAGACCCGTGAGGATCGAGTTGTTGAGTAAGGCTAATCTGTCTTTGTAAAACCATTGTTCATAGTGAGTGTCTGGCTTAGGCCGTCCGAGATTTTTTCCTATTTTGGTTTTTTCCTCATACATTCGGTGTTGTGAGTATCTTTACTTAACTTTACTTGCTTGAATCACTAGATGCATGTTTAGGATTAATCAAGATAAAATTTGGTTTAAGTTAATTTGTGTCACAACTTGATTTGATAAAATTAAAAAGGAGTTTTCAAAAAGAGAAAGTTGATTTGCATTCATCCTTAAATTAATTCCGCACAAGTAAAGATTTTGATTAAAAATTGGCCTATAATTATATTCCCACCATGAACTTTCTTCTTCACGCTTCTAACCATTTCTTGAGATAAAAGGATGTTATCTGCAATTTCTCTCCCGTATATAAAAGCACTTTGATGACAAGAGATAAATTTGGGTAAAACAAGGCCTAATTTGGTAGCCAAAAGTTTAGTAGTTATCTTATTGAAACAATTACATAAACTGGTAGGCCTAAAATAAGAAAAATGAATAGGGGATTGGATCTTAGGAATTAAAGCAACGAAAGTACTAGAACATGCTTTAGGAAATTGATAACCAACAAAATAGCTTCTCAAAACATCAACTTCAATTATACTCCATCATTGTTGGAAGATATACCCATTAAACCCATCAGGACCAGTTGAACTAGCAGTATCGATACTGAAAATAATAACTTGAATTTCATCTTTATCAGGGAAATTAGAGAGTGATAAATTATCTTTAAAAGTAAATATGTTTGGAATGATATTCAAAAGAGGACTGTTACTAAAACTTTGGGAGTGTGAGAAAAGTAAACTCATGAAATGGTTAATAGCTTTTTGACGGATATCTTCAATTGGGATCCAATTGCCTTCTTTATCTTTCATTTTATGTATACACATTCTTTACCTATTTTCCTTTGTTGTAGCATGATTTTTTTTATCCCCATATTGTAGCCATTTTTCTTTAGACTTTTGCCTCCAGAATTCTTCTTCCATAGCCAAGCTTTATTAAGTTTGATATTAGCAAAACTTAGATTACATCTATTAGTTTCAGAGAGACTATAGTAAAAAATAATTTCATCACTCAAAACTTCATCTCCAATAGTCATCACAACATAAAAATTGTTTCCAAAAACTTATTTATTCAACTGTTTAAGGACTGTCTTAAGTCTTTGAAGTTTTCTATGAACTCTCTGTATATGATTCCACTCACAAAGAATGGACGACATATTAGAGGCCAATTCTAAGAAACAATGATGCTTAGTCCAAATATCTAAATATATTTGGTATGTTATCCAATGAAGTCTTGAATTCCACTAATAAAGTACAATGATCAAGTCTAGCCCTTATAATTCTATGACTGCAGAATTAAAAGTATTCTACCACTGAGAGTTATAGAAAACTCTATCAAGTCAAGCCCTTATACTTTTATTTCTCTAAATGAGTTTTTCCCTACAAATCCAGCATCTAGTAGACCACATTTAGTCATAGTAGCTGAAATTAGAGACATCACCTCCATCAATTCCCAGTAACCCAAATTTTTCTTCAAAGGAAAGAACAATATTAAAATCACCTCCAATAAACCAAGGCATATTATATTATGTCTCTATATATTTTAATTCCTTCCATAAATATTTTCTTTCATTTCTAGGGAATTCAGCATACACATTAAAAATAAGAATAGAAGATGATAATATCGGACATTCAATTTGCACAATCAAATGTTGAGCATGTTTTACAACACATTTTAGAATAATACCTTCCTTCCAAACGCACCTTTATACGAGATATTAACTTCAAATTGAAAGAAATTAGGATTCATTTTTATAAAAACAATTTAATCATTAGACATCATAGGATCTAGCATGTACAAAAATGAATGATTTTAAGTCTGCTAATTGTATGGAAATTTTTAGTACCTCTAGCATTCCAAATTAATACTCTATACCAAGCCATGACTATAGAAATTTACTCGTAACTCTAACCTTAAAACATAATGATACCACATAATGATATCGTTAGCCATACACTAAGGATACAACTCAGCATAGACCTCGCATGTCACTTAAACAATAAGATATACATATTATCATAATAAGTACAATAACGTGGCACAACTCCCCACACAAACAAACATCACTGGACTTCTTAAAATATATATTTCTCATAAATCACATGAAGACTTGGGGACATTCTCGTGCCTATGTCGATAATATGTAGGGTTCTACATCTAACTAATTCAAGAACATGCACACACAAGAGAATTGGGGTATCTCTATGCAGTCACACCATTATGTGGTCACAAACCAAACCACCCGATGGATCAAGTCCTCCACATATCCCAGTCCTGATACGATCACCAACTGATTGCAAGAACAAAACATAGACCCATATGGAGCCTGTTGCATCTGCCAAGGGCATAGTACCCAGTCCCATAATCCATTTAAATTCACAAACTCCACTGTTAGATCCCCCATGGGTCAAACACGTACATATCGTATGTTTACAAATAACACCCAAATATATAGAAAATAATGCATATAATCAAATATCACATAATGTCCTAACTATTTATTTCATAACTCACGTATCCCGAATACCTTTCTAACACTCACGATTAGGATTATCCAAAATATACTCATAGGTTTATATGACTTTTTCCCCATTAGGAATTTCTTATAAGTTCTTCAAGTCATAAAAATGGAATCACACTCAAACCCTAACAAAATTCAACCTTGACTCTAATTGCGACTCTAATGCAGATCCTTCCAAAACAAATTAGTTTCCATCTGTGTCAAACCCTAACCCAAAAGTCGAACTTCTAAGCTTTTAACACGCCATTTTTGGTTGTCAAACCAATAAATCAACCCTAAAAAAAATCTAAATCAACACTGTCCATCAAAAATCATGCACGTGTGTTAGCCATAGACAATTAACAATATCTAAAAAAAAGGATATACACTTCAATCCAAGTCTGCACAGAAACAAAAGTCTTTTGTTGAGTGGCTTGGTTGATCTTCAATCTTCAACGGTCTATCTAAGAGAATGAACGTGCCTCACTCAATCGTATCATGTCTATATAACTTGAATGACTTAACGACTCAAATGTTTTGTCATGGAATGTAACGACCGTCTGTAGAATATATTATCCCTATTCTAGTGAACCACATCCGGGGAGAGACTATTTACTCGAAACATCCTAGAGTAGAGAAAAAACAAGCAAAGTTTAGGGCAAAAGGAAAGGCAAAGGTTACCTATAATAGGAAAAACCTAGTTTTGGATGCTTCTAACTTTGTTCCAAACTAAATTGGTGGGTCTTCTTTGCATATGTCTCCCATTAAGAAACAGTTAGGGAGAAAAAAACTCGAGTGACGAAAGATGTAAGTAATGTTGTCCTGGTAGACCGAATCTCAGACCCAGACACTCTTAGTGTTAATTAAGCTTACCAGACTATCCTCGAGTGAGGATATGAGACTTTTGAGGAAGCTTTTTCACATCCATTTGTCCCAAACATATCAACTCATGGAAGGTACCTTTTTTATTTATCTCATACTGTATAAATGCAAAAGTAATGAGGAAAAGAGTGTCTATTCAACTTCATGTCTATATGAAGAGGAACTTATTAATTATAGAAATAACATTTCCTATGATTGTCACAATACGTATACAAATGGAAATGGATCACTCGATATTATTTCAGATCACTTGACTCATAATTTATTTTATGTATCAACTCTAGGAAGTTTGATACTTTATCTTGGAGAGGATTATCTAAGCGAGCGAGTGTAAATAATGATTCCCTCTCCCAATACAACTATATCTAATACTGGGTTTTTGCCTTACGGATAGGTTCTTCAATTTAAGCCTGTAAGTCTATTATATTGCTCGTCGAACTTTTATTTTATTAGTATGAGTTTTATGATCAATGTGTTGTTTATTTATTCTTTTATCATATATCATCTATGGGGGCGAGCATGTCCCCTGGAACTCATGATCAATGTGTTGTTTATTTATTATTTTAGCAGATTTCATCTATGGGGGAAAGCATGGCCCTAGAATAAGCATAGACTCTTCATATTCCTATTGACCTTCTCATCCCATTCAAAGCGTATCCTCTTCATCTTCCCCTTGGCATGCTCATCTCATTTGTGCTTCTTTCCAAAAGGAAAGGAATTCCATGATGGTGACACCCTTGAGCTAAGCTTGTGAGGTATATTTATTTTTTCTTTTATATTTCCTTTAGAAATTCACTAGAGAGGAATTACACAAGTACTCATAAACTAAATTTATGACTGGTATTTTAAGCTTTCAACTATGATTCCCACTACTATAGGAAACTTTTCAGGAATTTCTCGATCCACTGGTCATATAGTGAGAACCTCTTCCCATGTATCTATAGGATCTTTAATTTTACCCTCAATTTTTTTAACTTTAAACTCACTTCTGACTTGATTTGTGGATGTTTATTGTACAACCTCCCTTACTCATAGCTCCGTTAGTTACTTAAGAGAGAGCAGTTTATCTAATCGTCCCCTAACAAGTGTTGTAGCTTCTATGGCTGAGCTAGTTTTCATTCACCTATCTTTTTGCCATTACTTAAAAATTATTTTATTTATGTCTTTCTATATCCATAGGGGCCTTTGGTGAGAAACCCTTTTAATTCTAGGCATCACTTTTCCAATCAACGTGACTCTTCATTGGTTACCTCCTCTAGGCAGAATTTCTTTCCTTGGAGTATAATTTCCTATGGACAATAGGTCTCAGGTTCAAGCAATCTTTGCTCGACTAATTTTTCATATTGCATCCAGTGGCCCAACATTACCTTCCTCATTATTAGAACATGTAATTGAATAATCTAGTCTATATATTCATATATTTAAGAAAATTATTTTCATTATCATTTATTCATGCAATAACTTGATATATTCCTCATATTTTTTTTATCAGGTTTGTACGAGTGACCCATCTCTTCATGTAACTCAATCTTCTAAGTCTTAGGTCAATGTTGTGACTAGCTCAAATTCCTCCCCCTGTAGGGGGCTTATATATTAACTTTTGCACTTTTATTTCGATGTTTATACTTGTCAAATTTTGTATTTTTCCAATAAACCTATTTCTTACTTTCAGGTTGAAAATGTGGTAAGTTCGTGTGATCCAATGTATGTGGGCACTCAATAATTTGACTTTTGGACTTTATTTTCATTGTTTATAGTTTGTGAATACTATTTCATCTATTTGGAGCTCCATGCACTTAGTTTTTGTACTATTTTTATTCTTTTGCTTATACTTTGAAATTACTTAATCATCTGCTCAACCTGTTTATTTGTTTTCTAATTGACATTATGAGCTCTCCTATATATTTGAATCCTTGGGTACTTAACTTTTGCACCTATTTTTATTGTTTTTATTATACTTTGCAAATACTTGCTCGTCTTCTCAACATGTTCCTTTGAGAATGGAGAAATAGCTATCGTTTAGGAAAATTTATGTAGGAGAGAAAACCTCCCTTTCCTTATAACGGGTGGTAAATTTGTGTAGACTAGACATTTTTGTTTTTTAAATATTTGTAATACCTTTGCCTACTCTTTGAGTGAGCCATTTTTATGAACTAAAATATCAATTACCGTTATATGTCGCGTGCATTTAATTTTTTCTTTCTTTCATTTCTTTCGATAAAATGATACAATTTGCTTAAGTATTTTGTTGTTTTCCCGTTGTACTTTGGGATATTTTGTCCCATTGCTCGCCATGTTTTTCTTTCTTCATGAAGATTTTTTGAGCGAGGGATGAATTAGTGAAAATTAAAATGTTTCCCTTATACTTTGAAAATTATCGCTTTGATCATTATATTTTACTTTAATTAATGTAATAATAAACTCGCAAACATATATCCCCTAAAAATATTGCGAGTAAAAAAAATACTTCCCCTCTTGCTTTGCTCGCCATATTTTGTTATTAAGATGTTGTAATAATAACTTGAAAATGTATCCCCTCAAAAAATATTGTGAACATATACATTAAAATATTATTTAGGTTATAAAATAACATATATGAGTAACATGGCATCACAAAATATGAAGAAACTTTTGTCATAACCAAATAAGATTAACTGCATTCATTCAGTGATAAACTTGGCCTCTTTTAAACATTGATTAGACATAGGAAAGGTTTTTCTTTTGATATAAGAAAACTTTGATTTTCCTATGTAACAAATATAATTCTTCTAATGTACCTTATCCTATTACTTCTTCACCAATTGAAGTTGATGGATTTGATAAAATCACTATCTAGTTATGATATTTTGAAATACCCTCATTCTCCCATTCCTCTAACCATAAACGAAGCTTCCCAATTAGGCTTGAATTTTAAGGCCGACATCGTCCTTAAATGTCGAGTGGATGCTCAAAAAACTAGGTCCCCAACTTGGAACTCTCTTGGGTTGACTAAATTCTCATAATTTCGTGGGAGTTTTTGGGTGAAAATCATAATGTTTTCTTTGGATTTGTCCTTATGCTCATCAAAGCCTTCCAATTGCATATGCCTTGGGTATGGTAATAAATCATTATGCAAATCCATTGTTGCGGAGGGCATTACTAGTTCCATGGGTAAGATAAATTATATTCCATGGATATAGGAGAAAGGAGTGAACCCAGTGGGTATCCTCTTCAAATTTTTGTAAGCCCACAAAACCATTAGTAGTTTATCATCCCAAGTCCTAGGGAAATCTTCTAGCATCTTCTTCAAAATATTCATTAAGTTTTTATTGGTCGCTTCAGCTTGTCCACTCCCTTTTGGATAGGAAATAACAGAGTTATTCTCGATGATCTTGTATTTGTCTGTCACCAGTCCCATCTCTAAGCACACAAACTGTTTTGCATTATATGTGAGAATAACCTTCGGGGTGCCAAACCTATTGAAAATTTACTCGTGAATGAATTGAGTGACTATTTGAGCGGTTATCCTCTTTAGAGGAATCACTTCTTCCCATGTGGTGTGAAATTTTGTAGCAACTAGGATGAAAGCCTTCCCATGAGAAACTGAGGTAATCTTTCCCACTAGATCAAATGCTCGTGTGTAAAAAGGATAAGGAACACCTAATGTCTGTAAGCTCACTGATGGGGCATGTATCATATTCTCATATATTTGGCATGCTTTGCACCATTTTACAAAGTTAATGGAGTCGGCTTCTATCGTGGGCCAATAATATCCCAAAATCATCAATTGATCGTATAGCTTGTATCCACCAATGTGCAACGGTTCATGAGAATCCTTTAATACTTTTGTCATTTCTTCCTTGTCAACACACTTCAAGACCTTCTCGTTATAATTTTTTCCTATACAGCTCTCCTTTAACTAGGTAAAAGCAAGTAACCATTTTCTTCAGGTATATCTCATATTCTCATTCAATAAGAAAAAATTATGGCATGACGTGATTGAGTATCGTGTGAGGTATCTGGGGAAAAAATTATGGTATTAGTATGAGGTAAATAATTTATGGTTTTGTATAGTATATGATGGGTGTTGGTGCAAAAGGCCCCCAATTTAAATTCAAAAGTAATTTCCTTTAGTAAATGCAGAATCGATAGGAATGGTTCAATAAAACAAATACCAAATTTTAATTTCTTTTTCAAAATTAAAATTAGACACAACTTAAAGTGAAATATGATGGAACACACACAATATGATTTCACTTAAATACAATTAATTAATCCAAGTCCTAGAAATTTTCCTAAGTCATATTTATCAATTTTAACAAATTAGGCCAAACCAATTTTAACACACTAAATTAATGACTTGAATTAAATTAACTAAACATTACCCAATATTTAATTTGCACCAAATTAAACATGTAGTTATTAAAACCAAATTTTATCTTTTTACCTAAGCATGCGTTCTTGGTGAGTATGGCAAGATAAAATAAACAATGAAACCACTACGCCGCGATGTACGAGGAAAAATCCATAAGGGAAAAAACCTCGGACGGCCCTAGCCTCAAATCCACTAAATACGGAATTTACAAATACAAGCAAGATGACTTACAACACTCGACTCGATCCCTCTCAAGCCCCGACGTATCTTCTTTTATCAACCTCAGCCTAGAGAATAACCACGGAGCTCCACCGCGGACTCGAAATCCACCGATCGGACTTTATATGGTCACCGTCAATCATACATGGTACCTTTCACCACATGAGAATGTTGCAGCAAAACAAGCTCTTCATCTTTATGGGATTTAGAAGAAAACCCAAACTTCTCTTCAAAAGGATGTAGAGAGAAACCGGTGCCAAACACTATATATATATATATATATATATATATATATGGAACTTGGATTAAAACAACAATTGGGTGTAAACAAGTGTTTAAAAGATTTTTCTTGAAGAATTAAACACTCAAAAACAATGAACTTTTTCCCTTTTCATTTCTCTCTCAAAACACTCTCTTAGAGGTTGTAGGATGTGAAAAAGTTAAACCAAAAAGGTTGGCTCCCGCACTATTAAGTTTTGTCAAAAGTTAGTGGGGTAAAGAAGTGGAAAACATGATAAAAATTGCTTAAAACTGCCAAATACCTGTTACCACCAAATCTCGTTCGAACGTAATAAAGTTCCAGTGTGAACTCGTTAGAAATATCGTTGGAAATCTCATTCGAACATGATGTTCATTTGAACGATATTTCGAAAGACTTTCCAGTGGCCTTATATGGGAACTCGTTGGCAAACTCGTTCGAATGACATGGCTGTTCGAACGACAATATCATTTGAACGACATTTCGAACGAACTTCCAGAAAGTTTGAAAATTCTATTTTTATCCCAGAAACTTTATATACTTTTTTTAAAAAAGTTTTAATAAAATCTTTCTAAATTTACACAAAAGTTTTGAAATAAACAACACCCAGTATATAATTTTCCAAGCTCCTATATATATATTAAAATGCATTCATACTCTAGGAGCAATGGAACCATGTTGATGGCGTAGAAACGCCGCACTTTAAACTCGGCAATTTGATGAAGCTTTATACTCTTGGCCGCTACGTCTTCAACAAACACGTCATAGGCTTGAAGGATGATCAATTAACTCTATCTTATGACTCAAACGTTTTTGTCCAGAATTGAGCCAAAACTACAAAGGACTCAATTGGAAATTTGTGTCCTTACAAATCTCCCCCTTTGGCTATTTCGGGACAAAAACAAAAAAAAAATCCTAAAGGGCCTTCAAGCTCTACAAGACTGACAAAAAGTCCCACCCAAAATAAAAATACAATGCTTGACTAAAACAACCTAAGGATCACAATCTTTACTGGTGGAAGTTGCCACTTTATAATAGAATTCTTGCACACTTAAGCAAACACATTACACGCATAGGGAATATCAATATATTTAATGCAAGTAAAGTAAATACTCCCCCTAAATTAATTCTTTCCTTTTATCAATAATTATCAACTTAGAAAGTCAACTCCCCCTAATATAAATCTCCCCCAAACTAAGATACGACCCCAAACTAAGATACAATAATAATAGGATTAGATACCATTTCTCCCCCTATCATTCTCCCCTTTTTTGTTCAGGAATAGACAAAGGCTAAAGAATCAAAAATTAACTTATCTCCCCCAAATAAAGCATATACACCCTCTAAACTAAGCAAGGGATAAATAGAATGGGATAACAAGCTAAAACATGTAATTGTGCATAAAGTGATGAGAACATTAAAGCACATGGGCAACAATTGTACAACTAATCCAACAAGATAATTATGGATACCAACTAAGATGCAAGAAAACGATACCAATATGATACATAAAGTATTAAGCATGTGATATCAACAAAGAATGCAACAATATGAATACCAATTATGAATTAAAGCATATATGGACTAGAAAGCAAGGCAAAGACCAAAAGATAATATCATATATATACATACTTAAGATATACCAAAGATGCACAAGCATATATATACATATATAAACACATAAATGACACAAAATAAGATAAGCTTTTCACACTCGTATGGCAAAAATGTGTCATATGGAAATGGAAGTGTTGCGGTGTGAACTAGTAACGATTAAATTTAGACCCAGTCACTTAAAATATGTTCACGGAATTCTCAATTTATTGCAAACTTCATCACATTGGAATATAACCTAATGTGACAATATAGATTGAACTCAATGAACAAACATACACAATGCATAAAAGCCTAGCATGTTGATGATTCTACAAACTAATAGAGTCATGACATTGAAAACGCAACTAGGATAAACGGACATTATGCAAACCGTTGATATACCATCGAATCTCCCTCAATAAGCATATATATTAATTTTGAATGAATATATCAATCAAACATAGGCCTTGGTAAATATTTTCTTTTCATGCCATATTTTCTTTTAGGCCTTTGGACCATGTATTTCTTTTAGGTCCATTTCAAATGGTGGCTTACTATTCAAACGGTGGCCTAATTTATCATTTTTGGCTCTGATACCACTTGTTGGTGCAAAAGTCCCCGAATTTAAAATTCAAAATTAATTTCCTTTAGTAAATACGGAAGCGATAGGAATGGTTCAATAAAACAAATACCAAATTTTAATTTCTTTTTCAAAATTAAAATTAGACACGACTTAAAGTGAAATATGATGGAACACACACAATATGATTTCACTTAAACACAATTAATTAATCCAAGTCCTAGAAATTTTCCTAAGTCATATTTCTCAATTTTAACAAATTAGGCCAAACCAATTTTAACACACTAAATTAATGACTTGAGTTAAATTAACTAAACATTACCCAATATTTAATTTGCACCAAATTAAACATGTAGTGATTAAAACCAAATTTTATCTTTTTACCTAAGCATGCGTTCTAGGTGAGTATGGCAAGATAAAATAAACAATGAAACCACTACGCCGCGATGTACGAGGAAAAACCCACAACGAAAAAAAATTTCGAACGGCCCTAGCCTAATATCCACTAAGTACGGAATTTACAAATACAAGCAAGATGACTTACAACACTCGACTCGATCCCTCTCAAGCCCCGATGCGTCTTCTTGTATCAACCTTTGCCTAGCGAATAACCACGGAGCTCCACCGCAGTCTCGAAATCCATCGATCGGACTTTATATGGTCACCGTCAACCACACATGATGCCTTTCACCACATGAGAATGCCGCAGGAAACAAGCACTTCTTCTTTATGGGATTTAGAAGCAAATCCAAACTTCTCTTCAAACGAATGTAGAGATAAACCGGTGTCAAACACTCCAAGCAAAGTATATATATATATATATGGAACTTGGATTAAAATAACAATTGGGTGTAAACAAGTGTTTAAAAGATTTTTCTTGAATAATTAAACACTCAAAAACAATGAACTTTTTCCCTTTTCATTTCTCTCTCAAAACACTCTTAGAGGTTGTAGGATGTGAAAAAGTTAAACCAAAAAGGTTGGTTCACGCACTATTAAGTTCTGTCAAAATTTAAAGGGGTAAAGAAGTGGAAAACATGACAAAAACTGCTTAAAACTATCAAATACTTGTTCCCTCCAAATCTCATTCGAACGAGGCTTCTAACGAAGTTCCAGTGTGAACTCGTTAGAATCTCGTTGGAAATCTTGTTCGAACATGATGTTCGTTTGAACGACATTTCGAACGACTTTTCCAGTGGCCTTATATGGGAACTCGTTGGCAAACTCTTTCGAACGACATGGTTGTTCGAACGACAATCTCGTTCGAACGAAATTTCGAACGAAATTTCGAACGAACTTCCAGAAAGTTTGAAAATTCTGTTTTTAGCCCATAAACTTTATATACTTTGTTTTTTAAAGTTTTAATAAAATCTTTCTGAATTTACACAATAGTTTTTAAATAAACAACACCCAATATAAAATGTTCCAAGCTCCTATATATATGTATTAAAATGCATTCATACCTTAGGAGCAATGGAATCATGTTGATGACGTAGAAACGAGGCACTTTAAACTCGGCAATTTGATAAGGCTATATACTCTTGGACGCTACATCTTCAAAAAACAAATCATAGGCTTGAAGGATGATCAATTAACTCCATCCTATGACTCAAACGTTTTTGTCCGGAATTGAGCCAAAACTACAGAGGACTCAATTGGAAATTTGTGTCCTTACAATGGGTGATTAACTTGGTGAGTCTTGGAAATAACTATGAGTGGTTAATTTGAGTGATGAATAATCTAATATAAAAATTTGTGACGTCTATGTAAACTAATCACTTATGAATGATGAGATGTTTAAGAGCATGAGAAATACATAGAAAGTAAATGAGGGTAATATTAATGAAGAATATTTTACATTGACTCTCATATTGGAAATGATCAATGTTTCGAGTTCGTTATCCCGATATATAAAAGGTTGATAAATAGTTATTTATTCTTGACGACTTACCTAATCTAGATAGAAGTGTATCGGGGTTCCTTGTTTCGATTTCATTTCTGAGACGTCCCATGCATGGAGTCTAGAGAAGGTTAGGAGTCATGATCTTTTGGATGAATAAATCTATTTTGACTAATACTAGTGAAAGTGTAAGGGAATGTTTTATAAATGTTCATCTAGAATCTAAAAATTTATGTGTTGTCCTAGATCATACTTAGTATGTCGTATAACGTTACATTTCGACATGTCTTTATACGTTCAATCTTGATGTCCATCATCCGAATCCTTAGCATTGCGAATCACCTATCATTGGCACCGTGCATTGTGCATCTTCAACCAATCTCCACTATCCCACTAACTCCACTACGCTAAAACCTAAAATGTTTCATTAGAGTTATTAATGGTCACATATTTATTTGGGATATTTTTATAAAATGTTTTTATCAAAATAAGGTGTTTTTCTACGTCAAAAATAATTTTTTAAGACCTGTAGGCAAGCTTTTATAAAATAATATTTTTTGCTCATGTTGTTCAAACGACGTAGCAATGTCGTTCAAGCGACATTGATAAGTCATTCAAACGACATCTTCTAACGACGTGCAATGTCATTTGAAACATCACTCGAAGGGTCATTTCTTTACTGCTTCAAATTAACCGTATTATTTACATTTTTAGGGTCGTTAGTAACGATATGCATATGTCATTTAAACGACATGTGTCACTTTAATTTTTTATTCAGCCTATAAATACCTACTTCGATGTTAGGTTTTGAAAGTCTTTTAAAACTTCGCTTCTGGATATCTGTTGCGCTTTTAGACTTCATCTTTTAGACTTTAAACCCCTTTTTTATATTCACTCCAAGGTTCCAAATCATTTATATGAATCATTCTTAAATCCTATTATTCATATTACTCATTTTGGAGTAAAACTTATGGAGAAGAAGGTTATCTCCATTGTTAATCATTGGAGCTCTTACGGGATATCTTGCTAAAGACTTCGAATCGACGCATGAGGTATTTGTCATCACAAAGGCTATATTTCTACTATGTAATTGGAAGTTGAATATTTACAACATATAATGAAATAAAAAGGTTTTGCCCCTGGTGGGAATTTTTCCTCAAATTTATTTGTGATTGTTTTGGTTTGCATGCTAGATAATTCATATTACTATCAATCACAATTAGATGCATGTTTTAGGGTTTTAATTAAAACTAGTGATAAAATTGAGTTTAATTAAATAAGTTTGGGTATTGAACACAAGTGCACTCTCAAATTGTTATAAGAGCCAACTACACAATTCTATCGTGTAATTTGTTTGCAAAATTTTTTTGGATATCAATTTTCTAAAAAATTGATTTTTGAAAAAGTTAAAGTTCAATAGAAAACTTATATAATCGAATACTAGTTTTTGACGGGACAAAATATGCATATCGGAAAGTCCATATGAAGTCGGCTTTAAAATCCATTGATGAACGTATCTGGTTAGTGTGTGAAAGAGGGTGGAGTCCTCCCTCTGTCACCATAGAAAATGTGACAAATCTTAAACCAGTGTCAGAATGGACTGAAGATGAATTTAAATGGAGCACATATAATTCTCATGGGCTAAATATAATTTCTGGAGCCGTCACACCCGACGAGTTTTGAAGCATTGTATGTTCTTCAACTTAACCATGAAGGCACAAATGCAGTTAAATAATCTAAATTACAAAACTTAAGTACTCATTTTGAAACAATAACCATGATTGAATCTGAATGTTTTGATCAATTTTATGCACATTTGTCTGATATTGTTAATACTAGTTTCAATCTTGGTGAATATATTCCTGATGCACAATTATTTAAAAAGATTTTGAGATTATTGCCTAAGCCTTTGTTCCTAAAGTCACTGTGCAAAATTCATTAGGAAATTTGAACACTCTTAGATTAGAAGAACTGGTAGTAGACCTCCAGACATATGAAATTTATATATTTCCTAAAGCAGTTAAATCTAAAGATAAAGGGATAGCACTTAAATCCCAGGCTAGAAAAGTTGAGGAGTCATTTAGAAAAAGGGTAGAGTCATCAAAACAGATAAAGGAAGAAACATCATATTCTGAGTTTGATTTTGATTTAAACGATTTATCACTATTTGGAAAAAAAAATCAATAAATTTCTCAAATTAAAAAGGAATGCCAATTTTAAAAATAAAAAGAATTTTGAGAAAGATAAAAAGGACACTCCTAAAACAGACGAAGAGAGATGTTATGAGTGTGACGGTAGAGGTTAAAAGGATTTTGAGTGCCCAACTAGGTTGAAACGTTAAGGCAAAGGCAAAGCTACTTCAAATGCCTTCCTTAGTGAAAATAGTGAGGTCGAGCCGGTGGATTCTGGAGATGAATCACCACATGAATGCAACTTCATCGCATTCATGGCCAGCTATGTGAGTACAGATAATGCACCTCATGAAGATGAGGATTCTACTTCACAAGGACACCTCGACAGTGAAAGTGGTGAACGTGAGGGGGAGGATGCTTCAACTGAGAGCGAGAGTGACCTACGACGTGACTACGCTGATTTGTATATTGATTCATTTAAAACTAAAAAGCATAACAAAGGGTTAGATCTTAGGATCATCGCCTTGGAAAAATATTTAGGAGAGACGAGAGATAAAGAGTCATTCATTAGCATTTCCTTGAGAGAGAGAGAGAGAGAGAGAGAGAGAGAGAGAGAGAGAGAGAGAGAGAGAGAGAGAGAGTTTGTGTTGAGAGAAAAAGTTAGTTTGGAGAGAGAGAGAGAGATAGACTGGAGAGAGAGATTAGTTTTGAGAGAGAGAGAAAGGAGACTTGAACAAGCAAGTGGCTAGTCTTATGAGTGACCTCCTCTCATCCGCGGAGGCTCGAAGAAACTTGAAGCCCTTGTAGCCCAACTCGTTCATAACCTTGAGATAGCCCGGCAGATCAAGGTAAAGATAGAGGGAAGATCTAGAAAGATGGGAAAGATTCTCCAAGCCCATGCTCTAGGGTTTGGTAAAAGGAAGGGAATAGGTTTTAATGGTGATTCCATATCCCATATTACACCGGAACCAATTTATGAGTTTACAACGAATCCATATGGCCATCAACCAAAACCCTAAAGAAGAGTTCGGCAAAGAAAAGCAAACCAAGATCGGCCTAAGATTGTGTAATTTTGTACCTGTTACAAAGAAAAGGCCACCTTAGGGAGTTTTTCCATAGTTTGGATCGTACATGACGTACACATGCTCTGTCACCCCATACTAGTGATTTTACTGGTCTTAGAGAGAAGGTTGAATTTCTAGTCGCCACTTCTCATAGCTTAATGGAAGAGTTCCAATTTATGTCTTTACCATTTATAGATACATCCAACATCCCAGCTAGAACTAACAATGACAAGGTCAAACACAAGGTTACCACTTCTTGGTCACTTAAGCAAGATGTAAACGCCCTTGTTGTTCATGTTGCTCTTAAAGCACATAATACCTCACAGTGGTATTTTGATAGTGGTGCTCTAGGCACACGACAGGTGACGTCTCATTTTTTACCTACCTTGAGGATTGTAAGGAAGATAAAGTCACTTTTGGATATGGGAGAAAATATAGCATAGTAGGATGAGGTACAGTAGAGATCCGGGGGTTTCTTAAACCAGAGAACATTTTGTACATCAAAGGTTTGAAAACAAACCTTATCAGCATTAGCCAACTATGTGACGTTGACCTTGTAATAAAGTTTGACCGGTAAATATCTATTAAAATGTGACACCCCGACTAATTAAATACCGGGTAGCTACTCCTTTATTAAATCAATACAAAATGCCAAGCTGGTTCAGTTAATAGCATCACTGTCGAAAACATTTTAATAATTACTAACCACCTAGTATTTAAAAAGTAAGTGCCAAATTTTAAGTTTAGTCTGATTAACATGCAGTAAAAGAATAATGAAAGAATAGCAACCATTCACTATAATGAAGTAATAAATAACCAACAACATAAATATAAATCCGGAGGAAAACTCCTCACAACAATCCCACAACTGAAAAATAATACGACAAGTCTGAATCCTGAATAATTACATGCCAGAAGTCTGAATAACTGAAATAAATGAAATGTCTCTAAAAGAAATGGGCGACATGCCCTACAACTGATAACTGAAGAATATCGAGTCAAGATAGATGAAGCGTCTACAAGCAAAGTCCTGTAACTTCCACAAACAGCTACAGCTCGTCACCTGAATGAGAATTCTAAGCATGGTGTCCTTGTGGCTGGGCACCTAAAATGGTTTTTACAAAAATAGATTTGAAAGCAAATGGGTCAGAGCCCGAAAGTGGAAATCATTTTAAAAACAGCAAGTGTTTTAATAACATTAAAACATTAAATGCAAAATACATGTTAGGACGTGCACTCAAATGAAATTCTCACCTCTCGACTACATGTGCACTCCTAACGTACCGTACCCATCTGTAAGACATCCATATCTAACCAAACCGTAATAAGTTCTACCCCTTACTACTCGATTCCCATATTACATTCTAGCGTTATCAAATAAATAGAGGGCTTTACTTACTCTCAGATTCTCAATTAGAATTATCATTCACTATCAGTTAACCCGTTTTATTTTCTCAAATCATTACCATAATATTATTCACAATACCAATTCTGAAAGTTCCCATTAATTAAGTGTATATTATTCACATCATAAATATACAATACAAGCACCCCGAGACTAAGCTGCGGTGCACACATACTCTGCTATCCATCCCGGTGCATCACGTACATAAGGGTCATGTATTCCGAATCTCTCAGAAATCGTTCTCAGATAACAACATCACAAATAATGGAGGCGAACTCAGTCACATCACATGGGTCACGCACATACCTGCGCTCCCACGATCAGCAGACTTATTAACATCCCAATAAGTCCTTCTCTGACCTATGTTCATCGAGGTAACCAATCTAAATCCGGGCAACACAAGGATTAGAAGGCCCTAAGCTAACGTAAACCTCTCGTGATAGCAAGTATGGTAGGTATGTCATACACATAAAATCAATATATATACTAAGTATGCACACCTCTTAGTAATTACCATAATATTTTGGAGGTACACTTCTCATTCTCGTACCGACATATAATACTACGCAATTTATATGTTTCTGGTTAATATAATAAATTAGGCCATCAATAGTTCTCGCAACATAATAGACACTCACGTCCTACTTCATATTTTCCTTTAGGTTCAAACTACACTTTTAGGTTTGACTCCTCATTATATCCCAAACATCCAAAATGTAGCAATTAATCATCAAGGGAAGGTTATCTCTACATATACACAGGGTTGCGGGACACTCGGGATCAAAACAGGCTAAAAAGCCTAAACTGTCAACTCGTTCGAAGTCTCGTTCGAACGAGGCTGTTCGAACGAGAGTTCGTTCGAACGATCTGGGCCTTCTAACGAGATCTCGTTCGAACGAAAGTCTTCGAACAAACATTCCTCTCATTAGAACCCAAACTGTCAACTCGTTAGAAGCTCGTTCGAACGAGCTCGTTCGAACGACCTGGGCAGGTCTTCTAACGAGTGGCCAGATTCGAGCCCAGAAATTCCTAATCTCGTTTTTCCAACTTTCTTCACTCCTAATCCCTCATAAAAATTGTTCCAACATCAATTTAAGGTTCCTAATTCGTACTAAACATTCATAGATCATAACTAAACGTTTATATAGGGCCAATACATCTTAAACATCATCAAATCATCAAATGCCTTCATTTATCCCCCAAATTACATGAACATGAACCCTAAAATTTATAAATCAACCAAGAGCCTAATTAAATCCATTTTCAGTTCATCCAAATTATAGTATCATCAGCATAATCATCTAAATACAAGTCTACATGCGATTCCTCATCAAAATGTAATTTTTACTTCCAATTAAAATGGGTTTTTCATTAACTCCCAAGAACAATAAGATTTTATCAATTCCTACACATGGAAGAATCATTCTCTGAAATTAATTGGAATTAAACCACTTGCCTTATTTGAATCTCTGAATTTGAGGTTGAATCTTGAAGGTTGAGTTGCCTTCTCTCTCTCTCTCTGCAGAATCCTTCTCTTTCTCTCTCTCTCTACAAGTTCTTCTCAAGGTGTTAATGGAGGTGGGGTTGGTTTTGCCAAGTTATAAAGTTTCTAACTTCTCCCGTAGCCCACTACCTAAATTGGGGTTGGAAATGGCTTAGTGGGTTAATACTAAGTCAGATTTTTAACTCTAATTTTCGTGGGTTTTAATTATCCAATTTCCGAAATTACCAAAATTCCCTTATAAGTTACCGGTATGGCCCAATAATGCCCCGGGACCCAAACTTAACCCCCGACTAGTGTTTTCTGACTATTTCGACCCTTACAAACACGTTGGCGCACTCAAAATGACCATACGTGTGATAAAAATAAAATTCACTTTTTAATTGAAATAATTATATTCCTGACGCGACTGTCACGCGCGTCCCAACAAAATTTCCAAATTGCCGTATTTAAATCTCACGACAAATTTCATACTTCAATATTCATGTATAATCATATATGCACATTATATTCAAATACCAACTTGCATCTCGCTAGTATTTTAATCCGGATTAATTTCCAATTAATACGCATTTAATTTAATTAATCCCATAAATAAATATCACAAAAATACGGGGTATTACATAAAATGGGTAAGGACAGAAGATAATTGTTGTGGGATTGTGCCCAAGTTCTCATTTATCTGCAATAGTGCCACGATCACTCCTATGGATCTGTGGCATCAACTTCTACGTCAAGTGAATTTTAGAGATTTGGAGCGCTTAGCTAATAAGGACTTAGTACGTGGATTGACATCACTTAGGAAGCTAACTTCCATGATTTTGTGGACCCTATCAGTTCGAAAAATAAGTTTGTAGTCCCCATAGGAAGTTTAATTCCATTACCACTTCACACGTGCTTGAGTTGATTCACATGGATCTTACGGATCCTACTTGTACTGAGATTTGGGAGGTAAGAGTTATATCCTCGTGGTGGTAGATGATTTCTCACGTTATTCCATAGTAGGATTTTTAAGAGAGAAATTCGATACTGTAGAGTTTCTTATAACTAAGTGTTGTATACTGTAAAATCAACATGGTGTCGCTATCAATAGAATGTGTAGTGACAACGACACTGAATTTAAAA
The DNA here is from genome assembly GCA_949130495.1 of Sambucus nigra. Taxonomy (NCBI): domain Eukaryota; kingdom Viridiplantae; phylum Streptophyta; class Magnoliopsida; order Dipsacales; family Adoxaceae; genus Sambucus; species Sambucus nigra. The sequence continues at coordinate 239,450,144 of OX422208.1, read as the reverse complement.
AAACAAATGTGGATCTTTACTGTGATAGCCTCAGGATCAAACATGATTTTTTTTCCATGAAGACTCCTTAGCAAAATGGTATTATTGAGAGGAAGAACCAGACGATTTAGAAGATGGCTAGATCTATGCTTCTAGGTCATAGATTTACTAGGAGATTTTGAGCAGAGGTAGTGTTTACCGCGTGCCACACGATGAATAGGGTTTATCTTTGTCCACACACACTTTAAACGCCTTATGAATTATGGATTGAAAAGAAGCCCAACATTTTATATTTTCGTATTTATGGGAGAAAATTCTACATCCTATGGGATAGAGAGAAATTAGGAAAGTTCGACTCTCGGAGCGACAAGGAAATATAGTTAGGTTATTCATCGATGAGTAAAGCATACCGAGTTTTTAACTTGATTAGATCTAAGGTTATTGAGTCAATAAACTTCATCATGCAAGATTTTGTTGATCCTAAGCTTTTGAGTGATGATAACGCACTTCCATGTGATGATCCCATTGTCCCTCACACATTAAGGATCCTACTCCCAATTTAGGGGACACACCTTCTTGGATTTGCAAGAGTCATGATCCTTCTGCTTTTTTAGGAGATCCCACCATAGGGGTCAAAACTCGTGCTCAGCTAGAGAACGTGGTTATCTTTTTATGCTACACGTCCAAACTCGAGCCCAAGAACATCAAGGAAGTACTCAAAGATGAACACTGAATATTCGCTATATAGGATGAGTTGATTCAATTTAAGAAAAATAATGCCTGGTAACTTGTCCCCCAACCTAGTGAGAAGAATATGATTGGCACCAAGTGGATCTATGAGAATAAGATGGAAGATAATGGTACCATTATACGCAATAAGGATATATTGGTCACTCAGGGCTACACACAGATTGAGGGTGTAAACTTTAAGGAGACATTTTCTCTTATTGCGAGACTCGAGTCCATCCGTTTACTATTCGCCATCGCATGTCATCTGAACTTGAAGCGATATCAGATTGGATGTTAAGTATGCCTTTCTGATTGGAATTCTACAAGAGGAGGTTTACATGGAACAACCAAAAAGGTTTGAAGACTCTAAGCACCCTGAACAAGTTTATTATCTGAGAAAATCCCATATGGTTTGAAGCAAGAACCTAGTTCTTGGTACGAGAGGATTAATTCCTATCTCTTAGCCTATGGCTTCAAGAGAAGGGGAATTGATAAGAAATTATTTTTTAGGAGAGGATATGCTTATATTTTAGTTGCTCTGGTCTATGTGGATGACATATTATTTGGATCCATGTTCTCCCTCCATGCTCATGACTTTGAGGAGGAGATGAAAAGTGAGTTCGAGATGAGCATGATTTGTTAGCTTACATTATTCCTTGGTCTCTAAGTTTGTCAGCTAGAGGATGGGATATTCATCTCCCAATCCAAGTATGCAAGAGACCTTGTTAAGAAATTTGGTTTAGACTCTTCTAAGTACGAACGTACCCCGATGAGTACCTCAACTAAGCTTATCAAGGACATTTAGGCAAGAACGTAGAGCAAACCTTGTATCGGAGTATCATAGGTAGTTTTCTCTACTTGACTGCTAGTCGTCCCGACATTGCCTTTAGTGTTGGAGTATGTGCACGATATTAGGCATCCCCAAAAGAGTCGCACTTACTCTCTCTTAAATGTATTATCAAATACGTGAGTAGGACTCTCCTATACGGAATTTGGTATTCCTTTGATACTGATGAATGTTTATGCGTCTATTCAGGTATCGATTGGTCCGGGGATATAGATGGATATAAGGTCACTTCTGGTGGTTGTTTCTTCTTCGGTTATGCTCTTGTCTCTTGGTTGAGAAAGAAGAAAAACTCCATATCTTTGTCCACTACGGAGGCTAAGTACATAGCTACCGGGAGTTGTTGCACGCAACTCTTATGGATAAAGTACATCTTGGAGGATTATGGGATATCACTGGACACCATGACTATTCCCTATGATAACACGAACGCGATACACATATCCTGCAATCCAAAGAAACAATCGCGCACAAATCTCATTAGGATACGCAAGCACTATATCCGATAGTTTGTAGAAGAGAAAGTTATGTCCTTGAGTTTGGTGTCCACTGACATTCAGTTAGCCGATATCTTCACGAAGCCTTTATATGCCCTTAGATTTGAGAGTCTTAGGAAGTTTATAGGAATTTTCATAGTTGACTGAGGGGTGTTATCATGTCTAGGATAGGCTACATTTTTCTTGTTCATATCATATGATTTTTATTGCTAGACTGTATCATTTGTAACATTTTTTAATTATATTTTCATTTATTCATATTTTCAAAAAAATTAAAAAAGATTTTTTTAAGAAAAATTAAAAAAAGCCAAAAAGATTTCGCTTTTGATAAAAATTTTGGAAAAAGACAAAAAGATTTTCTTTTTATAAAATTTTTTGAAAAACACAAAAAGAGTTTTGTATTTTTTATTTACACCTTTTATGGATGAAAATTTACGATGGCCAAAGTCATAACATCATTTTCATATGTCACATGAATTTTTGATACTGTTTTGAGATGCTACATCATTTCATCCATGTGCTTCATAATGTTATAGAGTCATTGAGATGTGATTAGTGATATCTTTCTACATGTTTGACTCTTAGTCTCCTTTAATGCACACCTGCACGAATATGTTTGATTATTTTACTTGTCTATCACATGTTGGTCGACGTGTTTTCATATCAATCTTATTTTTAAAATGATCCAAATGCCATAAAACTTGATGATAAAAATAGTGCATGTAAGAATCGTTGCCCATGAGGAATTTGTTTTCATATTAAAATGATGAGTGAACACGGAGGCCAAACTAGATTAGTTTAATATGATCATTCACAAAAACAATTGAATCAATAAATATGATCATTATTATATTTAATGGAGTTTGGTTGGAAATAAACCAATGGTTTCACACATCATGATAAAGTCTTGAAAATTATTACATAGTTTTAGACGTTATTAGTGTGGAAATCATTTTAGAGTTTGATTTGTTGATTAGATTGAATCGGCATCATTTAAATTCAACATTTTTACACCTAAGGACGATTTTGAGTTCATTCGTTGGGTGTATCAAAAATTCATCATGCACATATATTATGACTGTTTGCAGTGATTTTCTATCGAATTTGATCACACCCCTTCATTTATGCTATCATCGACTTGGTTATCTTAGTGTTCTTTTATGGTGTGATTCTTTGTTGTATAATTTTTTTGTAAGAAATTTTTTTTTTGAAAAAATTAAAAAAGAGAATTTTATTACTTTGTGACACTCTCCGTATGCCTTGTTATGTTTCTTCTAATTTGTCTATTTGGGGACATCATAAAAAGGGGGGAACGAATTATGGGAGAGTAGATTTGTGGTTGAATTCATGATTTTCTTGTGTTTAATTGATATTGACTTTCTGCCTATCATTATATCTCAAACATGTTGCGCATCATGGGTATTTATTTCTTATCTCATGTGTGTAGTTACAAATTGAGGATCATTATTTTGCACACCCTGATGATGACAAAGAAACATTAGAGAATTGAAGATTTGAAGATGTTGAAGATTTTGAAGACATGTACTTTGATATTTTCATTTATGGGTTTGGGGGGATATTAGATTGTATGTCTTAGTTTTTTTTGGAATACATAATTCGGATTTTTTATGAATGTAACGGCATAAAAATAAGGGGAGATTTGCAAGGAAATGTTTTATAAATGTCCATCTAAAATCTAGGAATTTATGTGTTATCCTAGATTATACTTAGTATGTCTTACATCGTTACATTTCGACACATCTTCACACGTTCAATCTTAACGTCCATCATCCAAATCCTTAGCATCATGCATCACCCATCATTGGCATCGTGCGTTGTACATCTTCAACTGGTCTCCACTTTCCCACTAACTCCACTATGCTAAAAGGTAAAATGTTTAAATGGAGTTACTAATGTTCACGTATTTATTTGGGATATTTTTTATAAAAAAATTTTATCAAAATAAGGATTTTTTCTAAGTCAAAAATAATTTTTTAAGACCCATAGGCAAGCTTTTATAAAATAATATTTTTCGCTCCTATCGTTCAAATGACAACTTCTAATGAAACGTCGCTCGAAGGGTCATTTATTTACTGCTTAAAATGAACCCGTACAGTTTTACATTTTTAAGGGCATTTGTACGGTCGTTAGTAATGACATTAGATATCATTCAAATGAAATACAGATATCGTTCTAACGACATGCACCGACTCAATTTTTTATTCAGCCTATAAATACCTGCTTCGAAGTTAGGTTTTGCAGGTATTTAAAGACTCCACTTCTTCATATCTGATGCACTTTTAGACTTCATCTTTTAGGCTTTAAAACCTATTTTTATTCACTCCAAAGACCCAAACATTTATGTGAATCATTCTTAAATCCTATTATTCATATTACTCATTGTGGAGTAAAACTTGTGGAGAAGAAGGTTATCTCCATTGCTGATCATTGGAGCTCTTGTGGGATCTCTTACGAAAGACTTCGAACCGACACCTAAGAGTATTCATCATCACAAATGTTGTGTTTCTACTATGTATTGTAAGTTGAAGGTTTATTATATATAGTGAAATAAAAAGGTTTTTCCCCTGCTAGGGATTGTTTTGGTTTGCATGCTAGATAATTCATATTACTATCAATCACAATTAGATGCATGTTTTAGGGTTTTAATTAAAACTAGTGATAAAACTGAGTATAGTTAAATAAGTTTGGACATTGAACGTAAGCTCACTCTCCGAAAGTTAAAAGGCTTTCCTAGATATGATATAAATGAGAAAAGAAAATATAAATGGTTAATGCTTCTTCAAATGTAATGTCGATAAGGCTACTTGGATACAATAGAGACAAAATGTGAACCCATGTGATTAATTGAAAGAGAAATGATGAAATTAACACAATATGAATTTGGATAGTGAATAAAAGACTTATAATGATATTGATGAACATTATGAGTTTCTTTTGTATCAGTTGGTAAACTTATAGTTGTTAAGATATTTATTTATAAATAGATGTTATTAATACAGATTAATGAGTAGATGAGTGTGATTTAATTGATATCATATGGTTAGATGTTATACCATGTTTAGTAACTAGATAGTTCTTTATACTTTTGATTTTGTGAAACTTTGAAAAACCTTGTTGTTATTCATATAGTTGAATTTGTTATATTATCTATATGAAATTGAGTAAAATCTTGAGTTTAATTGCTAATGTTATATTTTAAGAATCTATTATGGTATTTATTTCATTTGGTACTATTGGTTGGGTTATCCTTCCCTTCTTGGGATACATAGCTAGTACTCTTGCAGTGGGTACTGACCCATTTCTTAGAATAACCTCTCAGGTTAGGTTTGAGCTTTTTTTAGCAGATTGGATCTTGGAGATCATGATGGACTTTAAAGATTTATTATGTAAGGTTTAGTTTCCTTTCCATTATATATTTCATATGATACAACATTTGTCTCTTGAGTCGCCCGTGACTCCACAGTTGTATCTGGGATATTTTATTGAGACTTTTGTATATTATTGGATTATAGGAAGATTTTGTACTTGGAATTTATTTTTGTGATCATTCATATTGTTATTTATGACATCAATATTATTGCAAAAAGTTTCAATAACTCATATTTATGTCACATGTTGAGAATGATATTTCAAATTATATCAATTTGTACATTTTATTATTCAATCTTGATCAACCTCGATATTAAAATATGAGGGTTGTTACAATAATCATAAGTGTTATGTCATCATTTCAGGTCTTAAAACCTCAAAGTCTATCAATTAGTATTTTGATACTAGTTTCTCGCAACATGTGATGGGACAAAACTCATTTTTCACCACTAGATTATTACAATGCTAGTTTAGTCACATTTGGAAATAGTAAATGTGAGTGGTAAAGTTACCGTGAAATTTTTCGACATAACTACACTTCACAATGTTCTTTATGTTAAAGGACTTACCACTAATATATTTAGCATAAGTCAGCTCTATGATGATGGTCATCTTGTGAGTTTTTCAAAAGGTGAAAGTTTAGTAACAAAAGAAGAAAGTGGATAATTAATTAAATGGGTTAGGTTGAGTGAGAATTATTACACACTTGTGAGTGAACTCAAAGTTGTGTGTCAAAATGCTAAAGTGAAGTTAATTGACATGTCATCAAAGGCTAGGATATATTTACTTTAGAGATTTGGAGATTTTTTTCTAGGAAATAGAGGGTAAGAGGTCATCCTATCTTAGGAAAGTCTTCTAGTAAAGTTTGTGGGGCGTGTTAAAAGGGAAAACAAAAATCAAGAGTTCTCATAAGAAATTGAATGAGATTACTACATTTAGACCTCTAGAGTTAGTACGCGGAGATTTAATGGGTCCCTCGAAAACCAAGAGTATTTGAAGTAAGAGATATTATTTTGTGATGGTTCATGATTATTCTAGGTTTATGTTTGTTGGGTTTATGAGAGAGAAAAGTCATATTTTTAGGATAATCATGTTGGTTTGCAAGGAAATCGTAATACCTCGTACTTTTATTATTAAATAAATTTTGTGTGCTTAACATTATTAATTTAATTGGGGGAAATTAAATTGGATTTTAGTAAATATTAATTAGAGAGATAAAGGATTAATATTTAATATTATTATTATTGTTATTTACTGGCGTGTGATGAGTAAATGATTATGTGATTTATTATATGGCACATATGAATGAAAGTGACGGTTTATTATTATATATCGATAGAGTGATACATTGATTGATCGGTATAATTTATGGGTAACACGTAGGGTATGCATGTATCGAGACCGGTTAATGAGATGTTAGTATAATTGGAGTTAGGTGACTCAGGTGACCTTTTTTATTGCACCGGTGATCCGAGAAGGGTTGAAATAATCTAGAATAGGTACCCGGGTGTTATGATTGGGTTTCAAGGGCTTTTTAGACACAACACAGCCTGTATAAGGGTAGAAGGGTCATTTTACACTTAGAGTTTAAGAGGGAAAATGGTATTAGGGTATTTAAGAGGTTAGGAAGGTGGATGGAAGCCCACCTATGATATTTTACACAAGAAAGATTGAGAGAAAGTCATAGAGAAGAGAAAAAGAAGAAGAAGAAGAAGAAGAAGGAAGCAAAAGCTTAGAGAGGGAAAAAAGGGACTCAACTCATCGTGAAACACTGAGAGAACGTCAGATTCTAATCTATCAATGCAATAAGTTACTTGCTTTATGTCACAAATTAAGAGTTTTTTAATTGTTTTCATGATTAGAGGTAGAAACCTGATATTTAAGATGTTAAATTTTGAAACTTGTTTAATTGATGTAGATTTTAAATTGAATGTTAATTGATAATAATCACATTTGAATTTCAAAATAAATTTTGGGAATTAAATGATGAACATGTAGAACTTGGATAGAAAATTTGAATCTATGAAAACCATTTTGGGGAAAATTCTGTGTTGGATTAAAGTGATGTTTGATTTGTAATCCTAGATGTGGCGTATAGAATTCACGCTTAGATTTATGTTTAATTACTGCTGGAATATTAGCATAATGATATATTAGGTTTATATGAGGTTTGGGGTAGTTTGGACCTCAAGATGATAGGCAGCCCAGCAAATCGAACCGATTCGATTTTGCCAGCGAACTTGTTCGGTTCCCTAGCCTGCCCAATTTTTGTTTATGCATTACTTTTACCCATTAAGGCTTGGAGAATGACCATAGGGTCTTTTAGGGTACTGTGGGATTACTGGGGAAGGTTTTCTAGAGCTTGGAACGTGTGATAGGTCAACAATAGATGGGTTTGAGTGAGGAGAACCGAGGATACAAGTGAGTGACCATTTGATTAGTTAATCGGGAAGTCGGGTTGAACTTTGAAATTAGGCATACCGTATGTTGTGGGATATACGTACGAGTTCAGGACTTATTATATACATATATTAGAGTGACGTGTGTGTGTATATATATATATATATATGTGTGTGTGTGTGTGTGTGTGTGTGTGTGTGTGTGTGTGTGTGTGTGTGTGTGTGTATGTGTGTGTGTGTGTGTGTGTGCGTGTGTGTATGTTATTTCTTTTTATTAAACATACATTTTTAGGAGTGCTATCGTAGGAGGTTGTGTATAGTGGGCAGTCCACCCTGACATTAACCAATAGGTATCGGATTGATTCCTCGGGTCATACGAGTATTGCATGGCCACTATCCAATTGAGGATATATGTTAATTTGGATACGGGGTGGGTACGATGTGGTATGATTGCGATCCCCGAACGTATGTCTATGACCTCTTCAGTTGTATGTGTTTACAGTCGGTATCGGTGGTGATATTCTAAACCGGTGGCTCAGTGTGATACATGATACCTAGAGTCGGATAGCACATGAGGGATGTATTTGCAAGATCCAAGCTCTGGAGATATAGTTATACGTATATAGTGAGTGATTATATATATATATACATTGAGAGAGAGAGAGAGAGAGAGAGAGAGAGAGAGAGAGAGAGAGAGAGAGAGAGAGAGAGAGAGAGAGAGAGAGAGAGAGTCAAGCTCTCATACATACCAATTCTTTTAAAATAGTAAAAAATATATTTTTGAGTTGAATTTTTTTATATGATATTTAAACATTTCAATATACTCATATAAAAAAATCAACTGAAAATAACTTTTTTGGATATTTTTAAAAAATCAATGAAACTTTCATAACTTTTAAAGCACTATAAAAGCTGTGAAAGTTTTACCGATTTTTTAAAGATTGCAAAAAATGTCATTTTGAGCTGATTTTTTTTATATGGGTCCCTTGAAATGTTTAAATATCACATAAAAAATTCAACACAAAAATACTTTTTAATATTTTATTAAAATAGGTTTGCGCCCGCAAGTATGTAAACTTGGTATGTATGAGAACCTATGTGTGTGTGTGTGTGTGTGTGTGTGTGTGTATCACGAGCATAGCTTTGTTATGCTCATTACGTGAATATGTACTTATAACAAGTGTGTCGCTACAATATTATTTGACAACGTATACCTAGCGAAGGTTGTTATATTTAGCTAATAAAGAGTATTAGTGGGATTGGTCTTGGATAGTAATTACATGTCCTAGTTAGATAGGGTAATTTAATTAGGATATTAAATGAACATGTTAGGTGAGCTTTGACCACCAGGCTTTTATTTTTTCTTATTTTTTTTCCCTTTTTATACCAGAGGTGTGCAGCTGCCGGGACTGCAGGAAGACTGTAACAGTAGATGTGGAAACTACATTATTATTTAAATGTCTCAGCTTATTTTATCTAGATCGGATCATTTCATTTCAGTTACGTTTTGGGCGTGTTGCCTGTAGATGGATAGGCTTTTATAATTCTATCAGAGATTTTATTTCAGCATTCAGTTTTATGATTCAGTTTTTTACAGTAGATGTTACTATTTGGTGACCGATGATTTATTCAGTTCACACTTATTATTTATGTATGAATGAGGATAATTATATTCATAGTGTTGTATGGTTTATTCGTGTTGTTTACATTTATTTTGTGGCTGCGACAGTTATGCTATGAATGAATCATACTAAGATTCCTATTTTATTTTAGTTTAGCATTGGCCACCCGGTATTAGAATAGGTGGATTGTCACAGTTGGTATCAGAGCATCAGGTTCTAGTGTCCATAGGATTTGTGCAAACTTGCTACGTTGCCTGGGTTACGTTTCTTTGATATATAGACATATATTTAGGAGTGTTGTTTCATATTGTGCATTTACTTACTTCTGATATTATTTCTGATTGATGTGAATCTCATACAATTTAGGTTTGGTTTCAAATGCCAAATAATAGGACATGTCAACCAGCATATTCCGCGAGGAGGGATGCAAAAGAGGAGGCGCATTCGGAGCCACAAGCAACTCAGGGGACTGTGACCACTACAGAGGTCGCAGCTATTGTCACACGGGCTATTAATGTTTCACTGACTGCTCTAGCACAGTACTTTCCCCAAGCATAACCACATCAACCAGTGGCATTATTTAAAGCTCACTTAGGGTTGTCTGCTTGGGAGAGAGTTATAGAGTCCTTCCAAAATGGTAATTGACCAGAGTTCCAGGGGAGTGCAGATGTGGTTGTAGTTAGCTAATGAAAGAAAAACATCCAGAGGCACTTGCACATGATTGAGTGCAGTGACACTCAAAAGTATATACTGGGTATATTTAAGCTAGTAGGGGCAGCACTTCAGTAGTGGGAATCGCTCACCACAACAGAGGAGGGAGACACGATGACAATATATGAGTTCTAGGTGAAGCTTGATTGCAAGTTTTTCCCATCACCAGTTCAAACGGAAATAAAGAGGAGGTTCCTAAACCTTTCGCATAAAGGATGGATTGTGGGCAAGTATGAGGAAGAGTTTATATGTTTAGCAATCTTTGTGCCAGGTGAGCTGCACACTGAGGATAAAAAGGTCCTCAAGTTTACTGATGGGCTCACTTAGAGGATTCACCAGCACTTATTGGGGAACCCGAAGTTGTAGACTTATACTGAGGTCATTAATATTGTATTGCTTCATTGTTGGGATCATTGCTTTCATCTAAAGGCAGAGAAGAGAGCCAAAGAGTCTATCCAGTAGGGCAAGATTTGGGGTAGCCATGCCAACGAGGTGCCACAATAGCAGTAAAGGCAGTATGAGCAGGTTTCCCAGCAAGGGGTCTCTGCAATGAGACCCAGGCCGGGTAACAGTAACTTCAAGCAGGAGCAATAGTATAACCCTGAGGGCCAGTAGGCCAAGGGAATTAAATCGATGGCTAGTAAGCCCAGGTTATCAAGGCCAGAGACAGGGCAGCCTCATTAGGGACATCAGGGCCAAAGGTAGACATATTTTACTAGGAGGTGTTTCGTATATAGGGAATAGGGCTACATGCGGTGTGCATGCCCGATAAGGGCAAGGGGTCAAGATCAGGGTGCCTAATAGGGGAAATAGTTACAACATCTTCCATCCCTACATGCAGTTCTAGTGTTGTAGGCTACACAGGGGCAGGGGCAGTTTGGGCTTATGTATCACCTCCGAGGATCGATTTTACTGCCAGCACTGCTAATGATTGAGGGTATGTTTTCTATCCATGGGGCGAGTTTTATTTCGACATGGGAGCATCACACTCATTTATTAGATTCACTCGTGTGACGGGTTTAGTGGACTTAGCCTCAGACATTTTTATGACTATATATTCACCATTGGGTGGTGGAACTCTCATGTGTTCCATCTACAAGGGGCGGGTGTGGACATGGGGTGATTATTCTTAGTAGAGAATATGCTCGTATTAGACTTGGATATGTATGATGTTATTTTGGGCATGGACTGGTTAGTGACGTATAAAGTGATGGTGGATTGTTACAGTAGGACTATCATGTTCACTATTTCAGGGCAGGACATGTTTCTTATAACGATTCCTCATTCGTAGGGAGGGTCGAGCACACACTTTTATTATATTAAGGAAGAGACTTCAGAGGTATAGTCATCTCTTTGAATTTGACCCCTATTATTAGGGATTATGTTGATTTGTTTCAGGAGATACCAGGGCTATTGTTGAATCAGGATATTGAGTTTGTAATCGACTTAGCATCTAAGACTAGGCCGATAGCACGAGCACCTCATCGTATGGTTCCTTTAGAGATGCAAGAGTTGAGGGATCAAATTCAGTAGCTATTGGGGAAGGGTTTAATCCGTAAGATTACTTCACCTTGGGGTTCTCCATTTTTGTTTGTAAAGAAGAAGGATGGGTCTTTAGGGTTTCGTATCGATTATTAGGAGTTGAACAAGGTCACGGTCTGGAACAAGTATCCATTATCGCGTATTGATGACATGTTCGATCAGTTGAGAGGAGCATCTTACTTCTCTAAGATTGATTTGAGGTCAGGGTACCATTATTTACGTATCAAGGAGCAGGATGTTCCTAAGATCGCATTTTTTACGAGATACAGGTCCTATGAGTTTAGGGTTATATCGTTCGGGCTAACCAATGTGCAAATAATTTTCATGGATTCATGAATAGGGTATTCAGGGATTCCTTGGATCAGTTTGTAATTATATTCATAGATAACATATTGATTTTTTCTTGGACAGAGGGTGAATAGGCATAGCACTTACGTATGATTCTTTAGACTTTGTGGGACAACCAATTATATACCGAGTTCAAGAAGTGTGGATTCTGGTTGCGTGAGGTAAAGTTCTTGGGTTACATTATTTCCGAGAGAGGGATCTCTATGAATTCGAGTAAGGTGATAGCAGTGAGGGAGTGGGTCCACCCCACGACATCGATCGAGGTGTGTAGTTTTTTGGGGTTAGCAGGGTACTATTTTCGGTTAATCAGAAGATTTTCAAAAGTTGCGAGTCCATTGACGAATTTGACTTTTAAGGGAGTTCCTTTAGTTTGGGATGACCATTGTCAGTTAGCTTTCGGTAAGCTAAAGGAAAATTTCACTTCAGCACCAGTTCTCACATTGCCTAGGGGAGGAGTGGAGTACTTTATTTTTACCGATGCATCCTTACAAGGACTTGAGGAGTTCTATAGTAGGAGAAGCGGTCCATAGCTTATGCATCTCACAATATTAAGCCCCATGAGAAGAACTATCCCACTCTTGACTTGGAGTTAGAGACAGTCATATTTTCCTTGAGGATTTGGAGGCACTATCTTCTGGAGGAGAAGTTCCAATTATTCACGGACCACAAGTCACTTCAGTATCTTTCCATGAATAATGATCTCAATATGAGGCAATGTAGGCGGCTCGAGTTAGTGAAAAACTATCAGTTTGACATCTAGTATTATCCATGGAAGGCTAACATAGTGGCAGATGCATTGAGTTGGATGCCAAAGGGAAGTCAGTAGCAGTGTGGAAGTAGAAGTGGGCAAAGCTTCATCACGAGGATGAGGTAGTTTGAGCGTACTTAACACTATTGACTATCACACCCAAGATCATCTTAAGGGATATGAAGTCACACGCAGGGAATTCATCTTGTCGAAAGGGGATTCAACAGTTATTAGTGGTTGGATCGAAGTCTTATTTAGTCAGTTGTGAGGGTGGATTATGCTTCAATGTGAGGTTTATTGCCCCAGATAATGAAGACCTGCGGTGCGTAGTGATGGAGGAGGTGCACAGGTCATGATTTTTGGTACATCCCATAGGGGATAAGATGTACCAGGATATAATGTGACAGTATTAGTGGGTCAGTATGAAGTGAACATAGTAAAGTTTATCTTTGGGTGCACCACTTACCTATTGGTGAAGGTTGATCATCAGAGACCATTCGGGGTTCTACAGGCATTGGAGATTCTGGTATGGAAATAAAAGAATATTTCAATAGAATTCATCACAGGGTTACCGACATTGTAGAGGGTTCATGATTCCATCTGGGTCATTGTGGATCGGCTAACCAAGGTAGCCCGTATCTTACGAGTTCGAACGAATTACATGACTAGATAGTATGAACAATGGTTCATAGCAGAGATAATGATATTTCATGGGGTACCCCTCAATATTATTTCATATTGGGATAATATCTTTGTGTCCTACTTATGGTAGAGTTTTTAGGAGGCGATGGGGACGGAGTTGCTATTGAGCACAACCTATCGGCCACAGATCGATAGGAAGACGGAGAGGTTGAACCAGACACTGGAGAATATGCTGAAGATGCGTATTCTGGAGTTTAAGGGCAGTTGAGATAAGTATTTACCTTTGGTAGCGTTTACGTATAACAACTCGTACCAGTTCACTATAGGCATGGCACTGTTTGAGGCCTTGTATGGAAGACCTCATCATTTTCCCTCCTGTTGGTTAGAGGTGGGGGACAACAAGCTTCTCAGATCGAATTTTATTTAGGAGACTTCAGCAAAGATTGAGTTGATTAGGATTCGCTTTCAGGTAGCTCGAGATAGGCAAAAGAGTTACACCGATGCAAATTGGAGATTTGTAAAGTTTGATGTCGGTAATCAAGTGTTGCTGCTGGTATCTCCTATGAAGCGTGTGTTGCATTTCAAGAAGAAGGGGAAGTTGGTACCGAGGTATGTGGGGCCTTTTCCCATTATCGATAGGGTAGGGCCGATTGCGTATAGGCTCACTTTGCCATAGCATTTGCAGCGGATTCACGACGTGTTCCATGTGTCATCGTTGAAGAGATATCTCAGGGATAACGTGGCTTACTGGCACTTACCATTAGAGGAGATGGATTTATAGCCAAATATTTTATATGAGGAGAGACTTGTTGCCATTTTAGACTATAGCTAGTGGAAGTTTTGGTCAAAGGTGGTATTGTTAGTGCATGTATAGTGGAGACACCATAACGTTATCGAGTCGACATGGGAGCATAAGGATGGCATGCGAGAAAAGTATCTAGATCTCTTCATGACAAGTACATTTGAATTTTGGGGACGAAATTATATTATTAGGGGGAAGAATGTAATATCATTATGTGTGCTCAATATTATTAATTTAATTGGGTGAGATTAAATTGATTTTAGTAAATATTAATTAGCAAGACAAAGTATTAATATATATTATTATTATTATTATTATCATTTACTGGCGTGTGATGAGTAAATAATTACGTGATTTGTTATATGTCGCGTATGAGTGAAAGCGGTAGTTTATTATTATATGTTGATAAAATGTTACATCGACAGATCGGTATAATTTATGGACAACGTATAGCGTACGCAAGTGTCAGGATCGGTTAATAAGATGTTAGCAAAATTGGAGTTTGGTGATTCGGATGACCTTTTGAGTGCATTAGTTATTTGAGAGGGACTAAATAGTCCAAAATAGGTACTAGGGTGTTATGATTGGGTTTCGAGGGCTTTTTAGACATAACAGGACCCGTATGAGGGTAGGAAGGTCATTTTACACTTAAGGTTAAGTGGGAAAATGGGATTAGGATAATTAAGAGGGTATTTAAGAGGTTGAAAAGGTGGGTGGTATCCCACCTTTGATATTTTACACAAGAGATATTAAGGGAAAGTCCGAGAGAGGATAAAAATAAGAAGAAGGAAGATAAAGCTTGAAGCAAAGAAAAGAGAGGAGTCAACCAATCATCAAACACGTAAATAATGTCAAATTCTAATCCATAAAGGCAACTAGTTACTTACTTTATGTCGCAAATCAAGAGTAGTTAATTATTTTCATAATTAGAGGAAGAAACCTAAGATTTAATATGTTAAAATTGAAACTTGTTTAATTGATGTAATGATCTAGATGATAAGGGATTAGGGATTTTAAATTTATTTTTAATTGCGAATAATCACACTTGAATTTCGAAATAAATCCTGGGATTTAAATGGTGAACATGTTGAACTTGGATAGAAAAGTTGAACCTTTAAAAATAAATTTGGGGAAAATTTTGTGTTGGATTAAAGTAATGTTTGATTTGTAATCTTAGATGTGGGGTATAGGATTTATGGTTATATTTAGGTTTAAATCTTGTTGAAACATTAGTATAAGGATATATTAACTTTATTTGAGTTTTGGGGTAGTTTGGGACCTCCATTGGAGGCTTTGGATGAGAACCAACCGAGGAAGAAGATGACAGGCAGCCTAGCAAAGAAAATAGGTTCGCTGGGGGAGCTAATCGTTTCGCTCACCCTTCCAGTTCAATCTGTCAGTGAACTGGTTCGATTAGTTCGCTTGCCCAATTTTTTTATGCGTTATTTTGACCTGTTAAGGCTTTGGAACTGACCGTAAGGAATTTTGAGGTACTGTGGGATTATTGGGTAAGGCTTTCCAAGACTTGGTGTGTGTGATAGGTCAACGATATATGGGTTAGAGTGGGGAGAACCAAGGATACAAGTGAGTGACTATTTGATTAGTTAATCGGAAAGTCAACTTGAACTTCGAGAATGGGTGAACCGTACGATGTGGGATATGCGTACGAGTTCGATACTTATTATATATACATATTAGAGTAACCTGTATATATATGTATGTGTGTATGCTATTTATTTTTATTTGATATACCTACTCGGGAGTGCTATTATAGAATGTTGCACGTAGTAGGCAATCCACCCTTGCATTGACCAGTAGGTGCCGGATTGATTCCCTGGGTCATAGGACTATTTCATAGCCACTATCCATGTGTGAGGATAGATATTGGTTTGGATACCGAGTGGGTGCTATGTGGTATTATTTAAGCCCCCGTTTGTATGTCTATGACTGCCTCTGTTATATGTGTTTACCTTTGGGATCGGTGGTGAGATTTCGACCTGGTGGCTCATTGTGATGCATGATGCCTGGAGCTGGATAGAACACGAGGGATGTATTTGTGAGGTTCAAGCTCTGGGGATATGGTTATACGTATATAGTGAGTATTATATATGTATGTTTATATGATATACGGTATGTCTATATTCATAGAACGAGCGTATATATATTATGTTCATTATGTGAATATGTACTTATAGCAAGTGCATCGCTATAATACTATTTGCGAATGTATAGCTAGCAAAGGTAGTTAAACTTAGCTAATAAAGAGTATTTGTAGGATTGAGCTTGGATGGTAGTTACATGTCTTAGTTAGACCGAGTAGTTTAATTATGATATTAAATGAACACGTTAGGTGAGCACTAGAATTGAGAGGAGAGGTTTGTCTCATCTGAGTGTGACTGGTTAATTATGAAATTAATACACTATTATTTTAATCAATTTGAAACAATTATCTACTTGCAAAAAAAATTACATTTCGACCTTTGAGCCACATATTTTTTATTTTCGTTTTTATACCCCAGATGTGCAGTAGCAGCAATCGGGACTATAGGGACACATCCATTCTAACCGGTACAGTAGTTGTGGGCGCTACATTATTGTTTAGACACCTCAGCTTATTCTATCTAGATGGGATCATTTCATTTTAGTTTAGTTTTAGGCGTGTTTCCCATAGATGGATAGGATTTTATATTTCTTCCAGAGATTTTATTTTAGCATTCATTTCATTATTCTGTTTTGTATAGTGGATGTTACTATTTGGTGACCGGTAGTTTATTCGGTTCATAATTATTATTTATCTATGATGGAATATAATTTTGGTGTTGTATTTTTTTATTCATGTTATTTATATTTATATTGTGGTTTCAATAGTGATGCTGAGAATGAATCGTACTGAGATCCCTATTTTATTTTAGTATAGGATTGGCCACCCGGTATTATAATCGGCAAGTTGTTATAAAAATAAAAAATAAATAATCACATCATGTCATGAGACTTGAAACTAATCATGGATCCGAGTTCATTGATCATAAAGTCGAGAGATATTATTCTGATGTTGGTATCAAACATATATTTTTTATCATTGTAACTCCATAACAAAATAGAGTTGTTGAGAGGAAGAACCGAGCCTCGTAAGAAATGGGAAAACACGTGCTAGATGATAAAAAGCCTACCTAAAAAGTTTTTGTCCAAAGAAATGTAAACAACATGTCACACTTCTGATAGGGTTTTCCTTAGACCCTTCACCAAGAAGACTCCATATGAACTTTGTAAAGGAAATAACACTACTTTGAATTGCTTCATGGTATTCGATAGTCAGTGATACATTCTTAGAGATAAGGAGTATTTGACCAAATTTCGATTCACGAAGTGAGGAAAGGATATTTCTTAGTTATTCATAAGATAACTGAGCGTATCATGCTTATAAATTACGGAGAAACAAAGTGATGGAAGCATATTATATTGTAGTTGATGATGATGTCTCATGTGTTATCATTTTGTATGATGAAGTTTAATGTGAGGATTTAGACCCAAAGTTTATTAACAATAGGAATGTTGAACTAGGGGAGTCTAGTATTCCTAAGAGGAATGTTGAGGGAACTTCTTTACAAAATGAGATGCAAGGAGAAAGAGATAGAAGGGTTATTACTTGGGTACATATAGATAACACACCATCTACAATCATAGTTAATCATGAGGGTGGTGTGAGGAAAATAAATCAATTTCTTAATGAACACAATTTATAACGATTCACATCTCAAATTGAACCTAAAAATGTGGAAGAAGCACTAAAATATGAGAATTTTATAGACGCATTGTAACAGGAGTTGCACCAATTTGAAAGGTTAAAAGTTTCATAATTGGTACCTAGACCTCATGATCAAAATATAATACCTACTAAATGAGTTTTCAAAAACAAATTCGATGAACATGGTGTGATTATCATAAATAAGTCTAGGTCTGTTTCTTAAGGCTTTTCTCAAATAGAAGGTTGTACTTTTGATGAAACCTTTTCCCCTGTTGAAAGTTTAGAAAGTATTACACTTTTGTTAGCCATTACATGTGAAATGATGATGAGTGTAAAATCGTAAATGACTTTAGACCCATTGGTTCTCCTATGGGCCTCAGACGAGCGAGAGGAGAGAAGTGTAAAATTATGAGACAAATGTAAAGTTGTTCGGACCTCAGATGAGGGACCTACATCAGTTTTCCAAGGTGTTGTACTATTTTATTATATTATAAATAAATTATTCTATGAAACCTCTTGAGCTTTGATCAAGAGAGTCTGAGATCTTGCAGCCTTCGTCAAAAATATAGAGGGCTTTAGGAAGTGAATTACTAACTTCTCTAAGGGTGCCTACATATTGAATTAGAGATCAACAATATATAAAAGTTGTGTAAATCAAGTTACAAATATAAATTCACAACAGTGGGTTATGAGTGTGGAACAAAGAGTAAAACACTTGTGCATGATTAAAACTCTTGATTCTCTATAAGTTTAATTGCTTGAATGTCTTAATCACTTGGAATGCTTGAAATTAGTTTCCACTAACCTTCCACTTGCTTTTAATTTATACCCAAATACCCAAAAATGTAATGAGTGGACTGGCATAGCATGGCTATTGTGTCCCTGAGGTCTGTTGTGTCAATGAAGTGGGGGGTGCTAGCCAAAGTATTTGAAGGATGTGTAAGGATGCTGTTGGTAGTATTTAATATTCATGTGAATATTCAATGAAAATGTAGTTGGGTAGTGGTGGTAGGTGAAATAATGTTGTTCTTTTAACCTACCCACCAGACTGGTCGCATGAGCATTGCTAGAGATCCAGGGGGTCTGTAATGGTTATGGAGTTTCTCTGAATTAATCTAAAAGTGCCACACATTTCCCCATCCTAGGATTAAGGTTGGGGTCACTTCAGGAGGTCATTTCCCTTTAATTTGAGGTTTGGTATTAGAGCAAGTGATGGAAAAACCTTGATGTTGTGGTTTTTGAGATTATTTGAGGAGATGTCCTAAAATGACTGAACTTTATAGGAGGAAAAAGGCACAGAGGAGGTTTTCTATATTACCCTGACTCGCCCTTGAGAATGGAATAGGTTTTAACGGGAAGATAATAGTGTGTTTGAGACCTAAGGTCAACCACAGGGTCTTAGCCCTACCTTGAAGGCTATTGGGGAGTTTTAGGATCTTATAAATACCAAATGCGAAATAAGGTTTCATCTGAAGCTATTTTTTCTTCTTGCAAAGGTTGTAAGGAGAAACACTTATGTCTTATGCAAGTTGGGGGTATGGACGTAACTAGCCACTAACATTTTCATCATGATTAGATTGAATTAATAAGGAACCCGCACGTGGTTATGGACAAGTTTTAAGTACTCTGGGCCTTAGGGGCTATAAAACAAACCACTGGTATGAGTTGAGTTCTTCGGTGGTAGCTTCCAATTTCTATCTTCCCTTTTAGAATTTTATTGAGCAAGAAAACCCTTTGTTCCAAACGATGTCTTCTTAAAAGATTTCTCCATCCAAGGTCTTCAATCCCATGCCCTTATCTACTGTTGGGCCCCACATTTCTCTACCTCCCATGGTTATGTCAGAGGTTGAGACCTCCATTCAACTTCTCAGTGGGTCAGTTCCCCCGATGCAAAGGTTATAAATTATGAGGGGGTTTCTAACCTTAATTTTTTTGGCGGGCTCACTCTGACTCACTGCTTAATGTGCAAGATCTATCAGAGATTCAGAAAACCTATCAAATTTCAGATAGTGTCGCCCAAAGTTCCACAAGTCCTAATAACATGACTTGTTCAGTGTGGACAATCATGTGTGTTTTAATGAAGGTTTGATTTAGTATGGGGTCTAATTGCCCTTGCCACTGAATGTGGTTCGAATCATGAAGTATATTGGTATTTCCCATTTTCAATTGGTATCCAACTCATACAGACCTTTGAATGGACACAGGTTTGGCCTTTAGGGAGTCTAGTGAGGGAAAGTGTGATGTTTCTCCAACCTAATTGTTCAACTTGTATCAAGTTTAAAAGAAGAAGAAGAAGAAGTCAAATGACAATGGTCTAAAGTACCTAGGCCCCAGGACCAACATTATGACTTTTAGTAAGTACAAGCATAACACACCTAAGAATTGATAAGAAAGATTCTTATTCATTGGGGGAACATGTGCCACCCCTAATCCTTTTGATCCCATCAGCTGCCCTACTATTTGTTACACTACACCAAAATGAGAAAATTATCACCTTTCAGCCGGCCAGCCTTGTCAAGGTCATTGACCGTGACAAAAAAACACGCATTTTATGTCACGGTCATTGACCTTGACACGACCGTGACAACTAATTGTCACGGTCAATGACCGTGACAAGGCCGTGACAAATTTAATTGTCACGGGCTTATCACGGTCAATGACCTTGACACGACCGTGACAACTTTTCCAGCAAAAACTCTTTCCCCCTTCTTTTTCCCTCCCACCGTTCCCTCCCTCTCTCTCTCTCTCTCTCTCTCTCTCTCTCTCTCTCTCTCTCTCATTTCAGGTCCAATTTCTCTCTCTCTCTCTCATCCATTTATATATATATTTGTGTGTATATTTATGTGTGTATGTGTATATATATATGTGTGTATGTGTGTGCATGTGTGGGGGTGGGGCAGGGTGGGGCGGGGTGGGGCAAGGTGGGGGAGGGGGTGGTGGAGGGGGGCAGGGGGTCGGGCGGGGTGGGACGGGGTGGGGGAGGGGGTGGGGGAGGGGGTAGGGGGTGGGGTGGGGTGGGGTGCGGTGTGTGTGTGTGTGTGGTGGTGTGTTTTGGGGGAGGGGGGAGGGGGTGGTGGAGGGGGCAGGGGGTGGTGGAGGGGGCAGGGGGTGGGGTAGGGTGGGGTGTGTGTGTGTGTGTGGTGGTGTGTGGTGGGGGAGGGGGTGGTGGAGGGGGGCAGGGGGTGGGGTGGGGTGGGGTGTGTGTGTGTGTGTGAATAGGTATAATTTTTTTCACTCCCTCTCTAACCCTCCACAATTGATTCTTATGCTAAAATCCTCGCTTACACAATATATATAGGTATAATTCACGGGCTTTAGCTAAACTAGGGTAATAATTGATAATAGTTGGATAATAATTGGATAATAGTAGATAATAGCTAAACTAGGGTAATCAATAAAAAAGCCGAGGACTAACATATATACACAACACTAAAAGTAGACATCAATTTTATAAATAATTAATAATAGTTGGATAATAATTGAATAATAAACATCGGGAGGGGGTGGGGGTGGGGGTGCGGGTGGGTGGGTGGGGTTTTGAATATTATTTACATTCAAAATAAATAATTGATAATAGTTGGATAATAATTGGATAATAATTGTTTTTATACCTATAGAACAGCTTAGATAGTGTGTGTGTGTGTGTGTGTATGTGGTCAATACATGAATTTATTTTTGTATTTGAATTATCCCATGAATTTATTTTTGTATTTGAATTAACCCATTATATGAAACATACTTGAAATTAAATATAGTGCGCATAGATACTAGCATTCTAGTTCTTATGCGTACGCATTTAGTAACCCTTAGACCCGTTCGAGAGTCATTACCCCTGTAATGAGATCTCTCGAATTGTCCCTTTTGGACAGTTTGAGACTGTATAATTTCTGTATAATATTCTTATTGACTTAAAGTTGTTACTTTTGGAGGAAGTTCTACAGTCGTATCTTAATGTTCTCTGGGTACATACTAGATTGACAAGTGTGACTGTTATTTTAATTGACCAATTGAAATAACACTCACACCTGCCAATCTACGTCGTGTACTTGGAGAACTAAGGGGATATGCTGTCGAATTTTTTTCAAATCGTAACAATGTGCATGAGCTGTTAAGTATATTACAGAAAAATGCATTCTTGAATGGGATAGGACCACTTACCCTTTAATAGGATAATTAAATGATGGGATAATTAAATAAAACATACTATAAATCTAAGTTTTGTTTACCTTTAATAGGTGTTTAGTTGTGGTAGCTGTGATGGGATATCCAAAATACAAAGAGTGGATGGGTGAGACTAATAGAATGGGGGATGTGTTTCGCAGAGGTGCTAACGAATTTGTGAAATTTGCAAAGAGATGTCGTAATGATGAAGAGTTTCTGTGTCCGTGTGCTAGGTGTAAGAATGGTAAGGTGTTTGAGTGGAAAACAGTTTAACTACATTTGTTAAGATCGGGTATGCAAGATAGTTATCGATTTTGGAGTTTTCACGGTGAATTGAAAGTTCCTTTTGTCCCTGACCAACCTTCAGAACATCCTTCAACAAGTAGAATAGATGAAGAAGGGGACGACGTAGATCATAATATGTTAGAGGATTTAGTTGATGATGCGTACGGAGTTTATGAAGCTGAGGAGAATGAGTTTACTGATGATGTAGAAGATTCAAGTGCTCGTGAAGATAACACGATAAAACTTGACGATGACTACCAAAGTTTAAAATTTAAGGCGACCCAACCGTTATACTCTGGCTGTGAGAAAGATCAAACAACTTTACATGCCATGGTTGGTTTGCACAGTTTGAAGACGCAATACGGTTTGTCTGGCAATAGCGTGACGGGAATTCTGAAATGGTTGGGAACGAAGCGATTTGTGTATTGGAGAAGTACTTTCCCCCAGCATTCTTTGACATAAGTGTTCACTTGTTGGTACACCTATGCGACGAGGCACTTCTTTGTGGTCCAGTTAGATATCGGTGGATGTATCCGTTTGAAAGATTGATGAAAGTTTTTAAAGATTACGTCAAGAATACGCGATATATTGCAGGATCAATTGCAGAGGAATACATCACCGTGGAGTCATCAATATATACTCGGGAATATATGACTGACTCTACCAGCGTCGATGACACTGATGAATTCCTCGATGATGGTGGTAATGTGATGGGAAAACGAGTGAAATTAACGAGTTTGCAACATGAACAAGTAGCTCGTTATCTATTTGACACACATGAAGATGTCGAAGAATGGAAAAAGTAAGTTTCGAATATTATAATGTTTAACATTATTTTAGATTATTTTATACATGATTAATTTTGTAATATGCAGTAAATATGAAGCCTGTGAGAACAATAAAAGACGAAAAACAGTGGTACAATCAGACAGCGAATTTAGGCTATGGTTGACACAAGAGGTAATTACAATGAAAACAGTCGTTATATAACGTTACATTACACTCAAATTTTACCACTAATATAATTAATTTATCTATATTCTCAGCTCCTAAAGATGGGTGATGCGACATCAAGGCTTGCTCGTCTAGCCACTGGACCCTTGTTCGTGGCACAAGAGTACAAAAAATATCGATTGAACGGTTACATTTTTGGCGCTAAAGTGTACGAGGAAAGTACCAATGTACAGAACTCGGGAATTTCATACAAGGCTCTTACTTTCTTTCGAGCAAGCGCAAAAGATAAAAACCTCGTTGAAGCTGAAATGACTTACTATGGTGTAATCTAAAATATATTTGAATTGGATTATATAAGCTTCAAAGAGGCTGTATTTTACTGTGAATGGGTAAGAGTTGAGGATAAAAATGCTTGTAAAGTTGATCCTGTCACCAATTTGATCATGGTTGACTTGTCCAAGTTGAAGAGCAACGACCACGTGAGCGATGAGCCGTTTGTTTGTGAATTTCAAAAGGTTAAGCAAGTGTTTTACTCGGAGTATATCAACAACGAGACGTGGTCAATTGTCCAACACGCGCCAAGGCGTCTAAATAGTAGTGTGGATGACTTGGCTGCTCCTACCGAATATCAATCCATTTTTTATGATAACCCGAATTTGAAACAATTTTTCAATTTGTAATAAATATTTCAATTTGTACCGAAACATCCATTTTTAATGCTTTTACTTGATCTGCACTTTATCATTTTCACTCTTGTGTAGTGTGCGTGTGTGGAGAGGAGATTAATACATAAATATTCCAACTACATCTAAGTTTTGTTTATACTAATCCATGAATATACGCTTCTTACCTTTAATAGGTGATTAGTACATAGTTATTTGGGGTGTCCTATTTGTGGAGAGGAGACTGAATCTCTTCGTCTATCCGAACACTAAGAAATGCCATAATCCTATGGAGCGATGCTCTGCAAATTCCTCCCAACCGTTATGTAGCCAAACATCACCGGTTGAAGTTGTCAATTCCACTTTCCATACCCCACCACTTTCCATACCCCATTCAAAGATGGAGTTGACAACTTCAACTGCTGATTTTTGGCTACACAACGGTTGGAAGGAATTTGCAACGCATACCTCCATAGGATTATGGTATTTCTTAGTGTTTAGATATGAAGAGAATTATAATTGACACGATTGCCCGGGGTACATTAGTTGGAAGGAGGTGCCATATGAGCTCAAGTTAGCTGTTTGAGTGACACTACAGGTAATGTATTTATATTTATATGTCAATTTCGATTTCGATTTCAATTACGATTTATATTTATCTATATTTGAGGGGCGAATACTAATTTTACTTTATTTCAATTCAGGGGACAGGGAGTGGCCCTAAGGGTAGGCCACATATGCTCTATACTTATGTGGCTATTCGGACGAGAAGGGAAGGATAAGGAGGTGTTCCCGAACGTCGCGGTACAAAATCTCTTTTCCATGCAAATAGTTTGTAGAATTGAGATAAAATGATGGTGATGTTGTTTCTTTTGAAATAGTTTCTTATTTGAATATATATTTGCATTATCTTTAGTTTGTTCGGATATATGATGTTTGGAACAGGTACAACGTTGCTATAACAGGTACAAATATACAGCTGGGCAGTGGCAGTGGCCATACTGCCCAGCAGTTTTTTTTTAATTCTGCCCAGAATTGTCACGGTCAATGACCGTGACAATTTTTTTAAAAAGGGTCACGGCTTAGTCACGGTTATAAACCGTGACAAACGTGTCACGGTCATTGACCTTGACACGACCGTGACACAAAACGCGAGTTTTTGTCAAGGTCAATGACCGTGACACGATCGTGACAAAAAAAGTTGTCTCGCCTCGAAATGTCACGGTCATTGACCTTGACAAGGTGAATTTGTCAAGGTCAATGACCTTGACAAATGGGCAGATTTGGTGTAGTGTTATACCCCTATATCAGTCGGTAAATTGAAGTTTCACTTTTGTTTCAGTACTAGGTTGACTTCTGTTCTGGGATTTTGAAGTTTTCATTTACCTTTTGTAGTGGTTCTTGATCCCACTATGTCAGAGTTAAGTAGGATTATTTAGGCCCAAAGGTTGTCCTCCACTCCTTTTGAGATTATTGTCACTTCTAAGAATCTCTTTAGTTAGGGGCTGAGGACTGAGCCTAAGCTTCTAATATTTTTGGGAGTCTTTTAGGTCCCCAAGATTGTTTTGGGGACAAAATGGAGTTTGAGTATTATGTCTTTGCTTACTAAAAGAGTAATGTTGAGTCTGAAGTCTGGTAAGAGATTCCTAAGGCCTCTGAAGGAGAGTATAACTAGACTAAGGGCAGGCATGACCCTCTGAGGGTTAAAGGGGTGTCTACCTTAGTTGATGAGATCATTATCCTTTTTTATTGTTCCCATTATAGGTCTATGTTCCCTTTTTCTTTCTTGTGTATTATTTTTATTAGTTTCCTAACGGTTGACTCTGGCCTCTTTTTGATATGGTGGATGAATGGGAAGAACAGAGAATAGATAGATATCTTAGACAAAAGATTCCTTCCAATGGCTTGGTCAGTATAAAGAAGAGATCTATTACCATCAAGGGCTTGAAGTTCATTACTCTAGTGGACATACCATTTATCGGGGTCATGTTAGTGAAGTAGGTCATCCCAAGGTCTGGATCTGTTGAAGGCTCAAATTTAGAGCATAGATGTGTAGCGAGGAAGTAATATCGATGCCTCACTACCCCCAGGTGATTAAAGATGGGTTAGAGAGTCTTCTTGAAGAGGATCTATAGGGAGAATTATAACCATCTCTTTCTCTTTTTCATTTCATGTTTTTTCTCTTTACTGACTTTCTTTGATTTTTGTACTTTAGTTCTATTTTACAGTCTATTTGCGTGTCGATAACTGGGTTGTGGGTTATCAAGGATTGGATGGCCTCGATGTCAGAATATGTGAGTATAGACACCACATTTTAGGCACCCCCCCCCCCAAGTCTCTCCTTAGGTCCCTAGAGCCTCCCCAATTCACTACAAAGCCTAAGTCAAACTCTGAGTACCGATTTAGAGACCATCGGGCACTCCTGGGCCCCGTATGATTCCGGTAAACTTCATCATCAAAGAAAAGTCTCAACAAATCTTTTAAGGGCTCTGAATCCCCTTTACAACGGTCTACCCCATGCGCAAAACGGCATAACCGTTCAAACGAACAGACTATTTTACTATCAAAAACTGATCTAGAGGCCACCGGGTGGCTCCCGAGCCCTAATTTAATCCCAATCAAATTCATCTTAAGATCGAAAGCTCAATAAATCTCTAAAGGGAACTAAAACCCTTTTTAATAGTATGCCATGTGCATAAAATGGCATAACCGTTCAGACGAATGATCCGTTTTCTCCTAAAATTTGATTCAGAGGTCACCGGTCACTCGCGGCTTCGTTTGACCAAAGTAAACTCTTTAGCTCGAATGAGACTAAATGAATATTTGAAGGGAACTGAATACCCTTTCCAATGGTCCACTATGTGCATGAATCATCCTTACGATGTGGACGAATAACTCGTTTTACATCGAAAGGTCACTGGGTGCCTTCGGGCCCTGTTTGACCAAAGTTAACTCACCAAACCAAGTGAAGATCTATGGAACATCTAAGTGCCTCATATAACCTTTCCAATAGTCCGTCATGTGCGCAATTTGGATGAACGATCCATCATTGTATGACGATCTCCTGTCCAAAGGACCGATGAGCTCATGCGAGCACCGTTTGAAACAAAGTCAACTCTCATACCCGAAATCAACCTAAGTATTCTCAAAGGTATCTGAATAACTTTTCTAACGGTATGACCCGTGCACGATTTGGACTTGTGGATTGCATTTTACGACCATTTTTTGAAAAATATCCCCGAGATTGGCGATTGGCATGTCCATTTCCCTGCCTATTGGTCGTGTGTCTAGGGTTACCTGTCGATAGCAGGGCAAGGACAATTTCGATCGGCAATCCCTTGACCCTATATAAGGAGAGGATGAGCTCACCTTCCAAGGCACCTCAGAAAGATCAACTTTAGTGATCTCAGCAATATTCTTCTTAAGTTAGCGAGGTTTCCTTATTTGAAACCTTGTTCCCATTTTCAATTCCATCACTTTCACACCAATTTAGTAAAATCCCCTTACATTCTTCATTCACTTGCAAGTAAGCTCATCATCAATTAAGATCAATCTCCAAATCTCCAAAGAAGGTCCAAACATTCTTCTCTCTCTTAAAATTTCTTTATTTTCTCATTAGTTATATAAGTTCTTAATTTATCTTTTACTTTAAATCATATACATATTAATCTCCAATCCTTTATTAGTAATATTTCACATAACATATTTTCTATAAAAAATCCAAAACAAAAAAAAGAGGGTTGCACCTATAAATTTATACGGGATTTGTCACCACATTCTCTCAAAATTAAAAACTCATTTTTCTTACACACATATAATAAAATTCCTATTTGAATTTATGGGATAAACCCCACCCTCGTTCCGCATGGAAACTACGTGTACTTTGATGTCTTTATAGGCTATGTAGGCATCTCGGGCTAAGACCCGAGACTCGAGTCCTATTTCCCATTTTCCTCTTTTCTTTCCTACTTTATCCCTACATTATTCATATATGTCATACTTGTGATTCATATTTTCATTTTATCTAACACATATTATCATTTCATTATAGTGATCAATATATTGATAATAACACATATCTTATTTTTAATTACTAATTTTGGGAACATTACTATGGATGACCTCACTCCGTCTTTTCCATGATGCGAGTCGAGAGATTTCGATATCCATTTATATATACATGCACACACACTTCACGGAGAAATTAAGGAAAATATTAACATAAGGCCATGATGGATCCTTCCCATTCCATAACTTAGCCCCCGAACCTCTGATCTAATTGGTTTTGCAAGCATCAGTTTGTCTTTGATGCCTCTCTCTCGAGGTAACATGTTATTTTGCCTATTTTGTGCAAAATAGGTTGGCGACGCAATCTCTTTACACCACCCCACATCGATGACGGCCGCAGCATTCCTAGAAAGGGCGCGAGACCTCTCTCTCTCTCTCCATCACACGTGTGAGCGTCAACCCCCAAGATTGGAGAATGAGAAAAGGAAGAAACCCCGAAAAGTCTTGGGGAAGGATGGCCACAGTGGCAACTCTACTGGGTATCGGAACTTACTTAAGAGGGCTAGACTCTATTTTCATGGGTGTTATTATTTTCTGCTTGTGTGCGTATGCACCTACATGTATGTTTCCTTTTTCTCCTTTATTATATATCTACCTCATGTTTATATTAAATATCACTCACTTTTTGTAAATACTCTCCATGTACACCTCACACCACCTACACTTGTATATAGGTTCACTTATATCCACATGCTTCACACACCACTTAGAATATCCATGCTTAGGTTTCATTAGCACCCACCTCCACTTTTCACATTGCATATATCTATGTTCACTTATCACACACCACTTTTAGTTTACCTATGCTTAATCTCATTGTTACCCACTCACTTATAGAAATTCACACATCAGTCACTCTCACGTATCCATGCTTAGTGTAATCTTCATGCTCCATGTTAGATTTACTTTTCATGATACTTGTACATTCTTCCTCATTAGTGTAAGTGCTCATCATGCCAAATAAAATACTTTATCCATAATATACTAATAAAGAATCATGCATTTTGCACACTACATCACCAAGAGCATTGCTATATTGACCAAAAATGTTTTCGTGCTGGGGGGTCACTTTGTGGTTGGCGCTGGTCCAGTAGGGCATAGTTAGCCTAAGATATATGACTTTCACCTTCCATTGGACAAGTACCTTAGATGTATATATAATGGTCCCCCCCCCCCCCCCACATCGTATTGCTTGACATAACTCACGACGGGAGGTATATAGCAGGGAACTCATTCACGTACGTCGAGTATATCCAATTTGCTCACATGTATTGTCCCCATGAGGTATATCGTGATGAAATTCATGTACACTCGAGTATATCAAATGTTTTGTCCACACATACCGATTTCCCTCAAAAGCAAGATGTATATTGTGGAAGTCATGCCAAATGGGGGAACCTTTCCAGTGACCCAAAAATGGATACCCTCATATAGGCATCAAACCTAGTGCACTCATTGTTGAGACAAAATTTAGTCTACTGACATGGCCCAATTGAGTGAAGACACGTGGCATTCTGCATGGCAATAACAAACACTTCTGAGCAACACCTTGACCCACTCAGATACTTCCGATCAATAGATACCATCCGAGGAGCCATTCTGCGACGAGGAACTCTGCTTCCCCGATCAACTCAGACGCTCCGACCAACAAGAGTTCTTCGAGGAACTTTAATACACCGAGAAACTTATGAGTACCGAGCTACTTAGACGGTCCGAGAAGCTTAGGCGGTCCGAGCTGCACCTCGAACAGAGCATTAATGGCAGGATAACCAACAGATTAATTGCGCATTAAATGCTTATTATTATCATACAGATGTATACGCCTAATGGACAGCTATGTATTACCCTTTCACATGTACAGCCTGAGGGCTATAAATACATTGTATCATCCTCATTGGAGGGGACCGGAATTTCTTGAGAAAACTTGTAATCGAGAATTCCTAAACAGTCAGCAATAACAGAAACAGTGGATGTAGGCCATTCTTATAAGGCTGAACCACTTTAAAATTTCTTTGTCTCACTTTATTTTATCTGTGATTAAAAATTAGATATAATCTAATTTTTTACATCAACATATTGGCGCCATCTGTGGGAAACGACTGGTAATATCGTTTTTCATCAAAAACAATTCCTTACAAATGGCTGATAATCCAGAACCCAGCAATCGAAACGCTGAAAGCCCTCCAAATCCATCTGCTCCGCCAAATGTTCCAGATCTGGCTGGAATAATGACAAATCTGGCCCACGGCCAGACAGCCATGCAAGAAACTATGCGACAACTCATATAAACCCTTCATGGCGGAGTATCGACCCATTCAGGACATTGAAGTGTTCAAAGAAATACCCGTTTACTTTCTTCGCGTACTAGGCGTACCGATTCATATCGTAGTGAGGAGTCTGAAGATTTTTCTTATCAACCTGGACGAACTTCGTTAGTACGAGCCACAGATACTGAACAATGTATCACTCTCTCTCCAGAAAGGACTAGTGCGCTAGAAAGGTTAAGCATGGTATCTCTTTTTGATCGATTAGGTCCTAGGAGGAACAAAAGTCCTCCTAAGGCTGCGTCGAGGAGCTTTCGACGACCATCAGACTTAAGGGAAGGATCTGCCCAATCGCAACCAGCTGCTCGTCAAGATAGATCCCAGGAAGCCACATCAACGCGATCAGTTGCTCGAACCAACAGGCCCGAGGAAGGAAACGATGCGTGGAAAGGCTATATTCAGATGCTGGAGGATAGATTAGGGGAAATGGCTAAAGCCAAGAATCCTCTACAGCGAACTTTTGTTCAATAAACACCCTTTGTCCAGGCCATTGTAGATTTTCCCACACCATCAAAGTTCAAAGCACCTGTTGTGATCCCCAAATATGATGGAAAGACCAACCTTGTCCTTCATATAGAACAATACCAAGCTGCAGCCGACATCTATGCTATTCCAGATGAGATGAGATGCAGAGCATTCTCGGGAACTCTTACCGGATCTACTCAAATATGGTATAATAATCTTCCTCGGGGAAAGATATCAACTTTCCTTCAACTGGTCGAGTTATTCATTGGGAATTTCTATTTTGGGGCAAAGCCAGTTAAACGAGTAGCGCATTTGTTAAGTGTTAGACAAAAAGCTGGTGAGAGTACCAGAGATTATATAACTCATTTTAATAACAAGAAGCTCGAAGTCATTGATTATGAGGAAAAGACAGCACTTACCGCCTTGATGAGTGGACTACTGTCTAATAAGTTGTACTACACCTTGGCCAAAGATCCACCTAGAACCTTGTCAGAACTGATGGGAAAAGCGGCCAAGATTATGAATGCCGAGGAGGCTATGGCTGCGAAGAAGAATATGGATGCCAAAGAAACCAAGGTGGAAAGTGATAAAGCTAAGAATAAAGAGCATAAGAACAATGGTAGTGACAAACACTCAAAAATAAGGTAGTCATGGGAAGTATTGAAGAAATTTGATAATTATACTCCTTTGAAGAAAGACATCAACCATGTTCTAGAAGAAATCAAGAACAACGGGGAATTAAACTGGCCAGAGAAAATGAAGGCAGACCCTGACAGGAGGAATAAGGCAAAATATTACGAGTTTCACAAAGATCATGGCCATATGACCAAAAATTGCATAGCTCTTCAGAATCAGATTGAAACACTCATCAGACGAGGAAAACTGGCAAAGTATGTTGATCATAGAAATGAAAGAAAAAACAGCAACCGAACAAGAGAGAGGTCTAGATCTCCTCGTCGAGAAGATGAGAACAAGAAAAGTGACCATGAAGTAGATCTAGAAGACGACCCTCATCTTCCCAAGAGACCAAGGCAGCCAGAACATGAGGTATTTTTGATACGCTTTGGGACATTTGATTGTAATGTTATTACAAGTGGAGATACAGGAGGAGGAGACCTTACTACAGAGAGAAAAGCTTACCTCTGTGAGGCTCAAGCTTGCTCATACATTCAACAAATAAATCTAGCTGAGGAGGATCGCCCTAGAAAGGTAAACAAAGAGAAATTGGTCATTGGTTTCTCAAAAAATGACATCGCAGGTGTTCTATATCCTCATGATGACCCATTGGTGATCAAAATGAGGATGAAGGAAGTGATGATTTTAAGAGTACTGGTAGATAATGGTAGCTCGGCAGACATCATGTTCTACTTGTGCTTCGACAGTTTAAATCTAAAACTATCTCAACTGGAGCCCTATCACAGACCCCTCCTGGGTTTTTCTAGTGAGAAAGTTTTTCCACTTGGGACGATCAAGTTGGATATATTCATTGGTACATGGACTGCTTGTCGAACAGAAAGAATACGCTTCTTTGTGATGGATAAGAATGTTCAATCAGCATACAATATCATCATAGGAAGAGTAGGATTGAAGAAGTTCGAGGTTGTACCATCTACGGTACATCAATGCCTAAAATTTCCAATAAATTTTGGAGTAGGAGTTGTGAAAGGTGATCAGAAAGTAGCCCGGGAATGCTATTATTCATCCGTCGAGTAAGAGGAACTGGAAGAATCAAGGAAAAAGACTACTACCTATCAAGTGGATGAAGGTGCAGAAATTGAAACATTGGATCCTAGAGATGAGTCGCAACTCGTGAAGGGTCAAGTGGTGGAAGCTACTGAAAACATCATTCTGGACGACGAGCACCCTGAATGAACTACTCAAGTAGGTTCGTCGTTGGAAGCCTCACTAAAGCAGAAATTGATAACTTTCTTAAGAAGCAGAAAGAAAACTTTTGCGTGGAGTCAGGAGGATATGCCCGGGATAGACCCAAATTTCTTATATCACGAGCTCAATGTGAATAAGGAGATCAAGCCTGTGAAGCAGAGAAGAAGAGTATTCAGTCCCGAGAAGAATCAAGCTATACAGGAGGAAGTCGAGAAGCTCCAGAAAGCTTGCTTTATTGAAGGTGTTAAATATCCAAACTAGTTAGGAAATATGGTAATGGTGAAAAAGAACAACAACAAATGGAGGATGTGTGTAGACTTCATCGACCTCAACAAAGCATGCCCAAAGGATCACTTTCTGTTGCCCCTAATTGATCAACTAGTGGATGCTACCTCGGGACACGAGTTGCTGAGCTTCATGGATGCTTATTCTGGTTACAACCAGATTAAAATGAAACCTGAAGACAGGGAGAGTACTTCTTTCATTACCCCGAGGGGAACTTATTATTATAATGTTATGCCTTTGGGTTTGAAAAATGCAGGTGCAACATACCAGCGGCTGATGAACAAAGTGTTTGCAGAACAAATCAGTTGCAATATGGAAGTCTATGTTGACGATATGTTGACAAAGAGAAAGAAAGTTGCTGATCATCTAGTTGACTTAGGCCAGACCTTTGATCAACTAGATAAATATCAAATGAAGCTGAACCCGAAGAAGTGCATATTTGGAGTACGAGAAGGCATGTTTCTCGGGTACATTGTCAATCAGTGAGGCATTGAAACTAACCCTGAAAAGATCAAAGCTCTGTTAGGGCTGCGATACCAACGACGAACAAAGAAGTGCAAAGTCTTACAGGACGAGTAGCAGCACTCAACAGATTCGTATCTCAAGCAACTGATAGATCTCTCCCATTCTTCAAAACACTCCGAAAGACTTTTGAGTGGAATGATGAATGTGAGAAGGCTTTTCAAGACTTAAAGAAATATCTGGGAGCACCTCCACTTTTGTCCAGGCCAGTGATGGGAGAGAAATTGTACTTGTATCTGGCTGTGTCAGAGAATGCAGATAGCTCGGCATTAATAAGAGTGGAGAATGGAGTGCAAAAACCGATTTATTACACTAGCAAAGCCTTTCGAGGAGCAGAAATTAGATATCCAAAGCTAGAAAAATTGGCACTAGCATTGATCGAGGCAAGTAGAAGAATGATGCCATACTTCCAGGCTCATACTATAGTCGTCTATACCGATATGCCATTGAGGCAAGCTCTTTATAAACCAAAAAAATCAGGAAGATTGATGTATTGGGCAATAGAGCTCAGTGAATATGACATACTTTATGAGCCCAGATCATCGCTTAAAGGGCAAGCAGTAGCAGATTTTATAGTAGAGTTCACCTATCCTGATACCACCGAGGAGCAAAAGCTGCTCACCGATCAACCTGTGGATGATACAGAATCACCAAACTCAAGCCCAGACCAACTCAGGTTGGTAAAAGGGCAAGAAGTGATGATCGACGAACAGCAAGAAATATTAGGAGAGGGTGAAAGGAAGTAACAAATTTTCCGCCGAGGAACTCTGTCAGATCGAAAATTTGAAGACGAGTTACCTATATGGAGTTTATATGTGGATGGCTCATCTTGCGCAACAGGCTGTGGCGCAGGGATTGTTCTTAATAGTCCGGACGAGGTCGACATGGAATATGCCCTATGCTTCCAATTAAAAACTACGAATAATGAGGCTGAATATGAAGCCATGATTGCAGGTCTTAGTTTGGCAAAAACCATGGGGGCAGAGCAGGTTATTGTCTTCAGTGACTCGCAATTGATCATAAATCAAATTATGGGAGTATATGCAGCCAAAGGAGAATTAATGATCAGGTATCATGCAAAGGTAAGGGAATTGGTATCAAAATTTGCTGCTATTCAGCTGGTCAGAATACCAAGAATAGAGAATGCGAGGGCCGACGCCTTAGCTCGATTAGCATCAGCTACTCGTACCGAGCTACGAAGAGAAATCCCAATTGAAGTTTTAGCTGGTCGGAGTATAGATGAAGATTTGACAATGAATTTTATTACCCTTAATTTAGGACCATCTTGGATGGATTCCATTAGGGCATATATTGAGGAGGGGGAACTACCAACTGACAAACTTGCAGCCAAAAAACTGAAGTTTAAAGTTGCTCGTTATGTACTGAATAATGGTATTCTGTACAGACGAGGAATTATAGCAGGTTTGCAAAGATGTGTGCATCCCACCGAGGTGAAAAACTTGATTAAAGAGATCCATAAAGGGTCTCGTGGAGCCCATGTAGCAGGTCGGACGCTTTTGCAAAGAGTTATGACGCAAGGATACTACTGGCCAACGATGAGGGCTGATTGTATAGCCTACGCCAAGAAATGTGACAAGTGTCAACGCTTCTCCACTATCCGAAGAACTCCCCAAGCGTTGTTGACACCCATTATATCCCTTGGCCATTTGCTATGTGGGTAATTGACTTGGTCGAACCACTTCCAACGACCAGAGGAAGATTTAAATATCTCATCGTAGCAGTGGATTATTTTACTAAGTGGGTAGAAGCTGAGCCTCTTGTCGACATGATGTACGAGAAGGTGTATCAATTTATTTAAAAAAATATCATCTGTGGATATGGTCTTCCCCATGCATTCATTACCGACCATGGAACACAATTTGACAACGAGGAGTTCGCTGCCTATTGTCATCAGTCAAATATCTTGAAGATCCACTCGGCACCCGGCCATCCCCAAAGCAATGGATAAACTGAAGTAACAAATAGAACGCTACTGAATGGCTTGAAGAAAAGACTGAATGACGCGAAAGAAAAATGGATCAACGAGCTACAATCTGTATTATGGGCTTACCGAACTACTCCCCGAGTAGCAACAGGGGAATCTCCATATATGCTGGCATTTGGAAGCGAAGCCGTTATACCTGCCGAGTTGGGTCTCCCGACCCACAGAGTACTGAATTTCAATTCTCCTGTCAGCGACTTAATGAGAATATTGGATTTAGACATGCTTGAGAAAGTTAGAGAAGAAGCAGCCATCAGGAATGCTGCTTACCAACAGCGAACAACTTTGTTCTATAATAAGAGAGTAAAGAAGTGCGACCTGAAAGAAGGAGACTGTGTGCTAAAGAAAGTGATTCAAAAGCACAAAAAATTGGAAGCAAAATGGCATGGACCTTACCGAGTTACAGAAGTTGTTCGACCAGGAACCTATAGAATAGCAACTTCAGAAGGGCAGGAGTTTAAGAATGCATGGAATGCAGAACACTTGCGCAAGTATTATCAGTGATGTAAGCTCTCATGTAATACATTTTCGTCAGTATGAATAAAGTGACAGTGTTCTGCCCAGTTCTCTTCTTTTGTTGGAATTTTTTTGCGGAATACTAGTGCTACATACTACTCAGCAAAACTCAGACTACTCAGAAATCTATTCCTAAAAATGCCAACTAAGATTGGTTAGGAAGTAAATCTATTCCCCGAAAATGCCAGCTAAGGTTGGTCAGGAAGTAAATCTATTCCTAAAAATGCCAACTAAGGTTGGTTAGGAAGTAATTCTATTCCCGAAAATGCCAACTAAGGTTGGTCGGGAAGTAAATCTATTCCTAAAAATGCCAACTAAGGTTGGTTAGGAAGTAAATCTATTCCCGAAAACGCCAACTAAGGTTGGTCGGGAAGTAAATCTATTCCCGAAAATGCCAACTAAGGTTGGTCGGAGAGAAAATCTATTCCTAAAAATGCCAACTAAGGTTGGTTAGGAAGTAAATCTACTCCTAAAAATGCCAACTAAGGTTGGTTAGTAAGTAAATCTATTCCTAAAAATGCCAACTAAGGTTGGTTAGGAAGAAAAACTATTCCAAAAAGTGCCAAAGTTGGTCGGTAAGAAAAATCCACTAACTATGGTTGATCGGGAATAAAAACCAACTAACTGTAGTTGGTCGAGAAGAAAAATTTACCGACCTTGGTTGGTCGAGAAACAAAGTATCATCAATTTTGGTTAGTCGTCAAATGATTACCACAAATTCAAGATAGTCGACAATAAGTTTTAACAAACTCCAGTTGATCGACAAATAACACAATATTGTTATCTTTTTAACAGATATACATGCACAGATGTAAAGTGTTTTATGATTACAAGACAATGGCAGTCAAGATTTGCAAATAAAATTATTTCATTAAATGTAGAACAAAATACATTAAGAATGAAATATAAGTTTATTACATCAAGATTCCTATTCTATTGGTTTCTTCCCCTCTGTTTTTGAAACAGGTTCCTCACCAACAGGTGGATCATTCAAAGCATAAGGTGAATTTATGAAGTTAAGATCTTTAAGTATCCTGATGTTCATCACGGATGGTCGATCGAGTAGGTGCTCGAGACGAGATATCTCAACATTGGAATGGAGATTGTTCGCCAAGGTATTTGGAAATCAAACACCGAGGGATGGCCCGAGCAGGGATCCAACTCATGTCAAGCTTGAATGGTGGTACTGGTAGGTCGAGCAGCTAGGATTATGGTAATCCCACAGGTAATGACCCTGTTCCAGTTGCAGTACACCTAAGGCATTCAACCATCCCTATTTATAACCCTCATTATTTGCATTTTGGATATGATCATCCAAATGGTAGAGAGCCTCATTGTAGCCAGCCATTCAGAATTCTCTGGGCTGCTTATGGAATTGATATGTCAATCTTTCCAGTTGCTCGTTGAGACTTTTTATAAAGATTTCTTTATTCTCTAAGGCAGACTTCTGCACAGAAAGCTGCTCGTCCAGATTCCTGATCTTCTTAGACATTTTAGCCAATGCCTGGTTCTTTTCCATCAGTTGGAAGGCCTGGTTCTCCCGAGCAGATTGAGTTCTTTGTTCCTCGACAGTAATCCGAGTAGCTCTTGCTCATCCCCGAGGAGCTCTTGCTCATCCCCGAGTAGATGTAGAAGGGCCAGCTCTCTTCAAGGTTTTTAATTCATCCCTCATGTTGGCATTTTTTACCTCCAAGAAAGAGAATACCTCGTCGTTCACAGGGACCAAAGCGTTTGAGGTGGAAGCTACAGACTTCAACTGAGACACCTCTCTTTGCAGGCCATTGTTTTCCTTCTCTAACAACTCAGTTATCTGTCTGTGCTTTTCGACCTCAGCCTTCAAAGTTCTCTCCCTCACATCATAAGCAGCGAACAGTTTATCGTATCCCTTATCAGTATTGAGTTGCTGATACTTCTTCTCGTATCCTTCATGCAAAAGGGCTTTAGATTCCTTATATTGTTGCTGAAGTTCTTCAAGAGTGCCCTGGAGATCTTCAATCATATCATAGTATGCTACGTTGTCAGCCACTGCACGGTCGAGCAGGCACTTCAAATACTGATAGGCTTCAATTGCTTACTCTGAAGCACCTTGACCGAGGATGTCAATGATTTGAGCTGCACTCATGTCTGAATGACCAGCTTTGAAATACTCATTGCATTGCCTTAATAGTTTGTATCGTGAGCAGATAATAAGTCCATCCTGTCCAGAAACTAGTAAAGGAAGAAAAAGCAAGAATCAATAGGAGTACAAACAGAGCATAAAGAAGAGAATCAACAGTATGCATAAGAAAAAGTTTAAATTTTATTACATCATAAAAGAGAAGTACAAAGTTCAGAGTTACATTTGATAAAGAAAAAATAAAATAGAGAGAAATCCGAACAACTCTACACCTTTTCCTTGTCTCCCAAAACTTTCTCGAGAGGCTGGGACGAGGAGGAAGGTTGCTCGGATGGAACAGAGGTTTGCTCGGGAAGTGCTGGAGGTTGCTCGGATGAAGTAACAGGTAGTTGAAGTTCCTCGCCAGTGGGCTGGATAGCTGGGGGATGAGAAATTTGATCTCCCATCACCATGGAAGATTCCTCAGAGGCAGTTTCGTCCTCTTCTTCTTCTTCAGGAGTTGGAGGGGGGCCCTGGATGTGTCGCTGAAATAGTTCAGAATTTTCATCAACTTTCATCTCTTGCAGAGCAGCGACCCATCCATTTCTAAAGTATTTGAGGCTGCCATATTCCACTTGTGACATCATGGCAGCCAAACCTTTATTCCACCCTTTATCCCAGCCGGCGCTGAAGGATTTTTTGACATCCAATTTCCTTTTTGTCTTCTCCGAGGAAAGCTTCTCGGAAAGAAGATCATCAGCAACCGTCAATTTATTCTCAACTTCCTCCTTCTGATGACTTACTTCCCGAAGTTGACCTAACTCCTCCTCAGCAGTCTTGAGCTTATTTTCAAGCTCCCCAACATTTATGAGCTTCCCTTCGA
This sequence comes from Sambucus nigra, assembly GCA_949130495.1. NCBI lineage: Eukaryota > Viridiplantae > Streptophyta > Magnoliopsida > Dipsacales > Adoxaceae > Sambucus > Sambucus nigra. The sequence goes on along the minus strand of OX422208.1, from coordinate 239,411,040 downwards.
GATCTTTATTCTTCCCCTCCAAATAATTTATCTTTTTCTCCAACCCCTTGGAGACCTCATTACCCTGAGCCTTCTTCTGCTCGGTCAAAGTGAGCCTCTTCTCCCAAATCACCTTGTCATCAGTATACTTCTGACGAGAATCCTTCAGGGATTGCGTCAGACCTACCAAGGCTTCCTCTACACCTGATGAGGAGCTTGAAGATTTAATAGCTTCATCTTTCTTTAGAATTGTATTAAAACAGGTCACCAACTGGGAAAATAAAAGCAAGTCAGTGCACAGATACAAAAAGGAAAGAATGAAAATTTAAGACTATAGGACTTACAGAAGCAATATGATGAGCTGGTAATGTGGTAACCATGTCCCGAGAAAGGTTTTCTTTAATACCTTGGATCTTGGGAATGATCCAAGTCTTCATCGAGTTCATAGCAGAGCTCGGGGCAACAAAAGTGGGAACACCACTAGTCGGGGGCTGAGAGATGGATTCAGCCAAATTGATAGAGGATCTTTTCTTCAGCCTCCTCAGAGGAGCATCAACGTTCTCGACTAACGACGTAGTCTTAGTCGGATAAAGGACAATCACCTCGCTTGGAGAAGCAGCCTTGCTCGGGGCCACTGGGGGCTTCTCGACAACCTTCACAGGAGCAGCCGAAGGAGGTGCATCAATTTTCTTTGCCCCCTCTCCTGGGACATCAAGCTTACTTTTCTTGCCTCTACAGTACCAGAGGAAGATTTCTCAAAAAGGGTAGGAGGTCTTTCTTCATCCTTTCACTCAAGGGAATATGTGACTCAGGTGAAGAACTTGTAGAGGTTGGTATTGGTTCTGCGTCGCTTATCACCGAACGAGCAGTAAAAGAGGAGGTGTAACTCTTGTACTGCAGCAAATATGAAGCTGACCTAATATTCTCGTCGGCAACAGTCTGATGCAAACTCCAGATAAGTTTTAAATGCCTTGTATTAACGTCTGTCTCTTTTGGAGATTTTCTTTTGCTGTTAACTACAAATAAATCAAAATTAAAATATCAGTGACACATTTTATCAAACACAAAAGAAGCATAACTTTGAAAATAAAATAAAAACAACCTATCCCATTGCCATAGGGAGGACATCTGGCCCTGGTAAACATCAGCTCCAGTTAATGGAGGGTGTTGCCAATTTTTCATAACAACCCCGTGCTCAAAGTAGTCCCTATTGGCATCTGGTAGATTTACCACTAAAGCTCTATTTAAAAACCTAGTTTTTAAATAAAAAGTATTATCACCTACAGCCCATCTATAACAAAACATAATCTCAGGAATTCCTATACGAGTTCCATGAATTTGATTTAATTTATAAACTCCATTAACTATTCTCCATGTATTGGGGGCTATACTTGCAGGAACCACGTCAAAGTATTGACAGAATTCTAGACATAAAGGGTTTGGGGGAAAAGAAATGCCACATTCAGCGACAAAGAGACTAGGGAATCAATGTCCCTCAGCCAAACGAAAATAGTCTGAAGGCTCAGAAAGCTCTTCCAAAATAACCCATAAGGGAATAGAGAAATCAGAGCGAAACTTATCAATCGATTCTACAGGATAAACCATGATGAAAGAAGGAAATCAAAGAGAAAGAAGAAAATCTTACAGGAAAGGGATGAGTCTGTTGACAACAAATAATGAAAGAGATGAATGCACAGGAGAGAGAAACAATGGAAAACTCAAAGAGACAAATTTGAAAAAGTAGAAGACGAGGGGATTTTTTGCAACGCTTAAATACCTTGTCTTGGGAATGGGTAAAGATAATGATTACAAAAGATACGGTTACGTTACCGGCGGCTAAAAAGATAAAAAGGGCGCGGGAATCGAAGCGGTCATAAAAATTCAAAAAGTCCGATTCTAAGAATTTGGAAGGAGAAATAAATACAAAAGAAAATACTCCTAAATTTCAGGATGACCATTTAAAACCGCCATATTTTGAGAAAGAATGTTCCACCCTCCTCAAATTTCGAACTGTGAAACATTCAGGGCTTCTGTTGATACCAAATTTAGTCTGCTAACATGGATCAATTGAGTGAAGATACGTGGCAATCTGCGTGGCAATAACAAACACTTCCGAGCAACACCTTGACCCACTCAGATACTTCCGAGCAATAGATACCATCCGAGGAGCCATACTGTGATGAGGAACTCTGTTTCCCCGATCAACTCAGACGCTCCGACCAATAAGAGTTCTCCGAGAAACTTTAATACAACGAGGAACTTATGAGTACCGAGCTACTTAGGCGGTCTGAGCTGCACCTCGAACAGAGCATTAATGGTAGGATAACCAGCAGATTAACTGCGCATTAAATGCTTATTATTATCATACAGATGTATACGCCTAATGGACAGCTATGTATTACCCTTTCACATGTATACCCTGAGGGCTATAAATACATTGTATCATCCTCATTGGAGGGGACCGGAATTTCTTGAGAAAACTTGTAATCGAGAATTCCCAAACAATCAGCAATAACAGAAACAGTGGGCGTAGGCCATTCTTATAAGGCTGAACCACTTTAAAATTTCTTTGTCTCATTTTATTTTATCTGTGATTAAATAATTAGATATAATCTAATTTTTTACATTAACACTCATATTTAGTTTGTTGGTTACTACAAAAAATTCTATCGAAATGTTAGGTCGACACGCTGATTAAATTTTTGTGAGATTTCATTTTTTTTTCAAAACGGGACCCTGTCCATGAGCCTGGCAACAAGTCAAACCATGTTTTACATATTTTTCAAATCTAATTTTTCCAGGCTCAAGTCCCGTCGGACATTTCTTTTGCATTTAGGTAAACCTAATACAAGTAAAAACATAAACATAAACATAATAATAGTCATGCTGAGACTCTTCTCTCATTTTTCCCTCCTTCTTTACCAAAGCGTCAAAAACATTGCTCCCTTCTTTTATCAAAATATCAAAAACATTTTTCCTTTTTTAATCAGAATTCCAAAAATATTTTCCTTCCAATTATCAAAAATACCAAAAAAATTATGTCCTCCCCTTTCCAAAAGGTGTAAAAAACGCTTTCCTCTTTTTCAATAAAAATAATTCTTCCTTTTCTATTTGAAATATAAACTCAAATCATTTTCCCTCCAAGGTCGATCGCATATCCGACCCTTTTCCTAGCTTTTTGATGGCTTTGATCTTCCGTCAAATGGCCTGAAGCTCTGTCAGTTCTCCCGCTACTTCCTTCGAGCCTGAATCTACTTTCACCAACTCTCCATGGAAAATTCAGATCAAGTACCGAATGTGCAGCCTGATATGATAACGGTGCTAATCCAACTTACCGCCAAAATTGATGACCTTCAAACCAAGGTTCATGAGATATAACGAAATCGAATCCCAGTTCCTGAGTTGCCCGATATCTTCTTACCTCACGTTATGGTTCCAGTTGCACCTGAGCATGTTTGGGTCTGATAGGAATATCAGCATATCCCGCATGCGCCTCTTGCTAATGGGCCACCACCAGCTCAGCTCCGTATGCTGAATCTTGCTCAGTTAGGGGCTAGCCTACCAGTGCATGTCAATCCAAAGGAATAAGAGTTAAACAAGGTAAAGTAGGACCATAATCTATTAACTAAGAAGTTTGACCAGGTCCAAATCTACGGGAACCACATGGATTACACCCATACGTCTCCCAACCCTAAAGTAAGGTTGTCAAAAAAATTCAAGATGCGTATCATTGAGAAGTTCTGAGGTGGTAGGTCTTCAATTTTTCATCTTTGAAGCTACCACCGATACATGACTCTTCTTGGTGCTTCCTAAGAAATATTGGCGCAGATGTTCCAACAGACTTTGAAGAACAGCTTTTTCGTTGGTTTCTATCCCTCGAGGAATCTAGAATTCGCAATTGGGAGGATGTTACCGGTGAATTTATATCGCAGTACAAATGCAACGAGGAGTTAGAGGTTACACGCCATGATCTAGAACTTTTAAAGTAAAACTGAAGAGTGCCCAATATGTGTGTTTTAAACAAAACCAATTTTTCTCTGAAAAATTATCCAACTTTTAATTATGCCCCAAATCAAATTGTGAAAACCCAATTCTTACTTTAAACCAATTTTATCTTGATTAATCCTAAACATGCATCTAGTAATTAAAGAAAGTAAAGTAAAGTAAAGAATACTCACAACACCCGATGTACGAGGAAAAAATCCAAAACGGAAAAACAACCTCGGACGGACCAAGCCAGACAATCACTATAAACAATGGTTTTACAAAGACAGATTAGCCTTACACTAAGACTCGATTACCACGGGTCTTGACGCTCCTTCTGATCTTCAACCATTCTTCAATAGTTCCCAAGTAGAAATTCCGTCTTCCACGATACTTGTCCACAACACACGCGTCCACATCTGTCTCGGTGTTCATCGAACGGCTTTGATTCGTCTACGATGTAAAACAAGAAGTCCTTCTCTTTTCTTCATCGTAAAATCCTTTGATGTTCAATGTGTAGAACAAACAACTTTAGTGAATCAATATCACTTAAACATATAAGAATGATAAATCGGATCTTTTCAAACTCTAAGGAAGTGTTTAAGACTTTTAAACCTTAGAAAACATGTGCAAAACAAGTTTCTGGTCGAATACTGTTTTGCAGCATGCACACTTCGAAATTATGATGAAAACACTGTTTAAATAAGATTTAAACGCCACCTCAAAAAACGTGTCATTCGAACAACTTGAGGAACTCGTTCGAGCGACATCCCATCTCGTTCGAACGAGATTGGATGTCATTTGAACGACAGCGCGAAAGTTTAACTTTTTGACTTTTTGATAAAAACGTCTCTTCCAAAGAGAGATCCAAAAATATCAAACTCTTTTACAAGCTTATCATCATAAAACGTAGTTTAAACCTTTAAAACACTTTTAAAACATTAAAAACATTTTTATTTATAAAAAATACATCCTTATCTTTTATAAAAAAAATTCAAAGCACCATAAATTATACGCATTCATACCTGAGTGATCTCGAAATGAAATTAATTTTGAAGACGATTAAACTTGCACCAATTAAACTTCGGCATGATTTAATTCTTTGAAGCTTTGCCGCAACGCCTTCAATTTCTTCAATACGTCATAGACCAAGTGGGATCGTGACAAAATAAAATTCTCCCTATGACATATTACAAACATAGTTTTGTTCATGAAATTATGTCAAAACAATACAGGGAATCAATTGGAAATTTATGTCCATACAAATCTCCCCCTTTGACTATTTAGGGACAAAACTAAACCAGTGAAATGCCTAACCGTGCCGTCAAGCTGTATGACACCTAAATCCCATCCCATAAACCCAAAAATAAAAATACAGGACACGGACTAGAATATGTAGCACCAGCAAGCATGAACTGTCTGAATGTGATGTAGACTTGAAATCTCGAATCACTGAAAGCATACCTACACACAAGAAATAGACAAACAGATACCCAGTGAAGTATGGAGGAACAAATGATACCAATTTATATTTCTAATAAGAACAAATCATTTGAAACATGTGAGCAATTATTTGATACCAATTTGAATCAAATATAATCAAATAATATGTAAATCCAGATATCAATAGAAGCTCTCAAAATCTCCCCCTACATCACATACATCTCTCCCCCTTTTTGTCTCGAATAGACAATCAAGTGAAAAGATAAACCAATATGAAATATCTAGCATGACAATATGAAATCAATTTGAATCAAGTTCATACCAATTTGAGAATTGAAAAATGCTAGATAATCATGAAACAACCAGTTAATTATGATCAAGCAATGACACATCAGTAGCTAGTAAACCAAGGAATCACACATAGAGTATACCAATTTAATCAAGCGTGATAAAAAGAATCATATGCAAAATACCAATTTGGAACATAAAAGAACCTACATATAAACCAAACAATCCAGAAATGCTTCCCGCAGTACCAAAAATATATCAAATTAAACTAGTGGACTGCAAACCAATTAGAAGTCATTTTTTCAACCTGTCGTTCGAACGAGCCAGGGACTTTGCTCAAACGAGATGAGGAAGTCGCTCGAACGAAGTACAGAAGTCGTTCGCACGAGATGAGTTATCGTTTGAACGACTTCGCACGACACGCCAGAATTTCCCAGATTCCCAGAAATAATATAAAGTATTGCCCAGTGAAAAAATTTCCACAAAAAAATTCCAGGAAGGGCCTGACAAAATCAAAACAGTGTTAAAACAGTAGGCTTTTAACACAAAACACAAAAACTCATAAAAATAAAAAATATGAGTTACATGCAAACATGGAACCGATGTGCTCAAACATGTACATGGAATGAATGGGCGTGAAACTACAACAAATGAGTCACAATTCCAACACATCGAAATTATCAAGAAGCTCTAATTGGTAGCGATAAATCATCAAACTTTATCATAGACATATGACAATTAAAGTGTGAGATTAATGAATTAAACATACTACATGCATACAAATCCAGAATTTTGACGATTCTACAAACAATAGCGTTAAATTGCAATGTTTTAACATTAGGATTAGTTGTACAAACCTGTTTAAATTTTCTCCAACCAAACTCCCTCATATATATATACTTTTCAAGTTCTTTTGAGGTTTCTAGCATTCTCAACTTAGAGAAAATATTTTTGTCCCTTTTCTCAGCATATTGCATAGATGACTGACTGTTTACTTATGCATAGATGACAAGATTGAGATAAGAACGCCTCACCAAATTCAATTATGCAAGAGAAGTCAAACATCCATATAAACTCGTGCATATGTGCAATGTTGGCATATATACAAAGTCGAATCAAAATGCATATCAACTTTGAAACAACCCCGTATATAAACAATGGTTAAGATCATTCTAAGTATCGATAATAATGACCAAATGTCGTAGCCACATGGATAATGAAACGATGGGGGGGTCCAAGCACACCAATATGCCACATCAAACATGTAAACTCAAAAGCAAAAATTGAAAATATTTTTGGCTTTTCAAACATATTTGACTCAAAGAAAAGCAAAATCTTTTTGGATTTTCAAAAGTTTTCTCAAAAAACAAAATCTTTTTGTATTTTTAAAATAAGACTCAAACAAATGAAAAATAAAATACAAAATGATACACATGTCATAATACTAGCAATGGATATATCATAAGAAAACTAGCATATGACAAACATGGAAACACTATCATCCTATATATTTAGCATGGGAAGAATCAGGTGCACCCAAACGAGAATCATGAAGTTTAATTCCTAAAGCCACTAGATCCGATTTTCTAACCCAAGTAGGTGTAAAACGACGTATGGGGGTTAGGGGAAGCGGGGCAACTTTATTCCTAAACTTCCTAGGAGCTTGTCTAAGGTCATAGAAATAACGCCTAAGGTGACCTTTCCTACCACAAAACAAGCAAGTGTAGCGGTGGTAGTAATGATTACCTTTATGTGGACCTTTTCTAACCATCCTAGTGTTTCTCACACGTGCGGGGGGAATGGGAATAACTCTCTCACCAAAACCTATACCTCCCCTATCTTCCTTAATTTGGACGGTGCCTAGGATCTTATCTAACTTTTTTGACCTAGCCTCCAAATCAAACTTGACTCTAGACGAGTCTCTCAATCTCTCCTCCAACTCATGAATCCTAGACTCGAGCAAATGCCTAGACTCCTCAAACTCTAAAATCTCCTTTTTCAAGGACTTCATCAAACCACGGAGATTATCTCTCTCTTTCTCCACAAACTCTAATTTCTCCCTAAACTTATTCTCTCGTGACCTAAGATCCTCAATCTAACTATCATTATTTTCTATGGCATGCTCATTCAACTTAGATTACAATTTTGAGTTAGGCTTTTTTACTGTCACCGTTTTAGCATACAACTCATTAAACACATTTTGCAATTCTTTCAAATCAACCTCCTACTCGTCACTCTCTCCACCCTCACTAATATGGGATACACTCAAAACCCCCTCTGAAGTGTCATGCACATGAGAATCGTCGTCGCTCACATTACATGCCATAAATGCAACAAAGTTACGCTTAATGGGGGAACTCTCTCCCTCTTCTGGTTCACTATCAATTAAGGTGGCATTATAGACAACGGGTTGCTTTCCCTCTTTCTTAAGTCTAGTGGAACACTCCTAAACCTTGTGACCATACCCCTCACACCCAAAACACTTATCTGACTCATCTCTCTTAGTCTTTTCAAACTTATCCTTAGAGGCGGGATCTACCTTGTTGTTCTTAAATTTTTCAAATTTCTTGGCATCTTTCGATTGCTTTTGAAACTTAATAAATTGTAAAAAAAAAAAATTCCAACAGAGCAACAGCCTCAAAATCGAAATCGGAATCCGAAACTTTAATTTCCTCCTTCCAGGTTTTCAAAGGAATACCCTTTTCTTTCTTAGGCACTTTCTTGGAGGTAATCATTTCGATTTCATAGGTTTGTAAGTCACCTACAATCTCTTCTAGTTTCGTTGACTCTAACCTACCCAAGGAGTTTAATATGGTCACTTTCGCATCAAACCTACTAGGCAACGACCTAAGGATTTTCTTAATGACACGGTTGTCGGGAATTTTCTCACCTAGGTTAAATGACGAGTTGACAATATTGGACAACCTAGCATAAAACTCATCAAAGATCTCACTCTATAACATCCTAATGGTCTCAAACTGTGTAGTGAGATTTTGAAGTTTTGACGCCCTAACCGTGCTAGTGCCCTCGTGAGTGAGTGAAAAAATATCCCAAGCCTCTTTTGATGCTTCACAAGTCATAATTCTATTATATTCTTCCTGTGTGACATGTGAAGAAATAACGTGCAGACCCTTAGAATTATATTGTGCAAGTCTTTGTTCAGTTTCGGTCCATGACTCAACCAGCTTTAAACTAGTGGCCTAACCTACAATAGTGACAGGGGGTGTCCAACGTTTCTCAACTGCAAGACAAACACGCTCATCAATAGATTTTAAAGCACATCTCATTCTCATCTTCCAATAAGTGTAATTATTGCCATAAAAACAGGAGTTCGAGAAAATTCATTATATCCAGAATTCATCTTTGAAAACACACGGGATCACAAAATAAATAAAAATGTTTTCTAGCTTTGATATCAATTTGAAGAGTGCCCAATATGTGTGTTTTAAACAAAACCAATTTTTCTTCGAAAAATTATCCAACTTTTAATTATACCCCAAACCAAGTTGTGAAAACCCAATTCTTACTTTAAACCATTTTTATCTTGATTAATCCTAAACATACATCTAGTGATTAAAACAAGTAAAGTAAAGTAAAGAATACTCACAACGCCGGATGTACGAGGAAAAAAACCCAAAACGGGAAAATAACCTCGGACGACCCAAGCCAGACAATCACTATGACCAATGGTTTTACAAAGACAGATTAGCCTTACACTAAGACTCGATCCCCATGGGTCTTGACTCTCCTTCTGATCTTCAACCACTCTTCAATAGTGCCCACGCAGAAATTTCATCTTCCACGATACCTGTCCACAACACACGCATCCACGTATGTCTCGGTGTCCACCGAATGACTTTGATTCGTCTACAATGTCGAACAAGAAGTCCTTCTCTTTTCTTCACCGTAAAACCCTTTGATGTTCAATGTGTAGAACAAACAACTTTGGTGCAATAACATCACTTAAACATATAAGAATGATAACTCGGATCTTTGCAAACTCTAAGGATGTGTTTAAGAATTTTAAACCTTAGAAAACATGTGCAAAACAAGTTTCTGGTCGAATACTATTTTCCAGAATGCACACTTCGAAATTATGATGAAAACACTATTTAAATAGGATTTAAATGCCGCCTCGAAAAATGTGTCGTTCGAACGACTTGAGGAACTCGTTCGAGCGACATCCCATCTCGTTCGAATGAGATTGGATGTCGTTGGAACGACAGCGCGAAAGTTTGACTTTTTGATAAAAACGTCTCTTCCAAAGAGAGATCCAAAAATGTCAAACTCTTTTACGAGATTATCATCATAAAACGTAGTTTAAACCTTTAAAACACTTTTAAAACATTTTTCTTTATAAAAAATACATCCTTATCTTTTATAAAAATAATTCTGAGCACCATAAATTATACGCATTCATACATGAGTGATCTCGGAATGAAATTAACTTTGAAGACGATTAAACTTGCACCAATTAAACTTTGGCATGATTTAATTCTTTGATGCTTTGCCGCAACGCCTTTAATTTCTTCAATATAGACCAAGTGGGATCGTGACAAAACAAAATTCTCCCTATGACATATTACAAATATAGTTTTGTTCATGGAATTAAGTTAAAATAATACAGGGACTCAATTGGAAATTTATGTCCTTACAAAAACCCTAGAGAAACCGTAAGCAATTGTATAGTAAGGTGAAGTGATAAAGCATCCACTATGACCAACCGGCCTTCTGAAGAGGAGAAAATTAGTGTTATAAATAAAAATTTCTTACCCCATATTCGAGTGGAGATAGAAGGACATTATTACCCACACTTTCAAGCCTTCCAGGAAGTAGGAGTGGAGATTCAAGAAAGTATTGCCAAAATAGAAGTTAAGCTAAAGAAAGTATTCGGACAGTTCACTCCAAGAAAATATGAGAAGCCTACTGCAATCTCGATGATCAACAACATATCACATTCTACTACCTCTTGGGCCCTAGAAAGTCGTGTTAATCCATCAGAAAAGATTACATCAAGCTTCATGCTCCCCTCTTAAAAGTTTACCAAGCCTAGTGGGTCGAAACCTCATCAAACCTTTGGAACCTCCTCCACTACCAAACCCATTTCACAAAAATTTCAAACCCGATGCCCATTGTGATTTTTCACCAAACTATCGGCCACACCATTGACCAGGGTTTTATCACCCTACCGGCCAATCCCAAACAAAACACCACTCACAACCACTTCTAAACCATACAAATGCCATCTTCCTTGAGAATGACCCGTAATTCGATCCATCTACCCAGATTGTACCCAGTAAATCACCCATTATACCCATATTTTCACCCAAACCCATTAAAGTTTGCCCATATTTTCTCCTACACCCTACTTATTTTGTCGACCAAGCTATGTCGCTTCTTACAAGAGCGTGTATTGTTGTTCGTATCTAATCCGAAAGGAAAGATATGGAATTGTTAACATTACTAAACCAGATTCTATAGTTTGGGCTAAAATTACCATAAAAATGGCCATTGACTATCATAAGATCAGCGCCCTATTCATTGAAGCTCGAAAGTGGGTTGGAGAGCTAGATAATTAAGTGGTACTCATTGACGAAGTCAGTTTAGACGATTCATTATAGATTATGGAAGGTTTTTTTGACATACCAATGATATTTATAGTATGTCTGAGTTACTCGACGCCTTAAAGCTATAAGGGCGGTTGGTCCCTTCACTCTTGCACCTCCCCATTGAGTGGCAAGTTCTATATAAAGAAGCCTTTGAGGTTGTGGAATGCATTGATTTCTCTTGGAAAGACAACATCCATGCCACCGAATGGGGGGATAATTTTGATAGCTCGGATGAAGAACCAGGCCAAAAAATGTTAGTCCAGTAATCAGTGTAGGGGGAAGATATCTTTTAAAGATATGCTAGGAGAAATTAATAAATTAACCGAACATTTTGAAATAGATGAAGAAACGGGGTTTATGTTCTTCCCCTCCTCCGTGAACCATATGATAAGATCTGGGAGACACTACCAGAGTCCGAATCCTCAGTCAACATGGATAAATAAAGGAAAGGGAATTGTCGAGAAACTCCCCAAGCCAGAAATGACCATCGAGGAAAGTAAGATCCTTGACCAGCTCAATCAAACTCAGGCCAACATCACCTTATGGGTACTCTTCATTTCTTCCTAGCTACACTGAAATGCTTTGATAAAATTGCTTACCGTACCCACAGTCCCTCCTTCCACCACTCCCGAAAAAGTTATGAACCTAGTCGAGTCCTTAACCTCTACTAAATTTCTTTCCTTCTCTAAAGAATAAATCCCAAAGTTTGGTCGTAATTATAACTAAGCTCTCAACATATATATTGAGGTGATGGGGAAGATAGTCTCTCTCTCACTCATCTACAATGGATCAGCACTCAATGTTTTCCTATTAATAACCTTCAACTGCCTGGGTTTGAAATTAAGTAAACTTGCTCTAACTTCCACCGTAGTTCGTGCCTATGACAACACCCACCCAGAGGTGATGAGATCCATAACACTCACAATAGGGGTTGGACCTATCAATATCATTACCGAGTTCCAAGTTATAAACATACCTGTTTATTTCAATATATTGCTTGGTCGATCGTGTCTTCACAACATCAAAGGGGTATCTTCCTCTCTCCATCAAAAACTAAAATTCTTCACCAAAGGGATGGTCATCACTATCTTGGGAGATGATGATAATGCTGAGAATGCAAGCACCAGTAATTCGGTATTAGAATTATAGTGATAAGCACCCAAAAGTGTATATTTTATACCCCGAATATGTGCATTTTAGTCCATCGTTTTAATTAAAATTGGCCTTATGTGCGTATTTTATCATTTTTCAGGTCAATACGCAGTTGCGGTACAAATAATGCTAAATCAGTACAATTGTGACTCAATAGCGATCAAAAGCGTGCATCGAAGAAATCCAAAGAGACCGTGAAGTGAGAAATCCATTTTGAACTTCCCCGATGTGATCCGATGCCTCGAATCAGTCCCGTAACCTTAACCTAAGCCTAGACCGAGCCCAGTCCATCCCCCCAGCCCCGTGTGTGTTGAGTTTGTACCTTTATTATTTTTTAGATTTTTATTTTTAGTCATTTTATTTTTAGGATTTATTTTAGATTTATTTAGATTTTTTTTAGGATTTATTTTCTATTTTTCTATTTCTTTATTTTGATTTCTATTAGTTTTTAATTTTTAATCTTTATTTTATTTTATTAGGATAAATTTTTAGGAATTATTTTTTTATTAGATTTTATTTTATATATATTTTTTATTAATTTTAGTTTTATTTTATTAGGATTATATTTTTTAGTTTTAATATAGTTTTATTTTATTTCTTTTTATTTTCAAATTTTTTATTTAGTATAAAATATTAGTTTTTTTAGATTTTAGGTTTTTATTTAGTTTTATTTTATTTTTTTAGAAGGTATCGCTTTTTAGGGGTACAAAATTAACAAACACACCCCTACACTATTCATCATCTTCAACACCTCTCTCTCTCACCATACCCGATTCCCAAACAAACCCAACAAAAACCTCCACCATAGAAACCCATTCTCAGCCCTATACCAATCCCTAGATCCGCTATATCGCACACCCTCCAACCCAACTGCTACCTGAAACCAACCATGGCCACAAACCCAGAAAAAAACCAACCCGAACCCTCGCGAGCCCCCTTTTCAGACCCAAAACCGCGATCGAACTCCGGCCGGAGCTGCCCCGAACCGCCGCCGACCTGCCTCACCCCCTGATCGCAAACCGCGCCTGGAACCGAAACCAATCGAAACCGATCGGACCTGTCATGGTCCGATTCGAACCTCCAACCCGCGCCATTTCCAACCCCAACCCCGAACAGCCCCGGCCCAAGCCAAACCATTTCCAAAAATTTTTAAAAAAAAAACTCCAAACCCACGATTTTTATCACCCGCCCTACAAATCAGGAACCAACCAAAATCATTCAAATCCAAATGCTTATCCTCCAAAAGAAATCCCAAAAAAATCTCCCCAAAAAGAACCACTTCGTGGATTATAAAAGAAAAGGGTCAGCTAAATTAAAAAAAAAGGGGACTCTCAGCAGCAAACAAAAAAGAGAGAACGTAGAGAGAGAAAACTATACTGTATATTATGTACAGTTAGGTTTATAAAAAAATTCCAAAAAAATTAGTTTAGTGTTAGAATAATTTTTAGGTTTGTTTTTTTATTGTTTTTGGTGAAATCAAGTGCTGGATTAGTGAGAAGATTGAGACGCATTTTATGAACGCGATTCGACAAGGAGACTTACGTATTGTATTCTATTTCTCTATTCATTTATGTCATCTTTTGATATGTTATTGAAAGTTGTTTATGCACACATGAGAATGTTTGGCTAAACACCCCGTTCAAGGGGTGGGATGCACTGCGAATGATCTTACTTTAATTAGTTGATTCATTAATTTTATATTTCTAGGTAAATTAATCTTTAATAGTCACCAATTAATTTATGTAACGAGAGTTATTAAATTAATTGAACAAATTAATATTTGAATTTAGGAATCGAACTAGAGATAGGTTTTTCCTATATTTGAACATTAATTCGGTGTTGAAATTTAAGGGTTGAAATTATTTTCGTTAAATTGATCCTAGCGGGTAATTTTCTGAAAATAATGTAGTCCTAATTTTTCATCGTGTGACAATTTAAAATTAATTTTCTGAAAAAGATTTTATTAAATTTATAATTTTAACGAGAGTTTGATTGTCGATTTAATATTATCTTGAAATATTTCAAAATTAATAAATTGAGAAATTAAAATAATTGAAAATGCAGTGTAATCCCATCATTTGACCTTCTCACAATATTTCACACTCGGTTGCACATTTTTATTCATTCTTTAGTCCTTTTATAATTTTTAGCATTTGTTAGTAAATCTTTCCCTTGAAATTGTTTAAAAATATATATATATAAAAATATTTTCATAAAAAAAAAATTGAATTGCACGTTTTCACATTAATTGTTTCACCTTGAAAGTTGGATTGATACCCGTACTTACCGCAATACGAGTTATTTTTAGACAAGTTTTGTAGGTACTCAAGGGAATTTTGAGAGTAGCTTTTGCACGACAACGACACATACGCAAAAAAGCTTTTTATTATATAGCATGGGGTAAATGACATGGTTCTTTCTTACTTCCAAATCATTTTTAAAGGTCGAGTCTGTCTAGAGCACAACCCTCACAGAAATGTCAACGTAATACAGATGTTTAAGAATGTAAACTTCATGCCTAGGCTGGGTTGGGACGACAACAACAAGGGATACTGGAACCCATATTCTTGAAGAAGGCCTTTACTCCAAGCGGACTGGGTTATCAACCATCATCAGAGGAACTCAAAATGCTCCACCAACCACGGTTGAAGAGAAGTTTAGAAAATACCAGGACTATATCGGGGGATTCCTTGAACGGAATATTTGTCGTGAAGATTTTCCCTTTAACGGATTTCGCAAACCATGGTATGATCACGTGAAAAAGAAAATGAAGGCAGGGTGGATATCTTCTTTTAAGATAGTTACTCCTGGGCTGAGGACTCCTAACATCATGTGCAATCACTTATTAAGAAAGCTACAGATGTTACCGAGGTTTTTGAGGGAAGTGACTCTGAGGACTCATTCAATTTGTAGACACTGGGGTTAACACTCTTCATGATCCACTCAGGCGCTACATCGTCGGATCCGTCCATCCTGATTAAGGTCGTTGATGAACACCTCCTGAACTATAATGCTATACGAGTTCAACCTGCTAAAATAAAACCCAACCCAGATGTTTATCCTATCCCTTACTCTTTTGTTGTTCCTCCTTTTTTCTGATAATAATGTAATCAAGATCTCCTTTGATGAGCTTCTCAGCACTGTTTTTCTTGATTAAAGGAGATTCTCAGCACTCCTAAAATAAATAAAGATTTTGAGTATCTTATTGTGCTTCACATTAATTGTCTTGATTCTAATCAAACTCTTGATGATGATGATGATTTCTCAAATGAACAATTCTTATCTAATCTTAATATGGTTAATAACAAACAACATAACCGAGTTCAAATTAATGAGGATGAAACTGTTGTTATCAATCTTAGTTCTAGTAGCCAACTGTGCGAGATTAGGATAGGGTCCACCCTTGACGAGCATGAGCATGCGCAAATCGAAGAACTCTTAAAGGAATTCGTCAACATCTTTGCATGGTCCTATGACAACACGATCAGTCACACTCTCAAATCATTTGTCGATGGTTTTTCGGATACAATCAGATCAAGATGCACCCTAATAATCAAGAGAAAACTATATTCATCACCCCTGAGGGAACCTTCTGTTACATGGTTATCCCATTCGGTCTCAAAAAAGCAGGGGTTACGTACCAAAGGTCAATGACAACCATTTTGCATGATGTTATTCATAAATAGGTCGAAGTCTACGTGGATGATATGATCATTAAGTCTAAGACTCAAGAAAGTTATGTTCCCACCCTCTGAAAGTTCTTCGAACGACTACGGCGATACCAGATGCGACTTAACCCGTAAAAATGCCTTTTTGGCATCACCAAAGGAAAGCACTTGGGATTCATGGTTAGCAAGGAGGGTATTGAAGAAGACCCTGCCAGACTGAAAGCCATACTCAAAATGCCATCACCCAAAATGGAGAAGGAAGTGCGGGGATTCTTGGGAAAATTACAGTATATTAGTAAGCTCAGTAGCCAGTTGAATTCTATTTATGAACCCATTTTTAAACTCCTCCGAAAGGATTCCACTAAAGTCTAGAATCAGCCTTGTCAGGAAGCCTTTAACATAATCAAGAGGTACGTTAATCGACCTCCGGTATTCATGCCACCACAGCCTAGTCTCCCTTTACTCCTATACCTGACCGTAACAGACACCGTAATTGAGGAATTACTAGCCCAATACCTTAAAAAATCCTGTAAAGAAAGGGTCATCTACTAAACCAGTCACAAATTGATTGGCTATTAAGTCAACTACATTGTCTTAGAGAAAATAAGTGTCGCCCTTATCTGGGTCACTTAGAAATTAAGTCAAATAATGATACACAAAAAATCGTAGTAAGCCGCACAGATACTAAGGACTTTGGAATCTAATGCTCTGATACAATCTGTGACACCCCGTCTATTCTAATCCTAGGTGAGCAATCCATTATTAAATTAAACAAGAATCATAAATGGTGTCATTCTTAGCATCACTGTCGGAATTCAATTTAATTACTAGTACCCTAATACCTCGGTGTCAAAATTTTAATCTTAATTATTAATATGCTGTAAATAAAATTGGAATAAATATATCATTCACCATTTCCATGCACATAACCATGAATAATAAGATAACATCATAAGTAAATAACTAGGTCTGGAATAACACTCCAGAGAATATCCAAATATACTCATCCATATGGCAGGTTTAAATTAATGATGGAAATAAACGAATATAACTGGAAATACAAAATCTCTGCAAATAGTATCCAACTATGAATGGGCAACATGGCCGATTGAGATAAGTAAAGAGAATTAAGAACTGAATAAAAGTGGAAGTGTCTAATAGGAAGGCCCTACATATTCCATAGAAGTTTCATCACGTCAAATATAGGAAGTCCTATGCCTAGCGTCCCTGTGGCTGGGTACCTAAAATTATTTTTACAAAAAGGATTTGAAACGGGTCAGAGCCCAAGGAAAACAGTTTCAAAATTTTAGCAAGTGTTTAAAATGCGATAAGATAAGATATTACATAAATGTTAGTACAGCGTACTCTCACTTGACATCCTCACCCCTTAACTAATCTGCACCCCTAACGTACTATTTTAACCCACCTAGTTATGCTACCCACCTAACCAGTCTGACCTACATCTCTTCACATCTACTCATTTATAGTGCCCACCCGTATTGCCCATACAATATGATACTACCTTTTTTAATTCTTTATATTCATTAGGAATTACCAGTAAATGATTTAGTTCTCATACACATTGGTTAATTTAGATATCACTATTTATCTTATCTACTAATACACTCATAGTAGGATCAATCACACATATATATACTATTATCACTCTTATCATATATATGTATACAACACCCTTAGGTGGAGACCTGTGGCATGGGCATACTCAGGTCTTAAGTCCTGATACATCACGTACTATATAGGGACACTGGTTCGGATAATCTCCCTCGAACCATAAATCAAATCATACAACATTGGAGGTGAACACAGTTCTAAGCCTTTGTGATACGCTCATACCTAACGCACCCAAATGACCAGTTACACACTTATTCACACAAGTGGGGCTTAATCCCTAAGTTCTATGTCCAGAGGTACAAGTCAATATCCCCCCAATTGGGTTCATACGAATAAGACTGTCCACGATGCGAAACCTCCCATGATAGCAAGTAGCCTAGGCACGATTACACATAAAAATCTAATAAAAAGTATACACGCCACCCATATATATATATAACATCATCATAGGTATACACATAACCTATGTCATATTTCCCATATATATTATAGTAACTCTCAAATATTCTATGTAGTGTAAGACTTCTCATGGTATAAACCCGAGTGTTTCCCAATACCCAAATGGTTACCATTTGTCCCTTAAGTAAATTCAGCAGGTATCTCACTCAAGGCCTACTGGTCTCGGTCCTACGTTCTCCTAATTTTCCATAACAAGAAACCATTATACGAATAAGGTTTTCTTAACCGTTAAGCTTAATCACTTTTGGCCTTAAGTTCTCCTCCTGTGACTAACCTCAAACCCAACATTAACCTACTGGTAATTAGAATATCTCTCATTAGGATTTTAAAATTAATTCAAAGGCAACCGAATTGTTTCCCATGATTTCTAAGCAAACAGGGAAACAATTGTACCAATCTGGGAAACCGAATCAATTCTTCCTTGGTCCGAATCGATTCACCGTAGCAATTATAATCTTCTTCCCTACACTATTACGAGAATCCTCCATTATTAAACCTCCAAACCAACATTACATTATCCCAAACTGCCAACCAACGGTCTCTAACATTATAGTAAGGTGTATCAATGATTTTTAGCATATTAGAATCATTAAATCTTTACAGAATAACCGCAAATCAGATTTAATCAATATTTATTTCTAAAAAAACTTTGATTATTATTCGTGTTCAAGAACCTCAACATAATTCCAAATTTCTTCCCGAATTTCGTGATATTTCTCATCAAAATTCATCTACATATATCAGGGATTAAATATATTATCATTCCTACCCAAGAATATGAATTATATCTCCAATTTTAAGATCAAAGTTCATAAGTTTCATAACAAATCATCCTATTCTAACATGGATGGTATATCAAATCAAAATTTATCAAGATAAACATTTTCCTTAATGTGGAAGTCTGATTTCTACAGAATTGGTGGTGAGATTTGTGTTCTCCTCGTCCCTGTCTACAATCCGGTGGCGGTGGTGGTGTAAAAAGGTGGTTTTTGGCCTTGGAACCGTAGGGACAACTCTCCTTCTTCCTCCTATGACTCCCCCTTTGGTTTGCCAACTAATAACCATAATTTCCTTTACATGTTATAATATATAATCCTCTAATTTTCGTGAGTTTATTATCTCCAAAATTTTAAAAGACTGAAATACCCCTTTGGGGTGCCGATTTGCTTAAAAGTGCCCCAGGACCCAAACTAAACTCCCGGGTAGACTTTTTTTATTATCTTGACCCTTCCAGACATAGTGGCCCACTTTAAATGAACATATCGAATAAAAAAATTGAAATTATATTTTATTTCCCAAATTAAGTCCGGACATGACTGACACGCACATCCTGACTAAATTTATCGTAACTGTCGTATCTCTCACTCACGAAAATTATAATATTTCCTTATCATTATTATCACTCATTCACTAAGTAATATTCAATATAAATAAATATTAACCCTTATCTCACTAATTAATATTTATTTTATCGGAATATTTTTCCAAATATAATTTAATTAATCCCTATTAATTCTCAATATAAAAATCAATAAAATTACGCGATGTTATATACTTCCCCCTTAATAACGGAAATTCGTCCAGAAATTTGGAAAAAGGAAATACCTGGTATGAACAACTCTGGATACTTTTCGCGCATCTCATCCTCGCGCTCCCAAGTGGACTCGTCGGCATTACGACTCCCCAACAAAACATGTACAAGCGGAATTACCTTTGACCTCAGTCTCCTATATAAAATATCGGGCTGCAAATAAATCTCCTCCAAAGCAATATGACTGTGATCCATCTCATCCTGGAGATATCACATCAATCAAGAAATATGAAATACATCATGAATCCGATGTAAGTGCTCTGACAACCCAAGTCTGTATACAACTGGCCCAATCCTCTCAATGATAGGGAATGGATCCACATACCTCAATGCCTACTTCCCTTTCTTCCCTAACCTCATTATCCCCTTCATAGGAGATACACATAGCATCAATTGGTCACCCACATTAAAATCCAGGAAGAACCTCTTAGCATCAGCATAACTCTTTTATCGATCATGGGTTATCCGTATGCGACTCTGAATCAACTTTATCTTGGCCGACGTATCCTGAATCAAATCCAATCCGAGAAGTTTGTTATCCCCCGCATCAACCCAATAAGAGGGAAAATGATAAGGCCTACTGTACAACGCCATAAATGGTTCCATTTATTCATGAACTGGTAGGAGTTATTATACGCAAACTCCACCAGTCGAAGATATTATTCCCAACATCCTCCACAATCAAGGATACACATTCGTAGCATATCTTCCAACAACTAGTTAGTCCTCTTCGTCTGTCCATCCGTTTGTAGGTGTTAAGCCATACACAGCCACAACTCGATACCCTTGTCCTCTTGGAAACTCTCCCAAAATCGAGATACGAAAATCTTGTCCCTATCGGACACAATATCTAAGGGCACCCCATGCAATCTCATTATCTCAGTAATGAAAATCTAGGCATACTGTCCCACAGTATAATTAGTTTGAACTGGCAGGAAGTGAGCTACCTTTGTCAACCTATCCACTATCACCCATATGGAATCGCAACCACTCTGTGAAGTAGGTAACTCAGTATTAAAATCCATGGAAATGCTCTCTCATTTGCACATCGGGATATATAACGGCTGTAAAACCCCAGACAACTTCTGATAGTCCACTTTCACTAACTGACAAGTGGTACACCTCGAAACAAATTCAGCAATGTCTCTCTTTATCCAACTCCACCAGTACTGTCATCTCATATCTTGGTACATCTTATCCCCACCAGGATGTACTGCAAATCGAGACTCGTGTGACTTTGCCATCACTGGATGTCGTAAATCCACCCACTCTGGGACAACCAATCTACTGTTGAATCATAAACCTCCCTATGAACTCACAAAATACTTCTCAGCTCCCCCGGCTAGAAGTTGTCTGATCCGATCTTGACAAAAAGAATATGTTGCATGTGCTTATACCACCCTCATGACACTCTGGGGGTCGGTCATAACTGACGTAAAAGATCAAGCAACTGAATCCTGATGTCCCAACTCCTTTCATTTCACCTTCCAAACCTCAGTTACATCCCCTACTAGCCTGCGGCTCAATGCGTTTGCCACCACGTTAGATTTTTTTGAGTGATACGAGATGTCAAACTGATAATCTTTCACAAATTCAATCCACCTACATTGACGCATATTCAGCTCTCTCTAAGTAAACAATACTGCAGTAAATTATAGAATGTGAACAGGAGAAATCTCTCCCACGGTAAATAATGTCTTCAAATCCATAATGCAAACACGATTGCCACTAACTCCAAGTCGTGGGTGGGGTAATTCCTCTCGTGAGGCTTAAGATTACGGGAAGCATAAGTTATAGCCTGATCCTCCTGCTGTAACACACCCCCAAGCCCCTATAGGGACGCGTTAATAAAAATAATATACTCCACTCTTACCCTAGGAAGTACGAGTACGGGTGCTGAAGTCAACTTGTCCTTCAGATCATCGCAAGCTAACTAAAAATCATCATCCCAAATAAATGGCACACCTTTGTGTGTCAAATTAGTCAATGGACCCGCAATCTTTGAGAATCCCCTAATAAACCGTCTATAGTACTCGGCTAACCCCAAGAAATTGTGCACCTTTGTCAATGTTGTGGGTTGTTCCCACTCCTTCACTGCTGACACCTTACTCGGGTCCACCGACATCCCAAACTCAAAAACAATATGCCCTAAAAATTATACCTCGTACAGCTAAAACCAGCATTTTTTAAACTTTGCATACAGTTGATGCTCATGCAGTGTCTGTAAAACCCGACACAAATGCTCGACATGCTCCTCCTCAGTTCGGGAATAAATCAGAATATCATTAATGAAGATGATAACAAACTGATCCAAGAACTCTCTGAACATCTTCCTCATCAAGTCCATAAATAAGGTTGTCGCATTGGTTAGACCAAATGGCATAACACAAAACTCGTAAGGCCTATATCTCATCAAGAAGGTAGTCTTAGACACATCATGCTCCCTAATGCACAACTGGTGATACCCAGATCTCAAATTTATCTTACAGGAGTGGGCGACTCCTCTCAACTGATCAAATAAGTCATCAATTCGGGGCAATGAATAATTATTCCGTATCGTGACTTTATTCAACTCTCGGTAGTCCACATACAGGAAGAAAGACTCATCTCTATTCTTCACAAATAATACTGAAGAACCCCAAGGTGAAGTACTATAACGTATAAAGCCCTGCCCCAACATCTTCTCAATCTGATCCCATATCTCCCTCATCTCCATAGGAGCCATACGATACGATGTACAAGCTATTGGTTGAGTAACCGATGCTAAATATATAATAAACTCAATCTCCCTGCTAGGGGATAATCCTCGGATCTCTTGAAACACATCAGCAAACTCATGTACGACTGGAATAAAATCGAGAGAAATCACCACCCCCTAAGAGATCTCCTTCTGAATATAGTACAAATGAGTGGATGATCCTCCTTCATGACGAGGCATCGCCACTAAGAAAATCTCCTGGGCGGGAATCGCAAACACTGTGCTCCGTCTATAGCAATCAATCATGGCCATATACTCAACTATCCAATCCATGACTCTGATGTCGTCGTACTCTGACATATCTAATACAAGCATATCAGCAGGCAAAACAGGTTTCCTAAAATCTAGACTCACACCCCGGCATGTAAAGAAAATTAATGTCCTGCTACCCAGTGGTGAGTTTACACACGTGATTGTACTATCTTTTGTCTCTAATAACCCTGCGGCTCATGCAAATCTAGTGACTATGAATGAATGTGAATCCCTAGTGTCAAAAAAATGTGCCCCAAAGTACCATGGATTATAAACATACCCTCAATAGTTGGTCAAGTCTGAGGAGCTTCACCCTAATGTACGTGATACACGCTCCTATATTGTAATTTCCCCTGCTAGGGTGGGGCTGCTGGAATGACTGGTGTGATAAGTAAGGCTGGTACGGGTGCTGGTGTTGGTGCTGGGAGGGCAGCGGGGAAGATAGGTTTCTGAGGCTCCTAATAGGCTCTCTGCTGGTACTGAACCCTGCCCTTATCAGGGAAATATTATCGCTTGTGGCCAGTCTTGCCAAAATTGAAACACGTTCCCATAAAATTACCTCCTCTATGTCCCTGTCAATAACCCCTGAACGAAACCTCTTAGCAGCATCCCCCTAGTAGGAACCCTGGTCACCCTGCCTCTGCTGACTCCGAGTCGACTGTGCTCCACCAACACTGCTATCCCTAGTCCTTCCCTACCGTTTGGACTCTCCTAACCATTTGTTTCCCTTAACATGGAAATGGTGGTCCTGACAGTGTAGTAGCGTTGCATTCAATAACTCCGTATAAGTCTTTAGGGTTGGATTACCTAATAAATATTATCGGATCCTCTAGGTAAGACCATCCACAAATAATTGAATCCTCTTCTCTTTTGTCGGCACCTCATCGGGAACAAAATTTGCTAATCTGTAAAACTCTTCCTTATACTTTGCTAATATCCTCCTCTCCTCAGATACATCCAAAACTTTTTTTCTCATCTCAGTCTGGATGGCAGAAGGGAAGTATTTGCAGTTAAACCACTCCTAACACTCCTGAATAGCCAAGGTGTCCCTCTCCTACGCAGTAGTGATGGACTCCCGCCACAATAATGTTGTCCCTACTAGCTTAAAGGTATCCATTACTTCCTTCTGTACCTCTGTGAACTCATACATCCGCAAATGCCTATGGATATCCTTCTTCCATTGGCATGCTGCCACAATATTAGGGCTCCCCTGAAACTGTGGAGGATGTGCCTTCTGAAAGGTATCTCAGACTTACTCCAAAGCATAAGGAAACCAAGTGTGAAGGAGATGGCTCAACCACATGAGGCTGGGGTGGCATCTGTGGTGCCTACTGGGCGAAAGTAGTCGAGGCTGCATTAAGCGCCTGTGCTTAAATGGTGGAAACCTCGACATCATTCATATATCCTGGGGCCTGAGCTGGCTGTGACTTGTGGTGAACATCGAGGGGGAATCTGAATCAAGAAAGAATTTTCCAGCAGTCCATAATTCAATGTCTTAAAATAGCTGAAGACGTAAATGTGTAATAAAGAATACAACAGTCCTAATAATAAGGCTCTATATCAAAGAACTCTACGCGAAAAATCATAGTAAGTCGCACAGATCCTAAGGACATTATAACTCGATGCTCTAATACAATCTGTGACACCCCACCAATTCTAATTTTGGGTGATCAGTCCATTATTAAATTAAGCATTAATCATTAATGGTGTCATTCTTAGCATCACTGTCGGAATTCAATTTAATTACTAGTACTCTAATAGCCCGGTGTCAAAATTTTAATCTTAAATATTAACATGTTGTAAATAAAATTGGAATAAATATATCATTCACCATTTCCATCCACATAACAATGAATAATGAGATAACATCATAAGTAAATAACTGGGTCTAGAATAACACTCCAGAGAATATGCAAATACATTCATCCATATATAAGGTCTAAATCAATGATGAAAATAAACGAAAATAACTGGAAATACAAAATCTCTGCAAATAGCATCCAACTATGAATGGGCAACATGGACGACTGAGATAAATAAAGAGAATTAAGAACTGAATAAAAGTAAAAGTGTCTAATAGGAAGGCCCTGCAAATTCCACAGCAGTCATCACGTCAAATGTAGGAAGTCCTATGCCTAGCGTCCCTATGGCTGGGCACCTAAAATTATTTTTACAAAAAGGATATGAAACAGGTGAGAGCCCAAGTAAAACAGTTTGAAAATTTTATCAAGTGTTTAAAATGCGACAAGATAAGATATTATATACATGTTAGTACAGTATACTCTCACTTGAGATCCTCACTCCTCAACTAATGTGCACGCCTAACGTACTACTCTAACCCACCTAGTTATGCTCCCCGCGTAACTAGATTGTCCTACATCTCTTCGCGTCTCTTCATTTATAGTGCCCACCTGTATTTACCATACAATATGATACTACCTTTTCTAAATCTTTATATTCATTAAGAATTACCAGTAAATTGTTTAGTTCTCATACACATTGGTTAATTTAGATGTCACTATCTATCATATCTAGTAATACACTTGTAGGAGGATCAATCACACGTATATATACTATTATCAGTCTAATCATATATACGAATACAACACACCTAGGTGGAGACATGTGGTGCGGTCATACTCTGTTATCAAATCCTGGTACATCACTTACTATATAGGGACACTAGTTAGGATAATCTCCCTCGAACCATAAATTAAATCATAAAACATTGGAGGCGAACATAGTTCTAAGCCTTTGGGATACGCTCATACCTAACGCACCCAAATGAGCGTTCACGCCCTTATTCACACAAGTGGTGCTCAATAGCTAAGTTCTATGTCTTGAGGTACAAGTCAGTATCCCCCTAATTGGGTTCATCGGAATAAGACTGTCCACTACGCAAAACCTCCCGTGATAGTAAGTAGCCTTTGTATGATTACCCATAAAAATCAAACAATAGGTATACACACCACCCATATATATATATATAACATCATCATAGGTATACACGTAACCTATATCATATGTCCCGTACATAGTATAGTAACTCTCGAATATTCTACATAGCGTAATACTTCTCATGGAATAATCCCGAGTGTTTCCCAATACCCAAATGGTTACCATTTGTGACACCCCGCCTAATAAAATACCGGGTGATCAGTCCTATACCAAATTAAAACAAGATTCCCAGTTGGATCATCCTTAGCATCACTGTCGAAAACTTTTTAAAACATACTAACCACCTAGTATTCCAAAAACTGGTGCCAAATTTTAACTTTTTAATTTAACAAAATAGTACATGCGGAATTAAATATAAACTATATACACAACTGAATAAATCAACTAAATAATTAATTTAAATAACTTGCCGAATAAACCATCGGCCACAAAAGTAAAATAATCCAATACAAACATCAAACACCTGAAGGATTACATCTGAAAACTATACTGAGAAGTCTGGGCGACAAGCCCTAAATAAAACCGAAATGAGAAATGATTCATACTCTAGGAATGAATGAACGATGCGTCTAATCCAAACTTCTACTAGCATCCACATATGCTGCAGCTCCGTGTCCCTAGAATAGAATATCAATCCTGGCGTCCCTGTGGTTGGACACCTAAAAGGTTTTGAAAATAATTTTATAGCAAGCGTTAGAACCCAAAACATTTTGAAAATATTTAGCAAGTGAATTAACTGCAGTAATTTAAAAGGCATGAATGCGCTTCATATTTAAGTTAGTGTCGCACTCCCTTGTGGACATTCTCACCCCTCCACTATTGTGCACACCTATCGGTTACCCTAACCCCACCTAGTTGTACTACCCCGTTCAACTAGTCCTGGTATAACCATCCCTTGCCATACTACTCTAACCCGAGTATAATAATTCTTCAATTATAAGTTATCTCACAATTAACTTACTTAATTCCTCTTAAATATTAGCATATAACCGTGTCACTAGTTATATAAAGTAAATACATCACACACTGTATTATTACCCGTATATAATATTTACTACCATTATATACGTACCTTTACCACAATATCCACACATATAATATACGTACATCCATCCCTTCGAGTATACCCTCGCCGGATGATTCCCTCTAAAATGCTATCTCACTAGGTGTGCTCACAAAACCTAGTTACCCAAGTTGGAATCGCTCACCAACTTGGCCCAAAATATAAACGTAGTGGAGGCGGTCATATTCCTTCCCTGAAAGTGAGATATATCTCTCACCCATATATACCGGACGCTATGACCTGGGGATATACTCGCCCTACTCCTCAAGCTAGGAGATTCACCCACATCGCGCAACATCCCTTGATAGCATTAGAGTATATAAATTGAATAAATATCTAGTCACTGATATTTAATATCACACACAATATATACACATATATATATACTATCACTAGACCGCATATATATAATATAAACCCCGGCTTTACCGTGTACTCAAAATTCCGTACACTGCCTGTAATTTAATATCACACACAATATATGAACGCGTATATATATATACTATCACTACACCGTATATATATAATATAAACTTCGGCTTTACCGTGCACTCAAAATCCCGTACACTGCTTGTAATTTCCTGAGTCTGTGGCCCGACTCAACGTAATTAATTTTCTCACTTAATAATTTATCATCCTCCCGAGTCTATGTCCGACTCTAATATAATTAATTCATGCCTCAATTAATATAATACTTTCCCCGAGTCTGTGGTCCGACTCTAATTAAATTAATTAACACACCCATTAATTTAATACTTCCCCGAGTCTACAATCCGACTCTAATTAAATTAATTAACACACTTATTAATTTCATACCTCTCCGAGTCTACAATCCGACTCTAATTAAATTAATTAACACACCCATTAATTTAATACCCACCCGACTCTACAATTCGACACTTATTTAATTAATTTACACGTTAATTAATCAACACAAATCCGAGTATGTGATCTGACTCTAATATAATTATTTTACACAATAATTAATTTATACCAAATTGAGTCTGTGGTCCGACTCCCAATTAATTAATTTAGACATTAATTAATTTATACCAAACTACGGGTCTACAACCCGACCCTAAACTAATTAATTACAACATCAATTAATTTAATACTTTTTCGAGTCTACCCTCCGACTCTACCTTCATTAATTATCACATCCATTAATTTAATAACTTGGTGTCACCCAACCATTATCCCCAGACTCACTTACTTAGCCTGTAACTTAATATTTCCCGATTCTTTGTTCCTATCACAAGGAAATACACAATAGGCATTCACAACCCAAGTAATCCTATAAAACAGTAGGTATTTACACAACCCAATTCTTCATACTTGTATGTAATATATTTCTCTCTAATATTCACCGTACTTGTTTGCTTTACGAATTTATTTCACTTTCGTATTAATTCAAGTATTCACATAACTCTAAGGGTCCAAGTTACCCCTTGTCATATCAATTCAGTAGTTACCCTTGTTAACCCACTGACCTAACGAATTTAAGCTCTCTCACACTTTTCCGTAATTATATTCTTATCATCTTAAATTAGAGTACGTCACAATCAAGCCTATGAATCTCCACCTTAACTCTATCAAAAAATTAAAGTTCACACTCAATTATAGACCTACTTAAATATCATTATTCCATCAATATACTTCATCAAGGTCCCAAACACTTCCCCGATAAAATTTTAGACATTTAAGGCTTAAAAAGAAAATTCTCAAATTTTCTGGCAGATTAAACACCCTCTAGTAAACTTTCGATTTCCCCCTCTATAGAACTCCGATTGACCTGATTCCAAGTTCATTGGATATATAAGAGAAATATCTTTCCAGTAATGTATGGTTCACACTCTAATTCGAATCAGAATTCAAATCGTACACGTTTAAAGTCACGTGAAAATTCTGGCAGATTACTATGTTGACAGATCAAACACCCTGTAGTAAAATGTCGATTACTCCCTCTACAGAACTCCGATTGATCTGATTCCAAGTTCATTGGATATATAAGAGAAATACCTTTCCAGGCATGTATGGTTCATACTCTAATTCGAAGCATAACTCAAATGGAATACGTTTAAATTTGTGTCAACAATTCTGACAGGTTGACATCTTGTGTTCATCAATTAAACCCTAAGTCATTCAAGATTCATGTTCTTCATCCAAGAACTCATAAAGATTCCATGTTAATCATCAATTATATTCAAATTTAATTTCATCTTTACTTAGGGATATATAATACACTATTTCTTACTTTGAATCTCATTCAATAGCTATATGAACAAAACTCCCATTTTTATACCCATTTATCCCCAAAACGAATTTTGGTTTACACATCACTATGATATGAATTGATTATCATCAATTTAGAGATCACAACAGTTAACCACTTGCCTTTAAGTGTTCGTAGTGTCTGATCCATTGGCGTAGTCCCTCAATTTGACTCCAAAATCCCCAAATTGGCTTTTGTTAAGCTTTCCCCCAATTTTCCTCTCAAGCCCTAGGCTTAGAATTGTGTTGGCTCCTGATTTCCTAATCCCTCACTTAGGTTAAAACCCTCCATCCTGTTTTTCACGTAATGGGCCTAATTAAAATAGCCCAAATCACCTCGTGTGGACCCGGCTATGCTAAAAAATGCCCCGAGACTCAATTACTACCCCCGGGTACTCTTTTCTGACTATCTCGACCCATCCGGACATAACCACGCACTCAGAATTGGCATCCGAATTAATTTATAAAAATCCTTATCTGACACCAAATTTAGTCTATTTCGATTCCTGGCTAGGATAAGTACATACCCCATCATTATTACCCGAAATGACGCAATTAAATTATTACTATTCACTTAGTAAATAAATTTCCCTAAACATTAACCATTCACTCCCCGATTAATATTTAAATATATATATTACCATAATTAATTCAATTAAAATTATAATACACAAGTAATTTAAAATTCCTGAATTAATTAAATATTAAATGTACAAAAATACGGGGTATTACATACTTCCCCCCTTACAAAGGAATTTCGTCCTCGAAATTAAGATAAACCTAGTGTTCCAATATTCACATATTACTCACTAGTCATGTGCCTCCACGCCCGCTATATCTATCCCATCCTCTTCTAACCATACGTTACACAAGTATGCATTTAAAATTTGCCAGGGCGCCCATACACCCTATACCCGCGCTTAACCGCACAAAATTTGCCTTAATTAACCCGGGTGCCCATACACCCTATCCCCACGCTCTACCGCACGAAAGTTACCCGACTATGCTAGTCGTAACCCGTAATATAACTTAGAATCCCGTAGTCATATCACATATATAAATAAATAAATAAATAAATAAATAAATATATATATATATATATATATATATATATATACACATATATATTGTGACACCCCGACTAATTAAATACTGGGTAGCTACTCCTTTATTAAATTAAATCAAAATGCCAAGTTGGCTCAGTTAATAGCATCACTGTCGAAAACATTTTAATGATTACTAACCACCTAATATTTAAAAAGTGAGTTGCCAAATTTTAAGTTAACTCTGATTATTATACAATAAGAGGATAATGAAAGAATAACAACCATTCACCATAACGAAGCAATACAATAACCAACAAAATAATAATAAGTCCGGAGGAAAAACTCCTCACAACAATCCCACAACTGAACTACGTAAAACAATGTAACCTGAATTAATTACATGCCAAAAGTCTAAAAATCTGATATAGAAAATGTTTCTAATAGAAATGGGCGACATGCCCTACAACTGATGAAATCTGAATAGAGTCAAGATAGATGAAGCGTCTACTAGCAAAGTCCTGTAACTTCCAAAAATAGCTACAGCTCGTCACCTGAATGAAAGTCCTATGCATGGTGTCCTTGTGGTTGGGCACCTAAAATGGTTTTTACAAAAATAGATTTGAAAGCAAACGGGTCAGAGCCCGAAAGTGGAGAGAATTTTAAAAATAGCAAGTGCTTTAATGACATTAAAACAATGAATGCAAAATACATGTTAGGACGTGCACTCATATGAAATACTCACCTCTCGACTAATTTTGTGCACTCCTAACGTACCGTACCCATCTAAGTAACATACTTATCTAACCAAACCGTAATAAGTTCTACCCCTTACTACTCGATTCTTATTATGCATTCTAGCGTTATCAACTAAATAGAGGGCTTTACTTAAACTCGGATTCTCGATTATTATCAATACAATTCATTACAAGTTATCCCTTTATAGTTACTCAAAGCGTTTCCGTATTTATACTCACAATACCAACATGAAAGTTCTCATTAATTTAAGTGTATACTATTCACGTCATAAATATACAATACAAGCACCCCGAGACTAAGCTGCGGTGCACACGTACTCTGCTATCCATCCCGGTACATCACGTACATAAGGATCACGCATTCCGAATCTCTCAGGAATCGTTCTCAGATAACAACAATCACAAACAATGGAGGCGAACACAGTCACATCACATGGGTCACGCACATACCTACGCTCCCACGATCAGCAGACTTATTATCTCCTAAATAAGTCCTTCTCTGACCTATGTTCTCGAGGTACCAATCTATATCCCCCCGTAGGCACACAAAGATTAGATGGCCCTAAACGAACGCAAACCTCCCGTGATAGAAAGTATGGTAGGTATGCTATACACATCAAATCATATATACTAAGCATGTACACATATTAGTTATTACCATATTTATTTTAGTGGTATAATTCTCGTTCTTATACCCACACGCTTGTCCCCGGTTTATACGTCACCCAATATCCTCACGTCGTAATTTATACTCATGTTCTAACCCATAAATATCATTTGGTTCAAACCGCACTTCTATATGTTACTCCCCAATATATCCCAAATGTCCCAACTATGTCAATTAGTCGTCAAGGAAATGTCAACTCTACCATTTAATAAGGTTACAGAACACTCGAAATCAAATCAGGCCAAAAAGGCCAAACTGTCCTCTCGTTAGAAGTCTCGTTCGAACGAGGCTGGTTCGAACGAGAGTTCGTTCGAACGAACTGGGCATCTAACGAGATCTCGTTCGAAGAAAGGCATCGAATGAACATCCCTCTCGTTAGAAGGCAAACTGTCAACTCGTTAGAAGCTCGTTCGAACGAGCTCGTTCGAACGACCTGGGCAGGTCTTCTAACGAGGTGACAGTTTGAGCCCAGAAAATTCCTACTACGTTTTTCCAACTTTTCTTCACCTCTAATCTCATCTAAATGTCATTCCAACAAGGTTTCAAGGTTTCTAATCATCCCTAAACATATTAAATTCGTATAACAACATTTATATGGGGTCTAATCATCCCAAACCACATCTAAATCCTCAATACAACCAATTTTCCCCAATTTTCAAGAACATGAACCCTAGAAATTTAAAGTCTTCCATAGTTATAATTAAATCCCTTTTTGCATATAAAAATTAGTAATTCTCTTAGTTCAATCATCCAATAACAGTTCTACATGCAATCCTACCTTAAAATCTGAATTAACAACTCCAATTTCATGAGTTTTTATAAATCTCCCAAAAACAATACAATTATATGAATTTCCTACACATGGAAGAAGCATTCTTTGCAAAAACGAAATTAAACCACTTGCCTCTAATCTTTCTCTGAATTTGATGTCGGATTGATGAAGGTTGATTTGTTCTCTCTCTCTCTCTCTGCAGAACTTTCCTTTCTTTCTCTCTCTACCAGCTTTTCTCTAAGGATGACAATGGTGGTTAAGGTTGCCCTAGGAAGTTCTTTCAAAACTCATTCCAATAACCCCCGTAGCCCATTAAGTCATAAGGTGTAGTTAGTGGGTTTAGTGGGTAAAGTCCAAATCAGATTTTTAATTCCTAATTTTCGTGGGTTTTAATTCCCAAAATTCCAAAATTACCAAACTACCCTTTTGCGTTGCCGTTATGGCCTAAAAATGCCCCGGGACCCAAACTAAACCCCCGGCTAGTGTTTTCTGACTATTTCAACCCTTTCGGACGTGTTGGCGCACTCAAAACGACCATACGGTTAATAGAAATAAAATTCACTTTTTTAATTAAAATAATTATATTCCTGACGCGACTGTCACACGCGTCTCAATAAAATTTTCAAATTGCTGTATTTCAATCTCATGATAAATTTCACAATTCAATAATCATATATAGCCATATATACTCATTAAAATCAAATACCAACTCGCATCTCGCTAGTATTTTTATCCGGATTAATTTCCAATTAATACACATTTAATTCAATTAATCCCATAAATAAATATCATAAAAATACGGGGTATTACATACTTCCCCCCTAATAACAGAATTTCGTCCCGAAATTCGGAACTAGAAAGTACCTGGTAAGAACAACTCTGGATAACGTTCGCGCATCTCATCCTCGCGCTCCCATGTGGACTTCTCGACATTATGATGTCGCCACTGAACACGCACTAACGGAACTATCTTTGATCGCAGTTTTCGCTCACTTCGGTCCAAAATAGCAATCGGCCCCTCTTCGTAGGAGCTATCAGGCTGGAGATCGATGTCCTCTAAAGCAATGTGAGAATGAGCCAAATCGTCTTTGAGATATTTCCTTAGCGAGGAAATATGAAACACATCATGAATCCGATGCAATTGCTCCGGTAACCCAAGTCTATATGCAACAGACCCAATCCGCTCGATGATAGGGAATGGCCCCACGTATCTCGGTGCCAATTTTCCCTTCTTCCCAAATCGCATGATCCCCTTCATAGGAGATACTCTGAGCAAAACCTGGTCCCCCACTTGGAACTCTCTGAAGAACCTCTTCGCATCAGCATAGCTCTTCTGTCGATCCTGAGCTACCCGAATGTGACTCCGTATCAATTCTATCCTCGTCGAAGTATCCTGAATTACTTCCGACCCAAGTAGTTTGTTGTCCCCCACCTCCAACCAACATGTTGGGGAACGATAAGGTCTATCGTACAACGCCTCAAATGGAGCCATGCCAATAGTGAACTGGTAGGAGTTGTTGTAAGCAAACTCCACCAGTGGACGATACTGCTCCCATCCACCCCCGAAATCAATGATGCACATACGCAATATGTCCTCCAACATCTAGTTGGTACGCTCGGTTTGCCCATCGATCTGCGGATGATAAGCCATACTCAACCGCAATTCCGTGCCCATGGCCTCCTGAAAACTCTCCCAAAACCGTGAAACAAATATCTTGTCTCGGTCAGACACGATATTTAAGGGCACACCATGAAGTCTCACTATCTCTGTAATAAAAAGCTGGGCATACTGTCCCGTAGTGTAGTCTGTCCTTACGGGTAAAAAATGAGCGACTTTGGTCAACCTGTCCACAATTACCCAAATGGAGTCGTGACTTCTCTGTGACATAGGTAATCCCATGATAAAGTCCATGGAGATGCTCTCCCATATCCACATCGGGACCTCCAATGGCTGTAGAAGTCCTTCCGGTCTCTGATGATCCACTTTTACTAGCTGACAAGTGGTGCATTTAGAAACAAACACGGCAATATCTCTCTTCATCCCTCTCCACCAATACTGTCGTCTCATATCTTGGTACATTTTTTCCCCACCGGGATGTACCGCGAACCGTGAGCCGTGCGACTCTGCCATCACCTCGTGTCGCAATTCCTCCCCTTCCGAAACTACCAGTCTGCCATTGAAGCGTAATCCCCCATCTGAGCTAACGGTATAGGACTCGTCTCCCTCTGTTAATAATCGAACTATCTGCTCCTGACAGAACGAGTCATCTGCTTGTTCCTTTACCACTCTCGTTACAATCTGCGATGTAACAGTCATCACTGACATGAATGATCTAGCCACTGCATCCTGGTGTCCCAACTCCTTCCACTTTGCCTTCCACACCTCTGCCACCTCATCTATTAGCCTACGGCTCAACGCGTCTGCTACCACGTTAGCCTTCCCCGGGTGATATTGGATATCAAACTGATAATCCTTCACAAACTCAATCCACCTTCGTTGCCGCATATTCAACTCCTTCTGCGTGAATAGGTACTGTAGGGACTTGTGGTCCGTGAACAATCGAAACTTCTCCCCCAAAAGGTAATGTCTCCAAATCCGAAGGGCAAATACTACTGCCGCTAACTCCAAATCATGAGTGGGGTAATTCTTCTCGTGAGTCTTAAGCTTACGAGAAACATAAGCTATGGCCTGACTCTCCTGCTATAATACACCTCTAAGTCCTTATAAGGACGCGTCGGTGTAAACTAGATACTCAACTCTCAGTCTCGGCAATGCTAGCACAGGTGTTGAGGTCAACTTTTCCTTCAACTCATCGAATGCCAATTGACAGGAATCACTCCAAATGAACGGCACACCTTTACGAGTCAGATGTATCAAAGGACCTGCTATTTTCAAAAATCCCCGAATGAACCTCCTGTAGTATCCTGCTAGGCCCAAGAAACTACAGATCTCAGTTGGTGTCGTGGGCTGTCCCCACTCCCTCACCGCGGATACCTTCCCCGGATCAACCGATATTCCCCGGTCAGAAATAATATGTCCCAAAAATTGAACCTCCTTCAGCCAAAACCCACACTTCTCATACTTTGCATACAGCTCGTTCTGACGTAGTGTCTGCAAAACCTGCCTCAAATGCTCTGCGTGCTCCTCCTCTGTTTGGGAGTAAACCAGAATATCATCAATGAAGACAATGACGAACTGATCAAGGAACTCTCTGAACACCCTATTCATTAAGTCCATAAACATGGCTGGAGCATTGGTCAAACCAAAAGGCATAACCCGAAACTCGTAGGAACCATATCTCGTTAAGAACGCAGTCTTCGAGACGTCCTTTTCCCTGATACGCAACTGATGGTACCCTGATCGCAAATCAATCTTTGAGAAGAAATAAGTTCCTCTCAACTGGTCGAATAAGTCATCGATTCGGGGCAACGGATACTTATTCTGTATCGTGACTTTATTCAACTCCCGGTAATCCACACACAACCTCAACGATCCATTCCTTTTCTTCACGAACAACATAGGGGCACCCCACGGTGAAGTACTCCTCCGTATAAACCTCTGACCCAATAACTGTTCAATCTGATCCCATAACTCTCTCATCTCAGCTGGAGCCATAAGGTAAGGTGCGCGGGCAATTGGCCGAGTGCCCGGCGCCAAGTCGATCACAAAGTCTATCTCTCTACTCGGAGGTAATCCAGGTATATCCTGAAATACGTCGGCAAACTCTCGAACAACCGGAATCGAATCAAGTGGTATCACCACTTCCTTATAGGTCTCCTCCTCTATATAGTACAAATGAGTGGACGATCCTCCCTCAGGACGAGGCATCGCCACTAAAAACATCTCCTGCTCGGGAATGGCAAAGATAATACATCTACTAAAACAATCAATCATGGCTCGGTACGCAACAAGCCAATCCATACCAATAATGGCATCATACTCGGTCATCTCTAATACTAACATATCCGCGAGTAAAGTAAACCTCCCGATCTCTATACCCACATCTCTACATACACGTGAAATCATGGAACCCCTACTCAACGGCGAATCTACACAAGTAACCGTACTCTCGGCGGTGTCTAATAGCCCAATGGTACGTGCAAATCTCATAGCAATAAAACATTGTGTAGCCCCCGTGTCAAACAAAATACGCCCCATAGTCCCCTAAATAGAGAACATACCCTCAATGGTTGGTGGATCATGTGGGGCTGCGGCCTGCTGGAGCTGATATACTCTCCCATACTGAAGCTGCCCCTGCTGAACTGGGACTGCTGGAATGGGTGGTAATGCTGCCATCTGCGGGGGTGCTGGAAGGGCGGCGGGAAACATAGGTCTCTGTGGCTCCTGTCGAGCACCCTACTGCTGCTGCGGGGCCCTGACCCTATCCGGACAGTCCTGGCATTTATGGCCAGTCTAGCCACAAACGTAACACTTCCCCGGGAAGTTCCCCCCTCTCTGTCCCTGCTTCCCCTGACCCTAGTGGCTGTTACCATTCCTCCCCTGGCCCTGCTGCCCTGCTGAAACTGCTGTTGACCATTCTGACCCTGCAGGTTCTGATGGCCGTTCGGACCCTGATGGCCCTGCTGGAAACCTCCCTGTCCGTGTCTAAAATTCCCCGATCTGAACCTCTTATGATCCCCCTGCTTGGAACCCTGATCACCCTACCTCTGCCCCTGAACAGAATGTGCCCCACTGGCACCATTTCCCCCAGTCCTGCCCTGATGGCTGGACTCTCCTGACCTCTTGCTCTCAGCCATGTGAAAGCGATGATCCTGGCAGTGTAACAGTGCAGCGTTAACCATGTCAGAATAACTGGCCAACGAGAGGTTCCCCAATAAATGTTGACGGATCCTCCAAGTCAACCCGTCTGTAAACTTTTGTATCTTCTTCTCCTCTATCGGTATCTCATCCGGGACAATATTCAACAGATTTGTGAATTCGGCCTCATACTCGGCCACAGTCTTACCCTCCTGCTTGAGGCTCATCAACTTCCTTCTCATCTCTGTGTGAACAGCTGACGGAAAATACTTGCGGTCAAACCGCACCCAAAACTCCTATATAGTGAGAGTATCTCTCTCCTCCACGGCGGTAATAGACTCCCACCACTACAGTGCAGATCCAACTAGCTTGAAGGTAGCTAATATCTGCTTCTAGACATCGGTGCACTCATACATCCTCAAGTGCCGCTGAATGTCCTTCCTCCATTGACTCGAAACCACAACATCGGAGCTACCTGCGAACTCCGGTGGGTGTGCTTTCTGAAAAGCATCACGTACACGTTCCCAAGCAGACGGAAATGCAT
Organism: Sambucus nigra; assembly: GCA_949130495.1. Taxonomy (NCBI): domain Eukaryota; kingdom Viridiplantae; phylum Streptophyta; class Magnoliopsida; order Dipsacales; family Adoxaceae; genus Sambucus; species Sambucus nigra. The sequence continues at coordinate 239,373,390 of OX422208.1, read as the reverse complement.
GTGCCTGAACTGGCGCGGCTGCTGGCGCCTGAGGTGGTGCCTGCTGAACTATGGCTAGTGAGGCATTTACCGCCTGGGCCACAATGGCTACAACCTCGGTGGCATTCATCGTACCCTGAACTGGTGCGGGCTGTGGTTCTGGCGTTGCATCTCTGGGAACCCGTTGTGCACGTCGTGGAGGCATTTGAAACAAGAATAAAGTCTATAAGTTCGCAGTTATAAAATCAAAATAGCTGAAGAACGTAGCATATACAAAAGAATACAACAGTCCTAAAACATAGGGCTCTACATCAAAGAAAGCTCAGCGAAAACATAATAAGCCATACAGATCCTAAAGGACACTAGAACCTGATGCTCTGATACCACCTGTGGTACCCCGACTAATTAAATACTAGGTAGCTACTCCTTTATTAAATTAAATCAAAATGCCAAGTTGGCTCATTTAATAGCATCACTGTCGAAAACATTTTAATGATTACTAACCACCTAGTATTTAAAAAGTGAGTTGCCAAATTTTAAGTTAACTCTGATTAACATACAATAAGAGGATAATGAAAGAATAACAATCATTCACCATAACAAAGCAATAGAATAACCAACACAATAATAATAAGTCCGGAGGAAAAACTCCTCACAACAATCCCACAACTGAACTACGTAAAACAATGTAACCTGAATTAATTATATGCCAAAAGTCTAAAAATCTGATATAGGAAATGTTTCTAATAGAAATGGGCGACATGCCCTACAACTGATGAAATCTGAATAGAGTCGAGATAGATGAAGCGTCTACTAGCAAAGTCCTGTAACTTCCACAAACAGCTACAGCTCGTCACCTGAATGAAAGTCCTATGCATGGTGTCCTTGTGGCTGGGCACCTAAAATGGTTTTTACAAAAATAGATTTGAAAGCAAACAGGTCAGAGCCTAAAAGTGGAGAGTGTTTTAAAAATAGCAAGTGCTTTAATGACATTAAAACAATGAATGCAAAATACATGTTAGGACGTGCACTCACATGAAATACTCACCTCTCGACTAATTTTGTGCACTCCTAACGTACCGTACCCATCTAAGTAACATACTTATCTAACCAAACCGTAATAAGTTCTGCCCCTTACTACTCGATTCTTATTATGCATTCTAGCGTTATCAACTAAATAGAGGGCTTTACTTAAACTCGGATTCTCGATTATTATCAATACAATTCATTAAAAGTTATCCCTTTATAGTTACTCAAAGCGTTTCCGTATTTATACTCACAATACCAACATGAAAGTTCTCATTAATTTAAGTGTATACTATTCACGTCATAAATATACAATACAAGCACCCCGAGACTAAGCTGCGGTGCACACATACTCTGCTATCCATCCCGGTACATCACGTACATAAGGATCACGCATTCCGAATCTCTCAGGAATCGTTCTCAGATAACAACAATCACAAACAATGGAGGCGAACACAGTCACATCACATGGGTCATGCACATACCTACGCTCCCACGATCAGCAGACTTATTAATTCCCCAATAAGTCCTTCTCTGGCCTATGTTCTCGAGGTACCAATCTATATCCCCCCGTAGGCACACAAAGATTAGATGGCCCTAAACGAACGCAAACCTCCCGTGATAGCAAGTATGGTAGGTATGCCATACACATCAAATCATATATACTAAGCATTCACACATCTTAGTTATTGCCATATTTATTTTAGTGGTATAATTCTCGTTCTTATACCCACACGCTTGTCCCCGGTTTATACGTCACCCAATATCCTCACGTCGTAATTTGTACTCATGTTCTAACCCATAAATATCATTTGGTTCAAACCGCACTTCTATATCTTACTCCCCAATATATCCCAAATGTCCCAACTATGTCAATTAGTCGTCAAGGAAATGTCAACTCTACCATTTAATAAGGTTACGGAACACTCGAAATCAAATCAGGCCAAAAAGGCCAAACTGTCCTCTCATTAGAAGTCTCGTTCGAACAAGGTTGGTTCGAACGAAAGTTCGTTCGAACGAACTGGGCATCTAATGAGATCTCATTTGAACAAAAGGCATCGAACGAACATCCCTCTCGTTAGAAGGCAAACTGTCAACTCGTTAGAAGCTCGTTCGAACGAGCTCGTTTGAACGACCTGGGCAGGTCTTCTAACGAGGTGACAGTTTGAGCCCAGAAAATTCCTATTACATTTTTCCAATTTTTCTTCACCTCTAATCTCATCTAAATGTCATTCCAACAAGGTTTCAAGGTTTCTAATCATCCCTAAACATATTAAATTCGTATAACAACATTTATATGGGGTCTAATCATCCCAAACCACATCTAAATCCTCAATACAACCAATTTTCCCCAATTTTCAAGAACATGAACCCTAGAAATTTAAAGTCTTCCATAGTTATAATTAAATCCGTTTTTGCATATAAAAATTAGTAATTCTCTTAGTTAAATCATCCAATAACAGTTCTACATGCAATCCTACCTTCAAATCTGAATTCACAACTCCAATTTCATGGGTTTTTATAGATCTCCCAAAAACAATACAATTATATGAATTTTCTACACATGGAATAAGCATTCTTTGCAAAAATGAAATTAAACCACTTGCCTCTAATCTTTCTCTGAATTTGATGTTGGATTGATGAAGGTTGATTTGTTCTCTCTCTCTCTCTCTCTGCAAAACTTTCCTTTCTTTCTCTCTCTACCAGCTTTTCTCTAAGGATTACAATGGTGGTTAAGGTTGCCCTAGGAAGTTCTTTCAAAACTCATTCCAATAACCCCCGTAGCCCATTAAGTCATAAGGTGTAGTTAGTGGGTTTAGTGGGTAAAGTCCAAATTAGATTTTTAATTCCTAATTTTCGTGGGTTTTAATTCTCAAAATTCCAAAATTACCAAACTACGCTTTTACGTTGCCGGTATGGCCTAAAAATACCCCGGGACCCAAACTAAACCCCAGGCTAGTGTTTTCTGACTATTTCGACCCTTCCGGACGCGTTGGCGCACTCAAAATGACCATATGGTTGATCGAAATAAAATTCACTTTTTTAATTAAAATAATTATATTCCTAACGCGACTGTCACATGCGTCCCAACAAAATTTCCAAATTGCCGTATTTCAATCTCACGACAAATTTCACAATTCAATAATCATATATAGCCATATATACTCATTAAAATCAAATACCAACTCGCATCTCGCTAGTATTTTTATCCGGATTAATTTCCAATTGATACACATTTAATTCAATTAATCCCATAAATAAATATCATAAAAATACGGGGTATTACATATATCTACTGCCCGGGTACCCAACCCATGTGCTAACATCCAAACATCTCCCATAAATACTTGTCTCTCAACACAAAAGTATATATGCTTACCCTTATGCTACTAAAGACAACATAAAATACCGCGCCCTTACTATCACTAGTCCTAGCGCAAAGTAAACCCCGAGCTATCTCTCTTTGCTCGAAATTAAATCTAACCACCCTGATTCACTTCAGTAAACATCCCCACTTACCGGGATAAAATGTGAGAACACAAAACTTCACTATGTGCTATCATACCACGCAATACAACATATATATATATATCCACATATATAGGATATACGCCCTCTCAGGTGATACCTAGTACCTACCATACCCTGGTGTCGCGAACACCAAAATTTTACACCACTATCCACCATAGTTAAATTCCATCGCTATCCAGCTGATTTTTTTTTTTTTAGGAAATGTTATCAACCCTACTCCCATAATTATCGAAAGGAGTAATTCCTCGCATAATTCAAACTTTCACTCAGTGTACACCTTCACTCTTCCGTGAAGAACACCAAGGAACTCCGTTACTCTACGAAAAGTTTATCGACATGCTTTGGCTACTACCGCCAACGTACTCACTAAATTCGACTCACCCGCGAACTTTAGTGAAAAATAAGACTTATATTGTGACATCCTCCCTGTCACTCAAAAATATACCCCATGCCCCTAGGGTAAAAATAATTGCCTCTATACTCTAGCTGCAATGGCTGGTTCTCGGGTTTTGGAGCATCTTCTCCCTGCCCGAATGCACCCATGACTTGCTTTAGTGACTGTACATCCAGGACCTCGTCCTGTAGTTGCCCCTGCCTTGCTTAAGACAATCTCTCTTCAAGTTTCTCGCTTTACCCACCGATGAAACACCGTCTAATACATTCACCCTGCCACTGGTCCCTTCTATGCCGACCTTGTTGAATTCCCTGGTCATCCTGCCGATAGCCTCCAGTTCTAAATCATTTGGCGTGGTTTCCCTGTCGAAAATCCTGCCCGTGATCTCCCCCAGTCTGCTGCTGGGATACCCCACTGGTATTGTTCCCTCCTGCCTTATCCGACTGGCTAGTTTCCACTCCCCTCCCGCTTCCTTTCACGTGGAAGCGATATTCCCGACAGTGCCGGAGTGCTGCGTTAATGACATATGTATAATTTACTAATGTGGAATTATCAATTAAAGGTTGTCTGATTCTCTAGAATAACCCGTCCATAAACTTTACTTTCTTTCTCTTTTCCTTGCTTACGTCATCTGGTACAAAATTTTCTAACCGAGTGAATTCTTCCTCGTAATTGGCCACTTAACGGTCCCCTTGAGTCATCTCACAAAATTTTCTCCTCGTTTCGGTCTCAACCCCTGGAGGAGAATACTTGCGGTCGAACCGCACCCAAAACTATGCAATAGCTAGCGTGTCCCTTTTCTTAACTGTGGTGATCGACTCCCACCACTGTAGCGCTGCTCCCACTAAATTAAAAGTGGTTAGCATTTGCTTCCGCACCTTATCACAATCTCCCATGCGTAGGTGACACTGGATATCTCTCTTCCTTGACACGCTAGTACTATCGCTGAACCCCCTCACAGCTGTGGTGGGTTCCTACTAAAAATATCCTCTCTTTCCTGTTTCCACCCCGACGACCCCGCTTGAGTCTGAACATCCGGCGCCACTAACACTTGTGGCGGCTCCCGTGGAAAGTACCCTGCCGTTGTGACCACCGTCATTTCAACTGTCTGTGCCACTATTTCAGTTACCTGTGCTGTCAAAATCATCTCTGGCTGTAGCTGCGGTAACTCTTGCTCCTAACGAACCTCCCTCGTCTCATCTCCCCCTACTGCCCTAGTTGCTCTCTCTCTCCTGGGCATCATCTGGAACGAGAATCGAATTTGTATGAGTTCACTCTCAAATATAAATTTGGCAGAAGAACGTATATGCGCATACGTATGAGAATACAACAATCCTATAATAGGGCTCTATATCAAGGATTGCTAAGCCGAAACGTGAAAAGCCGCACAGATCCTAAGGACACTAGAACCTGATGCTCTGATACCATCTGTGACACCCCGCCTAATAAAATATCGGGTGATCAGTCCTATACCAAATTAAAACAGGAATCCCAGTTGGATCATCCTTAGCATCACTGTCGAAAACTTTTTAAAATATACTAACCACCTAGTATTCCAAAAACTGATGCCAAATTTTAACTTTTTAATTTAACAAAATAGTACATGCGAAATTAAATATAAACCATTCACACAACTAAATAAATCAACTGAATAATTAATTTAAATAACTTGCCGAATAAACCATTGACCACCAACGTAAAATAATCCAATACAAACATCGAACACCTGAAGGATTACATCTGAAAACTGTACTGAGAAGTCTGGGCGACAAGCCCTAAATAAAACTGAACTGAGAAATGATTCCTACTCTAGAAATGAATGAACGATGCGTCTAATCCAAACTTCTGCTAGAATCCACATATGCTGTAGCTCCGTGTACCTGGAATAGAATATCAATACCGGCGTCCCTGTGGCTGGACACCTAAAAGGTTTTGAAAATAGTTTTATAGCAAGGGTTAGAACCCAAAACATTTTGAAAATATTTAGCAAGTGAATTAACTGCAGTAATTTAAAAGGCATGAATGCGCTTCATATTTAAGTTAGTGTCGCACTCTCTTGTGGACATTCTCACCCCTCCACTATTGTGCACACCTACCGGTTACCCTAACCCCACCTAGTTGTACTACCCCGTTCAACTAGTCCTGGTATAACCATCTCTTGCCATACTACTCTAACCCGAGTATAATGATTCTTGAATTATAAGTTATCTCACAATTAACTTACTTAATTCTTCTTATATATTAGCATATAACTGTGTCACTAGTTAGATAAAGTAAATACATCACACACTGTATTATTACCCATATATAATATTTACTACCATTATATACGTACCTTTACCACAATATCCACACATATAATATACGTACATCCATCCCTTAGAATATACCCTCGCCGGATGATTCCCTCTAAAATGATATCGCACTAGGTGTGCTCACAAAACCTAGTTACCCAAGTTGGAATCGCTCACCAACTTGGCCCAAAATATAAACGTAGTGGAGGCGGTCATATTCATTCCCTGAAAGTGAGATATATCCCTCACCCATATATACCGGACGCTATGACCTGGGGATATACTCGCCCTACACCTCAAGCTAGGGGATTCACCCACATCGCGCAACCTCCCTTGATAGCATTTGAGTATATAAATTGAATAAATATCTAGTCACTGATATTTAATATCACACACAATATATACACGTATATATATACTATCGCTAGACCGTATATATATAATATAAACCTCGGCTTTACCGTGTACTCAAAATTCCGTACACTGCCTTTAATTTAATATCACACACAATATATGAACACGTATATATATACTATCACTACACCGTATATATATATATATAATATAAACCCCGGCTTTATCGTGCACTCAAAATCCCGTACACTGCTTGTAATTTCCTGAGTCTATGGCCCGACTCAACGTAATTAATTTTCTCACTTAATAATTTATCATCCTCCCGAGTCTAGGTCCGACTCTAATATAATTAATTCACGCCTCAATTAATATATTACTTTCCCCGAGTCTGTGGTTCGACTCTAATTAAATTAATTAACACACCCATTAATTTAATACCTCCCCGAGTCTACAATCCGACTCTAATTAAATTAATTAACACACTTATTAATGTAATACCTCCTCGAGTCTACAATCTGACTCTAATTAAATTAATTAACACACCCATTAAGTTAATACCCACCCGAGTCTACAATTCGAGTCATATTTAATTAATTTACATGTTAATTAATCAACACAAATCCGAGTCTGTGGTCCGACTCTAATATAATTAATTTACACAATAATTAATTTATACCAAATTGAGTCTGTGGTCCGACTCCCAATTAATTAATTTAGATATTAATTAATTTATACTAAACTCCGGGTCTACAACCCGACCCTAAACTAATTAATTACAACATCAATTAATTTAATATTTTTTCGAGTCTACCCTCCGACTCTACCTTCATTAATTATCACATCCATTAATTTAATAACTTGGTGTCACCCAACCATTATCCCCGGACTCACTTACTTAGCCCGTAACTTAATATTTCTCGATTATTTGTTCCTATCACAAGGAAATACACAATAGGCATTCACAACCCAAGTAATCCTATAAAACAGTAGGTATTTACACAACCCAATTCTTCATACTTGTACGTAATATATTTCTCTCTAATATTCACCGCACTTGTTTGCTTTACGAATTTATTTCACTTTCGTATTAATTCAAGTATTCACATAACTCTAAGGGTCCAAGTTACCCCTTGTTATATCAATTCAGTAGTTACCCTTGTTAACCCACTGACCTAACGAATTTAAGCTCGCTCACGCTTTTCCGTAATTATTTCTTATCATCTCGAATTAGAGTACGTCACAACCAAGCCTATGAATCTCCACCTTAACTCTCTCACAAAATTAAGGTTCAACACTCAGTTATAGACCTACTTCCATATCATTATTCCATCAATATATTTCACCAAGGTCCCAAACACTTCCCCGATAAAATTTTAGACATTTGAGGCTTAAAAAGAAAAATCTCAAATTTTCTGGCCGATTAAACACCCTCTAATAAAATTTCGATTTCTCCCTCTACAGAACTTCGATTGACCTGATTCCAAGTTCATTGGATAGCTAAGAGAAATATCTTTCCAGTAATGTATGGTTAACACTCTAATTCGAAGTAGAATACAAATCGCACACGTTTAAAGTCACATCGAAATTCTGGCAGATTACTATGTTAACAGATCAAACACCCTGTAGTAAAATGTCGATTACTCCCTCTACAGAACTCCAATTGATCTGATTCCAAGTTCATTGGATAGCTAAGAGAAATAACTTTCCAGGAATGTATTGTTCATACTCTAATTCGAAGTACAACTCAAATGGAATACGTTTAAATTTGTGTCAAAAATTCTGGCAGGTTGACATCTTGTGTTCATCAATTAAACCCTAAGTCATTCAAGATTCATGTTCTTCATCCAAGAACTCGTAAAGATTCCATGTTAATCATCAATTATATTCAAATTACATTTCATCTTTACTTAGGGATATATAATACACCTATTTCTTACTTTGAATCTCATTCAATAGCTATATGAACAAAACTCCCATTTTTATACCCATTTATCCCCAAAACGAATTTTGGTTTACACATCACTATGATATGAATTGATTATCATCAATTTAGGGATCAAAACAGTTAACCACTTGCCTGTAAGTATTCGTAGTGTCTGATCCGTTGGCGTAGTCCCTCAATTTGGCTCCAAAATCCTCAAATTGGCTTTTGCTAAGCTTTCCCCCAATTTTTCTCTCAAGCCCTAGGCTTAGAATTGTGTTGGCTCCTGATTTCCTAATCCCTCACTTAGGTTAAAACCCTCAATCACGTTTTTCACGTAATGGGCCTAATTGAAATAGCCCAAATCACCTCGTGTGGGCCGACTATGCTCAAAAATGCCCCGAGATCCAATTACTACCCCCGGGTACTCTTTTCTGACTATCTCGACCCATCCGGACACAACCGCGTACTCAGAATTGTTATTCGAATTAATTTATAAAAATCCTTATCTGACACCGAATTTAGTCTATACCGACTCCTGGCTGGGATAAGTGCATATCCCGTCATTAATACCCGAAATGACGCAATTAAATTATTACTATTCACTTAGTAAATAAATTTCCCTAAACATTAACCATTCACTCCCCGATTAATATTTAAATATATATATTGCCATAATTAATTCAATTAAAATTACAACACACAAGTAATTTAAAATTTCCGAATTAATTAAATATTAAATGTGCAAAAATACGGGGTGTTACACCATTTATCCCTTAAGTAAATTCAGTAGGTATCTCACTCAAGGCCTACTGGTCTCGGTCCTACGTTCCCTTAATTTTCCATAATAAGAAATCAGTATTCGAATAAACATTTATTACTCGTTAAGCTTAATCACTTTTAGCCTTAAGTTCTCCTCGTGTGACTAACCTCAAACCCAACATTAATCTACTGGTAATTATTATATCTCTCATTAGGATTTTAAAATTAATTCAAAGGTCAACCCAATTATTTCCCATGAGTTCTAAGAAAAAAGGGGAAAATTGTGACAATCTAGGAAACCGAATCGATTCGACCTTGGTCCGAATCAATTCTCTTTTCGAATCGATTTGGCCAAGGTGCCGAATCGATTCGCCGTAGTAGTTATCATCTTCTTCCCTACACTGTTACAGGAATACTCCACTATTAAACCTCCAATCCAATGTTAGATTATCCCAAACTCCCAACCAAAGGTTTCTAACATTATATTAACATGTATCAATGATTTTTAGCGTATTAGAATCTTTAAATCATTACGGAAAAACCCCAAATTAGATTTAATCAAGATTTATTTCTAAAAAAAACTAGATTATTATTCTGGTTCAAGAACCTCAACATAATTCCAGATTTCTTCACAAATTTCATGATATTTCTCATCAAAATTCATCTACATATATCAAGGATCAAATACATTGTCATTCCTACCCAAGAATATGAATTATATCTCCAATTTTTTAAGATCAAGTTTCATAAGAAATCATGATATTCTAACATGGATGGTGTATCAAATCAAAAGTTAGCAAGATAAACACTTGCCTTAAAGTGGAAGTCTGATTCCTACAGAATTGGTGGTGGAATTTGTGTTCTCCTCCTCCCGATCTACAATCCGATGGCGGTGGTGGTGCAAGAAGGTTGTTTTTGGCCTTGGAACCCTAGGGATAACTCTCTTTCTTCCTCCTGTGACACCCCTTTGGTTTGGTAATCGATAACCTTAATTCCCTTGATGTGTTATCAGATATAATCCTATAATTTTTGTGGGTTTATTACCTCCAAATTTTGAAAAGATTGAAATACCCCTCTAGGATGCCAGTTTTGCCTAAAAATGCCTCGGGACCCAAACTAAAACCACAGGTAGACTTTTTTGACTATCTTGACCCTTCCTGAAACACTAGCGCACTCAAAATGACCATATGCAATAACAAAAGTGAAATTATATTTTATTTGCCAAATTGAGTCCCCATAAGACTGACACGCACGTCCGGACTAAATTTACCGTAAATATCGTATCACTCACTCACGATAATTATAATATTTCCTTATCATTATTATCACTCATTCACTAAGTAATATTCAATATAAATAAATATTAACCGTTATCTCTCCAATTAATATTTATTTACTAGATTAATTTTTCCAATATAATTTAATTAATCTCAAATAATTCTCAATATAAAAATTAATAAAATTATGGGGTGTTACAGACATCTCTGACTATCTTACTGGCTACTCCATGGAAGAAGACGATGTTTGCATATCCGAGTTCCCGGATGAAGATATCTTTTTCACCTCTCAGGAAGACCTCCGGTGGTAAATGTTCTTTGACGGCGCTGCCAACAAAAAAGGATATGGCATTTGGATACTTCTGATCACCCCTGATAACTCTCACAATCCCATTGCCATCAAGCTGGATTTTCCCTACACCAACAATATTATCGAATACGACGAATACGTGGCATGCAAGTAGGCCTCAATGTCTCTCTCGAGAAAGGTATCTAATTCCTAGATGTCTACGGGGACTCTACCCTTGTCATCGAACAAGTCCTTAGAATATGGAAAGTCAAAGATTAAAAACCCTTACCCTTTCATGACCACCTAGAAGAGTTGGCCTCCCAGTTCTGAGATATTACCTTCCACTACTTGCCCTGAGTAAGGAATATCTTAGTCGATGCTCTTGATACTATCACCTCCATGATCAACATGCTTGAGAGAATAACGATAGCCCCTTTCATAGTCCAAAAATAAGCTAAATCGACCCACTACTACTACATTGAGATCGTCACCGAAGAGGATTCTGACATGGACAAATTCTAGTATTATGACATTTGGCGCCTCGTCAAGCACGGTAGGTACACCCAAAATGCCAACAAGAAAGACCGAGCGACCCTTCGCAAACTGGTTGCCCAATACATTTTTTGCGGTAAGGAACTGTTCAAGAGAAACTTTAATGGAACCTATCTGCACTGCATCGCGGGGGCTGACATTGAATAAATAAATCAGAAAATTCACAGCGGAGAATGCAGACCCCACATGAATGGCCATATGCTCGCCATAAAGATTATCGAACAGGGGTACTATTGGACTACCATGGTTCAGATTATACTGCCTATGTCTGGAGATGCCTTAAATGCCAACAGTTTGCCAATATCTAGGACTTAGCTCCATGAGAATTATACAACATGACTTTTTCTTTATCGTTCTCCACCTAGGAAATTGATATCATAGGGAAAGTCACACCCAAAGATTCTAATGGGCACGAATTCATCCTTGTTTTCATTGATTACTTCACCAAATGGGTCAAAGTCGAGTCATATGTAGTGTTGAATGCCAAAAAGGTAGCCAAGTTCATACGAAAGAACATCATCTATTGACAAATGGTTTCGCACAAGATAGTATCAGATAACGGGTTACATTTTAAGGCAAAAGTTACAGAATTGGTCGATAAGTATGGGATTCACAGACACAAATCTTATCCCTACTGACCACAAACTAATGGTGCAGTTAAAGCCGCCAACAAGAACCTCAAAGCAATCATCAACAAGATAACCAAAAGTTATCGAGACTGGGCTGATTGGATCCCTTACGCTCTCTGGGGCTACCGCACTTCGGTCTGAGCATCTACTGGGGCAACCCCTTAGTCTCTAGTATACAAAATGGAAGCAGTCCTACCCGTTGAATTCTAAATACCTTCATTATGCATCATGATTGAAAGGAAAGTCAACGAGGAAGACTAGTATCAGAGCCGTTTCGATGAGTTTTCGCTCTTAGATGAAAGAAGGCTAAAGGCTGTATATCATCTATAAGGATACCATCGTCGAATAACGCGATCATTCAACAGGAGAATCAAGGACCATGGTGTCCACGAAGGGGACTTATCCCATAAAGAAATGAAAGAACCCATCTGGGACTCTAGAGGGAAATTCAAGCCTAACTGGAATGGCCCTTACATCGTGAAGAAGATCTTGTCCAATGGCACCTCTATGCTCACTGACCATGACGAAAAATAGATGGCATGTCCAGTTAACCTGGACCCACTTAAGAAAATTCACCCTTAATTCGAAATCTCGTAGCACTACAACTCCTCTCATCCCCCTTCTATTCTAAAAATATATATTCTTTATTATTCTCTAAAAAAACTTTTGCTTTCAATATGAAACTCAAAAAAATTCAAAATGTCCAAAGGTATGTAGGCAACTCATATGCTTTACATGAGAACGGTGCCCTTTTTTCACAAAATGTTGTTCTTTTCTTACCTTCGAGAACAACATTTCATTTTATCATTTACATGAATAAAAGGATTATGTATGCCTTAGCGATTGGTATAGATAATTCAAATGAAAAACTCATCAAGAGGCAAAAAAAATAATTAAAATCCATTTTTATCATAAATGGAAGAATTTAGTACAATTACAAGAAATATCAGCGTAAGGAGTCAAAGAACTACCCCCACGAACCAAGCTATCCCTAAAATAAAACTAACCAAACCTTTCCAAATTTATTCCCAAAAACCCCAAAACAACCAAACACGTCTCCATCACAAAAACTTCACAAATAAACATCATCTTCCCTATTCACAACAGTCGGAAGACCCCAGCCCATCATCATCATCTGCCTTTTGAGGCCCCTAAACTTCCCCTGCCTGATTGGTATACCGAAGGCGCTCCATGGAGCGATAAGCCCGGACCAGCCCTGTCACACCCCAAACCCAAATCCATTTTAATCATTTGATTTACAATAATTAAATCATAATATCCAACCAAATGAGATATAATTCATTTCACGATTATTATGTATAATTTACACAATGAACATAATCCGATCCTCTGTACCATAATGTATTTAACATCAAAGTCATAATTAGAGGATCGTAGTCATAATTAGAGGATATACAATACTATGATTAACTATTATAATCATCAAATCAAACCATGGTAACTCTTTATATACAATGTGTGGGTGAAATGAAACCATAATTGTGACAATAACAAAAATAGCACATCTAACCCCAGCTCTCTCTGACAGTGCAACTCTCAAAATCGTCCATTATATGGTATCCTAGCTGGCAGTAACACGACATGAAAGATGTTAAAATACAAAGATTAAGCTAAAAGCTTAGTAAGGCACTCCTTCCCTGCTGTAAAATAGCAGTTCTACATCAAGCTGTTGGATATAAAATCCAACAATCCCTCCCGTTATGGCAATAAAAATCCTAAAACAAAAGTTCCAACAAATCCTTTTCATAAGACAAAATAAATCATTGGATCTTTGTCCAATTCCAATCCTGAATCATAAGACCCAACCGATTCCTGGATATTTAATTATCTAAGAAAATACTAAATATTGAAGTATTCAAACCAATCCACTCTTACTGCTATATTCATATCCACCATATCATTTTCATATTTATATATGTGAAACAATCATAAATACACTCACCTTGGCAATTTAATGGGTTTCCCCCTTGCCTTTGTCTGGCACATGTTCAATAGGTTCTTCTTCCCTTCTTATCATTCCTACAATATTAGTATGATCATAAGAATATTCGTAATCCAAATTATAACTTAAATGTAACGCAATTCATAAGCATCGGGTGATCCCATACAAATTATTTATCATAAATGAAGTTCTTCCTACATTCATGTCAAGATATTTAACATATTCAAATAATAGCATAAATCAAAATCAACCATTTTAATTCAATATTTATCATATTAGGTTTCCAATACAAAAGACATATTTCAAGTTTCCAGGAGTAAGATATGCCCATTTCTTCATAACATAGTAAATTTGCCATATAAACCCCTCTAGTATACAGTGAAGTTCCAAGAATTTTCATAATTTGTTTACATCACAAATTTCTATGATTTTCCATCTATTTTCCACAAACATACTGAATAATACAAAATTAAAGTTTCATAATTTTTAAATTTCATTTTATATACCAAATGACACACCAAACTCGGTTTTTGTGAGCACAAACCCTAAGGACAGCAACTATGTATCAACTTACAACAATCACCAAGGTCTAACCACCGGGAGTAAAATTATAATTTTCGGATATGCTTTGCATATGTGAGTCTAGTTTCATACTCAGCTGGAATTTCTCAATTCCAGAAGGGACACAGAAAGATATAGAAGTATGAATACACAAGGTTTCTAAACAAGGCAATATAAAGGGTTTCTACATTCAACTTTCTTCAAACTTATATCTATCAATACACATACACCGAGGCATGAAAGTTTAGTAAAAAATTGATGATTTCTATCATTTCAATCATTAATACAAAAAAATAATATTTATGGATAGAATTACCATAGGGACTCTTACGTAATTTTCTATGGATTTTTCTCAATTTTTCTCCTCACATTCTTCTTCCTTAACTGCAGAATTCTCTTTGATCAATATAAAACTTTCCAAAACTGAAACATGGGTTAAATTTTCTGAAGAAATAGGTGAGATTGAGAGGTTCTAGTTGGAAAGAGATACCTTCCTTTCCAACCAACCGAATTAAACCATTTGTCTTACTAAAAGACAAATTATCACTTAAACGTAATGGACCGATTTTCCCTCATTCGTAATTTTGGTATAACTTCTTACTCAAACATTTGTTTAACACATCGTTTATTGCATTACAAATCGAACTCATATATATACAATTATCTAGTTTTCACCTTAAGTCAATTATTATATTACAAAGGTCAAAACTAATTTCCAACATGAACATTCTTACCGAAAATTTTAAAATCTTGTGTTTGTAACCAACTCGATAATTCATGATTTTTGAAGGTAGGATTAGACTACGTATAATAACCTAACATTATATATATTAATAACACATTATCCATATCACATAAGGTAAGCATCATTCAAACATAATTTATCATAATTATATTCAGGTTGTCACAACCCTCCCCCGTTAGGAGATTTCGTCCACGAAATTCACATACCTTGGTTTCTCGAGTCAAGCAAATATGGATAATGCAGCTTCATTATATTCTCGATCTCCTATATAGCTTATTCCATGGAATTCCATATCCACATAACTTTCACAAGTGGTATTATCTTGGATCTCAACACTTGTTTTTTCCTATCCACGATAGCAAGTGGTTCTTCCACATAGCTCAAGTCTTCCTTCAAATCAATAGGTTGCTCCACCAATACATGTGAAAGATCCTCTACATACTATAGAAACGTGGAAAACATCATGTAATCGGGCTAACTTCGGTGGAAATGCTAACTTTTAGGTAACCCTCCCGAATTTCTTAAAAATTATATAAGGTCCAATGTAGCGTGGAGTTAACTTCCTTTTCTTTTCAAACCTCATATCTCCTTTCCATGGAGATATTTAAAAAAACATATAATCCCCTTTCAGTCATTCCAATTATTTTCATTGTTTATCCTCATAACGTTTCTATCTGCTTTGAGATGTTATCATTCTATCTTGAGTAATCTTCATTTTTTCAGAGGTGACTTCAAATCTGGACACTCTATCTTCCTTTCCCCAACTTCACCCAAACATACAGGTGTACAACACCATATATCATACAATGATTCATATGGATCCATACCAATAGTAGACTGAAAATTATAATTATATGTGAATTATATCAAAGGCATAAATTCATCCAAATTTCCTTTGAAATTAAGCACACGAGCTATAAGCATATCTTCTAAAATCTTTATTGTCCTCTCAGACTGCCCATCTGTCTGAGGATGAAAAGTCATACTAAACTTTAAGTTAGTACCCATAGCATACTACAATCTATCCCAAAATCTAGAGGTAAAAGTAGGGTCCCTATCTAAAACAATATATACATGTTATCTATCCAATCAAATAATCTCATTAACATACAATCTAGCATACCTATCAACTGTATCATTAGTCTTAACTGCTAGAAAATGAGCTGACTTGGTCAACTTGTCCACCACTACCCAAATCGAATCTACCCCTTTCTGAGATTGAGGAAGACCAACCACAAAATTCATCATTACATGATCACATTTCCATTCTGGTATAGGTAATGGTTGAAGCAAACCCACAGGATTCTGATGTTCCACTTTCACTTGTTGACATATAAAGCATCTAGCAATAAAATTAGTCATTTCCTTATTTATATTATTCCACCAATAATGCTCCTTCAAATCCCTATACATTTTAGTACTACCAGGATGCATAGTATAAATGGAATTATGAGCCTCATCTAAAATTTCCTCTTTTAACCCCTCCACATTAAGCACACACAATCGTTTCTTATACAATAAAATTCCATAATGAACAATACAAAAATCATTAGACTTACCATCCCTGAATTCTTGTCATTCCTTCTTAGGAAATGGATCTTGATTTTGCAAATCTCGAATACGGCTAGCTAACAAAGGTCTCACGCTTACATTAGCAAAGAATCATTCCCTTTCTGTTAGCTGTAATTCCACTGCTATAAATCTCAACTCCATAATATGAGAAATTCTATCACACCGAATACAAGATAACCTGTTTGAATCCTTTCTACTCAGAGCATCTACAACTACATTTGCCTTCCCTGGATGGTAGTGAATTCTACAATCATAATCTTTAATTACCTCATCCACTGCCCCTGCCTCAAATTCTACTCTTTCTGAGTAAATAAATACTTAAGACTTTTATGGTTAGTAAAAATTTCACATACTTCACCATATATATAATGACACCATTACTTCAGAGAAAATACAATAGCAGAAAGTTCCAAATCATGTGTAGGATAATTACGTTCATGTGTACGCAAATGTCTAGAAGCATACGTAATAACCTTACCATGCTTCATAAAAACACAACCCAACCCCTGAAATGAAGCATCGGTATAAATAACAAAACCATCTCCACCATGTGGAATAGTAAGAACAGGTGCGGTTACTAACCTCTTTTTCAATTCTTCAAAACTATTTTCACAATCAGAATTCCATTCAAACTTGAAATCTTTTCGGGTTAATTTAGTCATTGGCAAGGTAATGGAAGAAAATCCCTTTATAAACCTCCTATAATACCCCGCCAAACCCAAAAAAACTCCTCACCTCAATCACATTATTGGGCCTCTCCCATTTATAATAGCTTCTACTTTCTTGAGATCAACAAATATACCATCCCCAGAAATAACATTGCCTAAAAACACAACTTGTGATCGCCAAAATTCACATTTGCTAAACTTAGCATACAACTTATTATCTTTCAACACATTCAAAATAGTTCTAAGATACTTTTCATGTTCAACCATATCACATGAATAAATCAGAATATCATCAATAAAAGGATGCAGTACCCAATTCATAAGATCCGTAAATACAATTGGAGCATTTGTCACTCCAAAAGGCATCATAAGAAACTCAAAATGACCATACCGAGTACAAAAGTAGTTTTAGAAATATCACTATCCTTCACCCTCAATGGATGATAACCTAATCGTAAGTCTATCTTTGAAAACACTTTAGCACCCTGCAACTGATCAAAGGGTAGTTGTTCTTAATTGTATCTTTATTCAGTTGTCTCTAATCAATACACAAATGCATAGTACCATCTTTTTTTTACAAATAAAATTGGTTCACCTCATGGAGATACACTAGGCTACATGAACCCCCTATAAATTAAATCCTGCAACTGAATCTTGAGTTCTTTCAATTCAATAGGTGTCATTATATATGGTACCATAGAAGTAGGGGTTGTCAGCGGTGGTAATTTAATACTAAATTCAAATTCTCTTTCTGGATATTCTCTGGGAAACTCCTCTAGAAAATCCCGTACAATAGGAACATCAACTAATTGTAAGGCCCCCTCTTAGTGTCAAGAACATATGCAATAAAGCCCTCACAACCCTTACTCAACTATTTCGTCATCTGAATAGCAGATATGATGCAACTGGGAACAATTTCCCTCCCCCCCCCCCCCATCCCAAATTTAAAATTCAAACTCACTAGGCATATTAAAACCAACTTCTTTATGAAAATAATCCAAAGATGCATGATATTTAGATAACCAATCCATTCCCAGAATTAGGTCAAAATCAGAGATATCTCATGGAAGTAAGTTTATAACTATATCTCGAAACCCCACAGTCAAAACAAAATCATAAAAAACATATTCAACTACAACCGTATCCCATATAGGCATATAAATACCCAAACCCACATCTAAACGAGTACATGGTCTACTCAGATAGCAAAAGCATATGACACAAAGGAATGTGTGGAATCGGGATTAACCAAAACATAAGCACTTTTGTCAGTAACAGAAAGTGTACCTATCACCACTGAAGTAAACTAAGCCTCTTTCATCGTAAAGACTCGTCCATCTAGTCTGGAACCACTAGCTTATCATCTTCCCATATTTGTCGCTCCACTACCTGGAGATAACACTCTGATTGCTGATTCACTAGGTGTTGTTAGAGTCTCTGCCAACTGTGGACAATTCGTTTTAACTTTCCCCACTTGATGAAAATGGTAGCATTCCAGTCCTTTAAGCTTAGGACACTCAGATTTATAATGTCCTTCATCTTTATAAATGAAACATGTAACAACTCCCACTATAGCCTCACTTCTTCCCGACCTCCTAACTAGACTAGAATATCCTCCACCCATGTTATCTTTATCAAATCTCCCATGACCCCTACCACTATCTCCACCACTTCTCTGAAATTTATGAGGTTCCACCTTAACACATCCACCCTCACCTCACTTAGATTGAAATGAGTCAAATCTACTTTTCTTAAAACTCTATCTACTCTCCACCCCTTGGTTCATTTGTATTTCTACTATCATGGCTTTGTTCACCAAAGAAGAAGAATATTTTAACTCATAAGTAGGCACTTTATTTTGAATGGGCCAAATCAGTCCCACTTCGAACTTATTGCATTTCTCTTCCTCATCCTCCACATGCCTAGGAGAAAATCTACGCAAAGTTGTAAATTTAGCCTCATATACCCTCACAAACATGGGTCAAATTTATAAACTCCTTCACTTTCTCCCGCCTTTAAACTTTAAGAAAATACTTAACATAATAATCTTTAATAAACTCATCCCAAGTAATAACATATGTACCTTCCATTCTGGGCACCAAATGTTTGTTGTCTTCCCACTAACATTTGGCCTCTCCTTTTAGCCTAAACACAACTAAATTCACCTTCTGGTTATCTGGACCCTTCATCACTATAAAAATAATCTCCAAGTCTCTAATTGATATCTCAACTTCTGCAGTTTCAATTGATCCTGAATATTCTACAGGATTCAACTTCAAAAATGTTTCATGCATGGTATCTTTAATTTCCTTTCTTAACACTTTCTCAATTTGGCTACAGTCATTGATTCCAGGTATCTAGTCTATTATTTTTCCATTAATGCCATATTTTGTTCTTGTTATTCTGCCATCCTTATCATTGCATGTGCCATTATTTGCATCCATGCAGGCTGCTCATGTTCTCTAGGCCTTCTTGTAACACTCTGCTCTATTTCAGTATCCTCGTCTATATGACAAGCTAGTACCTTTTCTTTATATTGTCCATCCCAAGGTTCCATCTGTAATTATCTATAATACAACAAAGTTCTAACAACCAACATAAACAGTTTATAATACTAAATTATTGGTTAGTACATAAACAATTCAACAATATCATATCAAACCAATAACTGCCATCTAACCATCACACACGTCCAGAATTTATAACCTAGACGCTCTGAAACCACTAATTGTCACACCCCAAAACCCAAATCTATTCTAATAATTTATTTTAAAATAATTAAATTATAATATCCAACCCAATCAGATATAATTCATTTCATAATTATCATGTATAATGTATACGATGAACATAACCATGTCCTCTGTACCATAACGTAATAAACATCATAGTCTATATTAGAGGATATACAATACCATGTTTAACTATTATAATCGTCAAATCAAACCACAGTAACTCTTTATATTCAATGTAAGGGTGAAACAAAGCCATAAGTTTGACAACGAAAAAAACCCCATATCTAACCCCGGCTTTCTTTAACGGTTCAACTCTCAAAATTATCCATTGTATGGTTTACTAGCTGGCAGTAACACAACCTGAAAAATGTTAAAATACAAACATTAAGCATAACATTAGTGAGTTACTCCTTCCCTGTGGTAAAATAACAGTTCTATATCAAATCTTTGGATATAAAATCCAACAATCCTGACCGTTATGGCAATAACAATCCCGAAACAAAAGTTCTAACAAATCCTGGTAATAAGACAAAACAAATTATTGGATCTTTGTCCAATTCCTATCCTGTATCATAAGACCCAACCAATCCTAGATATTTGAATATCCAAACAAGTATTAAATACCAAATTATTCAAACCAATATGCTCTTAGATCTATATCCATATCGATCATTTCATTTTCATACCTATATATATGAAACAATCATAAGTACACTCACCTTGGAAATTTATTGGGATTTTCCCTTGCCTTTGTCTGGAACTTGTTCAATAGGTTCTTCTTCTCTTCCTATCATTCTTACAATATTAGTATCATGATAAGAATATTAATAATCAAAGAGTAACTTAAATGTAACCCAATTCATAAGCATCAATTGATCCCATTCAAATTATTTATCATAAATGAAGTTCTACCTACATTTATGCCAAGATGTTTAACGTAACCAAATTATAGCATAAATCATAATCAACCATTTTAATTCAATCTTTATCATATTAGGTTTCCAATACAAAAGACGGCGCATCATTTCAAGTCTCCTAGAGCAAGAAACGCCCATTTCTTCCTAACATAGTAAATTTTGCCATATAAGCTCCTTTAATATGCAGTTAACTTCTAAGAATTTTCACAACTTTTCTACAGTATAACTTTTTATGATTTTCCATCAATTTTTCACAAACATACTGAATAATTCGAAATTAAAGTTTTATAATTTTTAGAGTTCATTTGCTATACCAAATGGCATAGTAAACTCAGGTTATGTAAGCACAAACCCTAAGGACAATAACTATGTATCAACTTCCAACCATCACCAAGGTCTAACCACAAGGAGTAAAATTATAATTATAGAGTATTCTTTGCAAATGTGAGTATAGTTTCATATTTCACTAGAATTTCTCAATTCCATTAATTCCACAGAAAGATATAGAAGTATGAATACATAAGGTTTTTAAACAAGGCAATATAAAGGGTTTACGCATTCAACTTTCTTCAAACTTGTATCTATCCATACATATACATCAAGGCATGAAAGTTAAGTAAAAATTAATGATTTCTATCATTTCAATCAGTAATACAAAAAACAAAACAAGATTAATGGATAGAATTACCTTAGGGACTCTTATGGAATTTTCTTAATTTTTTGCCTCGTATTTTTCTTCCTAAACTTCAAAATTCTCTTTTATCAAGATAGAACTCTCCAAAAATGAAAAAATGGTTAATTTGGTGAAGAAATAGGTTATATTTATAGGTTTTAGTCGGCAAGAGCTACCTTCCTTTCCAAACAATCGAATTAAACCATTTGGCTAACTAAAAGAAAAATTATCACTTAAATGGAACAAACAGATTTACCCTCATTCGTAATTTTAGTATAACTTCTTACTCAAACATCCATTTAACACACTATTTTATGCGTTACAAACCTAACTAATTTATATACAACTATCTAGTTTTACCCTTGAGTCAATTATTATATTATAAGGCTCAAAACTAATTTCCAACATGAACATTCCTACCGAAAACTTCAAAATCTTGTGTTTATAACCAACTCGATAATTCATGATTTTTGAAGGTAGGATTAGACTAGATATAATAACCTAACATTATATATATTAATAACACATTATCCATATCACATAAGGTAATCATGATTCAAACATAATTTTTCATTATTATATCCGGGTTGTCACAACTCTCCCCCGTTAGGAAATTTCGTCCCCGAAATTCACATACCTCGGTTTCTCGAGTCAAACAAATACGGATAAGGTAACTTCATTCTATACTCTCTCTCCTATGTAGCTTCTTCCATGGAATTCTGTATCGGCATATCTTTCACAAGTGGTATTATCTTGAATCTCAACACTTGTTTCTTCCTATCCACGATAGCAAGTGGTTCTTCCACATAGCTCAAGTCTTCCTTCAACTCAATAATTTTCTCCACAAATACATGTGAAGGATCCGCTACATACTTTCTCAACATGGAAACATGGAAAACATCATGTAATTGGGCTAACTTCGGTGGCAATGTTAACTTTTAGGTAACCCTCCAGACTTTCTCAAGAATTTTATAAGGTCCAAAGTAGCGTGGACTTAACTTCCTATTCTTTCCAAACCTCATAACTCCTTTCCATAGAGATATTTGAAAAAACACATATTCCCCTTTCTATAATTCTAAATCTTTTCGTTATTTATCGGCATAACGCTCTCTCTAAGGGTGCAACTCTCAAAATCGTCCATTATATGGTATCCTAGCTGGCAGTAACACGACATGAAAGATGTTAAAATACAAAGATAAGGTATGTGAGGTACTCCTTCCTCGCACTAAAATAATAGTTCTATATCAAATCTTTGGATATAAAATCCAACAATCCAGTCCGTTATGGCAATAACAATCCTAAAACAAAAGTTCCAACAAATCCTTTTCATAAGACAAAATAAATCATTGGATCTTTGTCCAATTCCAATCCTAAATCATAAGACCCAACCAATTCCTGGATATTTAATTATCTAAGCAAATACTAAATATTGAAGTATTCAAACCAATCCACTCTTACTGCTATATTCATATCCACCATATCATTTTCATATTTATATATGTGAAACAATCATAAAAACACTCACCTTGGCAATTTAATGGGTTTCCCTCTTGCCTTTGTCTGGCACATGTTCAATAGGTTCTTCTTCCCTTCCTATCATTCCTACAATATTAGTATGATCGTAAGAATATTCGTAATCCAAATTATAACTTAAATGTAACCCAATTCATAAGCATCAGGTGATCCCATTCAAATTATTTATCATAAATGAAGTTCTACCTACATTCATGTAAAGATATTTAACATATCCAAATCATAGCATAAATCATAATCAATCAATTAAATTAAATCTTTGTCATATTAAGTTACCAAAACAAAAGACAAATTTCAAGTTTCCTAGAGTAAGATGTGCCCATTTCTTTATAACATAGTAAATCTGCCATATAAGCTCCTCTAGTATACAGTGATATACAGTGAACTTCCAAGAATTTTCATACTTTTTTTACATCATAACTTTCTATGATTTTCCATCAATTTTCCACAAACATACTGAATAATACAAAATTAAAGTTTTGTAATTTGTAAATTTCATTTTCTATACCAAATGACACACCAAACTCAGGTTATGTAAGCACAAACCCTATGGACAACAACTAAGTATCAACTTACAACCATCACCAAGGTCTAAGCAAAAGGAGTAAAATTCTAATTTCCGGATATGCTTTTCATATGAGAGTCTAGTTTCATACTCAACTGGAATTTCTCAATCCCAGTAAGGACATGGAAATATATAGAAGTATGAATACCCAAGGTTTCTAAACAAGGCAATATAAAGGGTTTTTGCATTCAACTTTCTTCAAACTTGTATCTATCCATTCACGTACACTAAGGCATAAAAGTTTAGTAAAAATTAATGATTTATATCATTTGAATCTTTAATACCAAAAAATAACAAGATTTATGGAAAGGACTACCATAGGGACTCTTATGTAATTTTTTATGATTTTTTCTCAATTTTTCTCCTCACATTCTTCTTCCTTAACTTCACAATTCTCTTTCATCAAGCTAAAACTCTCCAAAACTGAAGAAATATGTGAGATTAAGAGGTTTTGTTCGGAAAAAGATACCTTCCTTTCCAACCAATCATATTAAACCATTTGGCTTACTAAAAGACAAATTATCACTTAAATGGAATGGACAAATTTGCCCTCATTCATAATTTTAGTATAACTTCTTACTCAAACATCCATTTAAGACACTCTTTATTGCGTTACAAACCTAACTCATATATATACAACTATCTAGTTTTCATCTTAAGTCAGTTATTACATTATAAGGGTCAAAACTAATTTTCAACATGAACATTCCTACCAAAAACTTCAATATCTTATGTTTGTAACCAACTCTATAATTCATGATTTTTAAGGTACGATTAGACTAAATATAATAACCTAACATTTTATATTAATAACACTATCCATATCACATAAGGTAATCATGATTAAAACATAATTTATCATAATTATATTCGGGTTGTCACAAGCCTAGAGAAAACCATTATGCCCTCTTCATAGTATCGAGCACGACAAACCATCTATGTTCGGTCTCCTCTGCCAAGATCTTAGGAACTACCCTCTTCTAAAGACATTTAATATAATACACTGAAACATGACAAACCCTTCTAATAGATTGAAAAGGACGGATTGACGGTCGACGATTCTCCCACAGAGAACCCAACCGCATGAGCATGCCTTCAGTCAAATCTTCTAGAGGAACGCAATTTAGGGTATGGGAAGGCACAATTTTCTCTCATCCAACTTGATGAAGAAGCCTTTAGGGGAAATAAAATTAGGTCTGTTAAATTCCAATTAACCAAACATATCGGTTTCCCTATAATTCCATAATGGGTTATAGCTCCCTCTACCATGGCACCGACTAGTGCAGACATCAAGCTTTGTGCTCCATGAACCAGTTTACCCAGTTCTCTATGGATGGGCCAAAGATGATGAAATAATGAGTGAAGAAATTCAGTAGAGCTTCCAAGGGATATTAAGTGGGACCACCAAACGGAATCTCTTAGCTAGCCACATAAACAGCATAATCGAGATTCTTTTCAGAAAATCAGAACGGCCTTTCCGCCAAGAATCTAGACCATTCAGGGTCTCTGCCAGTATCATTGTCACAGGATTATGATGATATGACATCCAACTTGTAATGGTAGCCAGTTTAGGGTCCACCAGGTCCTCAATCACCAGCAACAACTTCTAAGTTAAGCCCAGCGCAACATCTCCATCATGGCTCGCATCATTAAAATAATGTAGACGCACAAAATACAAGATAGTTGGGAGATAAATCATTCTCCCAATGACCAATGGCTGAGACTTTGAAGGAGAAATGTGGATAAATCCTATGACGAATAAGGCTTGCCAATCATAGTCGTCGTCCTAGCCTCCTCTTACATCTTTCATACTCCCTTATGTACATCGGGGGAGCCGCTAGTGGGACCACCACCTCATCCTCCATGATCTGTCGAACCACTCTCTCCCCCAAATATCAGGAGTAGCCAAACTCGTGCGCCAATAGTCGGCGCATTTGCACATGCACCCCAGTCACCCCCATATACTGGATAGACGTCACCCAAGGATAGAAAGTCACATGCAATTCCCAATAAAGATCAATATTTGCATAAATAGAGAAAATGTCAAAAAGGGATTCAAAAGAAAAAGGAATATCCTGGTTGCTCATCAGGGTGTTCAAATCCTGACGCATTGTCGATAGAGAAGGAGACTACTTCCGCCACTGGTACATTCGACAGAAGTCCCCCACCTCCTCATCATGCAAACCAATAAAATGGGCATTAAGCCCAATCACCTCATAAAACCACGTATGCAGAAAGGACAAAAATCAGCAATCAGAAAAAACCAAAAGGGAAATACAAGAAAATATATAAAGAAGAAATGCGAGAATTACCACCAGAAGATACGGGGCTCCCATAAAAGTCTACGGACAATACTGTTTGAAAGTGTCCAAGGAAGAATAAAGGGTCACCAAGGTAAGTCTCCCAAAATCATAAAGAGGAATATTTGAAAATACCCTCAAAAATGGTAAAAACCATAAGTCGACGACGTCGCCACTCGAGGCCACTAAGAAACCCCCAACAGAAGAAGAATAAATAAACGGGCCATCTGCCACGCCTGCATCCCATCTTTCTCATCGATACTTTGACTCAAAGGCATATCCTGCAAAATAGAATTATGGATAGAATCATTGGAGACTATCCTCCCAACATCTCCCAAAGTTAAATCAATCACCTCAAGTGACACCCTTAACAATTGGTCCACCTCAATCCTAAAACCATCACAATTAATCCCTAGCAGATATTGGATATCGGTGGGAGTCACCGTCATCTCCCTGAATCCAAAATAAATGGTGTGGGCAGTGTCTGACCAACTCTCCCCTATTGCGCATAGAACAACAATAGAGCGCGGTGTCTCATCGAAAGAAGACGCTAGGCAGCCAAAACCCGAAGAAGAAACTACCAAGTGCATCATTGTCGAAAGGCTCTCCCACACATCCCTAAAACCTATCGTCCCTCGGGAATGAAAGCTCGTCAAAGCTATGTCAGTCTGCCAAAATAAAGAAACATTTTGTCAACTCAAAAAAATAGAAGAAGAAAAAGAATGTCAAAGGTCATTAATACTTACGTTGCCACTAGGGTTCCTCACCCTAGAGGATCAGTGATGTGAAGGCTCACACATCAAAAAATGATCATCAGCAGCTGGCTCGAAGGCATTCTCATTGCCCAGTGCCAGGGGCACCCTAAATCGACACTCTAGGTTCGCCCAATTATCGACACCCAATCATGCCATGTGGGTTGCGCTACCTAAAAACTCTGTCAATTCTAAGACTCAAAGAAAGGAAAAGGCTTGGGAACGAATCTTAGCAAGAAAGGGCAGAAGAAATGAATGCTAGAAGATGTGAAAAATGAAGATAACTCGCCCTTTTTTATAGGAGGCTAAAGGGCTAGTCGATCGGCACCTGCCTCTTCCCCTTCCTAAGGCAGCCTAGAAGACAGTGTCATTACCAAACGGCAACCCGTGCAATATGCTGGTCGGCAGCCCCCTGGAAATTTTGTATAAAAAATTAAAAAAAAATGCCAAAAAATTTTAAAAATTCTTAAAATTCCTAGAAACTCCAAATAAATATTAAAACAATTCTTCACCAAGAAAACTATTTTTCATGCTCCCAAATTCCACCGCCTTTAAAATCTAAAATGACTTGTCTGCATCCTCGGAGTCCACTAGAAATTCCTCAGTCTAATATCTCTCCCCGATAATGTCTCAGAGAAACACATTCCCCAGGGGAATCCTAAAACCTCAAGTCATTAACTATTTCCCCAGCGAAATTTCTAAATTAAGTTTTACCCCGATCCATCCACCTTAAGAATTTCATATCTCTAGCAAAGCTATCTCCTCTCAAAGGGACATAATCCCCAGAAAGATGTCTCCTCCATAATAGAGTCTCAAGAAAGGTAAAATAAGAACTCCCCAGAAAGTAAACCCCCCCGGGTTACAACTTTAGGTCAGCAGAATTGACCTCGATGCACAGAATTGGTCACCTCAACTTTAGGTCCGCAAAATTGACCTCAACCCACAGAATTGGTTGCACTTACTTTAGGTCCTCAGAATTGACCTTAATGCACAGGATTGGTCGCCATAACCTTAGGTCCTCAGAATTGACATCGACCCGCAGAATTGGTCACTATAACTTCATGTTCGCAGAATTGACCTCGACCTGCAGAATTGGTCGCCCTAACTTTTGGTCCTTTGAATTAACCTCGATCGGCAGAAATTTTCGCCACTACTTTAGGTCTGTAGAATTTACCTCGGCCCTTAGAATTGGTCTTCCCTACATTAGGTCCTCAAAATTGACCTCGACCCGCAAAATTGGTGGCTACAACTTTTGGTCCGCGGAATTGACCTTGACTCGCAGAATTGGTCACCACAACTTTAGGTCCGTAGAATTAACCTCGAGCCACATAATTGGTCTCCATAACTTTAGGTCCTTAGAATTGACCTTGACCAGCAGAATTGGTCCTCATTACTTTAGGTCCTCAGAATTGACCTCGACCCTAAGAATTAATCTCCCTAACTTTAGTTCCTTAGAATTAACCTCGACCGGTAGAATCGACCATTCCATCATTACCTTAGGTCCTCATAATCGACCTCGACCCTCTCAAATAATCACCCCCGTCCTTTTGGCCCGCAGAATTGACCTCTTTCTCAAAACATCATGTGGTGTCTATTCAATGACTTTTACTTATTCCAAGCTCAACCCTTAAGGCTCTCTGTAGACACCGCATTCAAGGATCCCCCCCCCCCAAGTCTCTCCTTAGATCTCTAGCACCTCCCTAATTCACTATAAACCCTAGGTCATACTCTAAACATCGATCTAGAGGCTATCGGGTTCTCCCTTGCCCCGTATGACTCTGGTCAACTTTATTATTACAGAAAAACCTCAATGTATCTTTGAAGGGATCTGAATCTACTTCCCACCTATCTTCCCCATGCACAAAATGGCATAATCGTTCATATAAATAGATAACTTTACTTCCAAAAACTAATTTGGAGGCCACCGGGCTCTCTCGAGGACCGATTTAAACCCAATCAACTTCATCGTCAGAGATAAATCTTAATGGATCTTTGAAGGGCGGTGAAACCCCTTTCCAAGGTCCACCTCGTGCACAAAAAAACATAAATGTTCAGAAAAATGATTCGTTTTCCCTCAAAACCTGATCTAGAACTCATCAGGCACTCCTGAGATCTATTTGACCAAAGTCAACCCTTCATCTCGAATGAGACTAAATGAATCTTCAAAGGTCATTGAATACCCTTTCCAAAGATCTACCCCGTGTGCCAATCAGCCTTACGGTACGGACAAACAACGCATTTTAATCCAAAAGGACAACAGACATTTTTGGGGACCATTTGACCAAAGTCAACTAACCAAACTAAGAAAAAAGCTTTGGAACATCGAAGCGCCTCATATAAACTTTTCAATGGCCGCCCCGTTCATGATTCGGACTCACGGTTTGGATTAACAATCCATCGTCGTCTGACGATCTCATGTCCAAAGGATCGATGAGCGGTTTTGAGCCCTATTTGACCCAGCGTCATCTCCTAGACCCCAGAGAGACCCGGGGATTCTCAAAGGTCTTCGAATAACCTTTCTAACGGTATTCCCCGTGCCAATTTGGACTTACGAATTGCATTTTATGACTTTTTTTGAAAAATCTGCACGAGACTGCCAATTAGCATGTCTATTTTCCCTGCCTATTGGCAGTGTGTCTAGGGTTACCTATCGACAAGTAGGGCAAGGACAATTTCAATCGAACATCCCTTGACCCTATATAAGGAGAGCATGAGCTCACCTTCCAAAGCACCTCAAAAACCTCAACTTCAGTGATCTCAACAACATTCTTCTTAAGTCAGTGAGGTTAATTATTTGAAACCATTTTCCCCTTTTAATTTCCATCACTTTCACACCCAAATTAGCAAAATCCCCCGATATTCTTCATTCACTTGCAAGGAAGCTCATCATCAATTAAGATAAATCTCTAAATCTCCAAAGAAGTTCTAAACATTCTTCTCTCTCTTTAAATTTATTTATTTTCTCATTAGTTATAAAAGTTCTTAATTTATCTTTTACTGTATATCATACGCATATTAATCTCCAATTCTTTGTTAGTAATATTTGACATAATATATTTTCTATAAGAAAATCCAAAACAGGAATAAGAGGGTTATGCCTATAACTTCCTATGGGATTTTTCACCACATTCTCTCATAACATAAAACCTTTTTCTTACACACACGTATAATAAAATTCCCATTTGAAATTATGGGATAAACCCCACCCTCGTGCCACATGCGAACTACGGGACTTTGATGTCTTTATAGGCTATGTAGGCATCTCGGGCTAAGACCCAAGACTCGAGTCCTATTTTCCCATTTTTCTCTTTTCTTTCTTATCTTATCCCTACATTATTCATATATATCATACTTGTGATTCATATTTGCATTTTATCTAAAACATATCATCATAGTGATCAATATCTCAATAAGTGAACATATCATATTTTTAATTACTATTTTTAGGAACATTACTATGGATGACCTCACTCCGTCTTTTTCATGATGCGAGTCGAGAGATTCTGATCTCCATTTATATATACGCGCACACACGCTTCACGGAGAAATTGGGGAAAATAGTAACATAAGCCCATGAGAGACCGAAATGGAGGGATGGGTGCCTAACACTTTCTCATTCCGTAACTTAGCCCCCGAACCTCTGATCTAATTTGTTTCACAACCATCAAGTTGTCTTTGATGCCACTCTCTCGAGGCGGCAACATGTTTTTTTACCTCTTTTGTGCAAAATCGGTTAGTGACTATATCTCTTTACATCACCCCACAAAAAGAGCGTGAGAACTCTATCTCTATCTCTCTCTCTCTCTCTCCATCCATCACACGCGTGAGTGTCGAGCCCTGAGATTGGAGAAGAAACCCTGAAAAGCTTTGGTGGAGGGATGGCCATAGTGAGGAAGTTGGTTAGTGCCTGCTTGGTGCTACTGGGCACGTCTGAGGGGAGCTTCAATTCTTAGAGTAGGGGGTCCATCGCTTATCACCTAGGAAAGCACATCCTCTGAAGTCGCTGATGGCAAGGGCTCTGTGATAGATTTTGGAGGGTCCCAGGCTTTATCCCGATATATCTTTTTTACTTGTCTTTTCTTTTTTCTTTCTCTTTTTCTGATTGTACCTATAACATGATGTAATAATTCTAAACAAGTTAAATATAAGAAATGCATTTTTTGTGTTATCTTGATTTAATGACTTATTCTGTAGGCACTGTAGTCTACTGTTGAGGGTTTTTTATTATTTGCAAGAGATAAGATGAAAAAGGGACTCGCAGGTTGATTTTTCATAAGTTAAAGAAAATTTCTATTTCGAAAGTTATGTAAAAAAGGCAAAAAAAAGGAATTTTCAAAAAGGAAAACTTGAAGATCGATTTTTTCAAAGTGAATGTTTATTTTGGAAATGATATGTACAAAAAAGAAAAAAGTGGAGAATTTCCCAAAAGGTGGGGTTCCGATCAGCATACCCATTAGCCTTCATATCGGTATAAGGGTCAGGTCCAAATCACTTTTTAGCTTTGATTGTACTTTCTTTGTACTCTTACTTTTGGAGTAGGGAATCCCATGGAATTTTGAACTTTTTTTCCTATGGATTTTTTAGTATAAAAGGGGGCCTTTGGAGGTGTTTTCATCACCACATCCTACTTTATCTTTTGTGTAACTTTCTTCATTTGTTCTGTAATTTCTCTTCCAGCATCGAAATCATTTTTTTCTTACCTTGAAGGACTATAGGCCATATGTCTCTACAATGTCAATTATGAAACTTTGGTCAGTGCCAGGTCTCCTTATAGCACAATCGTCCCATAGACTGGGACCTTTTGGAAGCAGCGGTACAGTCTGGTACCCAAAGAACCATATTTTCAGATTTGGCTTAGATGAGATGTGTCCCACCTACGAGGAGTTCTCTATGATGTTTGGTATTAACCCTAGTGTAGCGATAGTTGTGCCTAATTTATCCCGTTCTCCCCGAGTGTCATTGGCAGAGTTTATCCATATTTCCCTTTCAGCCGCTCGACCACTGGGGCATGGGGGAAACATCATCCTCCCAACGATCATGAATTTGGTATACAGGAAATATTTAATTAATAATGGCTTTTCCGGTATTGTAACCTTAGGTTTGACTGCCAGAATTTTGTTGGTGATGGATAATCTGATGGCTAACCCTCAGGGGGCCACAATAGGGTTATGTATGTCCTATCACTGTAGTCTTATTGTGGTGGTATTGGCAGAGACTTTGAATGTCCTAGATTCTTGTAATGAGGGTCGGTGGATTTTCACGGGGGAGACCTATCATGTTATATATGTAGCTATCTTAGAGACTGGACCTAAAGGCCCCTCCTGAGTACCCTCTATCAGGCATTCCCAACTTCTTTTCTAGGCCCTTCTTTAGCTTCAGCCCGTCGATTAAAAACTGGGTTAATTGGCTTGTGGAGCATGGAGCCCGATGCTTTCTTTGGTCTGTGTCATGGTGGGGGAACTTGCAGCCTATTTTGTAGTTGAGGAACTACTAATATGTACAGTTGATTTATCTTTACTAAATTTCTTTCTACTTATTATAATGGAAGCTTCTGCTCCAAGTAGGATGGGAGAGAATTGTTCCTCCCCACATAACCAACTTCTTTCCAATGGAGGATTTGACCTAATCTTTGAGGATAATACTGAGGTCCTGATGGTAACGCTGCCATCCATTTACCCATCCATCACAATCTGTCGAAGAGGCTGGGTTCATATCAAAGAAATAATTGAAGTGGCTATGGAAATGGGTAGTTGAAAAGATATTGGTGGAGGAGACTAGGCAGAGCTCGTGATGTTCTACACCTTGGAAGAGGGTGTCGTTGTCTCATCTAATGTCTCTAAGGCATATTATCGCATGGATTGCATCCGGAGCTATAATCAGGAATGGGATTCCTAGGGGCCTCTAGGAACAGGTAATGATGATGAGGCGGACCCATGATAAGGTTTGAGAGGTTGGTGTAGGTTTTTGGAAGTTTGTGTTTGGTTTTGGATAGGTGTTTGGTAGTATTTGGATCCTTTGTGAACCTATTAATGGTATGGGTTTGTATATTGTATTAGGGTTTGGAAGGGAGTAGTTTATTTAACTCCCGTTGCTGATACTACATGTAATAGATATATTCTTGACTTATAATAAAAGAAAAGTGATTTTGACATATTTTATTGTGTCTTTGATGAATTTTTTATTTAAACTATCTATACCAATCACTAAGGCATACATAATACTTTTGTTCATTTAAATGAGGGACATCGTCGTTCTCGAGGGAGTAAAGAATCGAATTTTGTGAGAGAGAAAGGACCGTGCCCATATGTGTTTTATGGTTTGCCTACATACCTTTGTTGGTTCGAAATTTTGTGAACTTCTTTTTTTAAAGGGGATTTGAGAGTATTGGGTCCCACACAGTTCTGAGTATGAGGGAGAGAAGAGATTTTTTTAATATATGGGGAATGAGAGGACTCGCAGCGCAACAAGAATTCGGACTAGGGGTAAAACTTTTTGAGACACTCCAAATTGACTGGATGCGCCATTTCTTCTCCATTAAGATCTGTGAGCATAGCGGTGCCACTAGATTTGATTTTCCTCACAATGTAGGTGCCACTCCAATTAGGCCTAATCTTTCCTTTCGGATCCCAAATGGTTTCCATAATTTCCTTAAGGGAAAGATCTCCTTCTTGGACACCGTAAACCTTGACTTTACTATTGAAGGATCACATAATTTGGGGATGGTACCCTTCTATGTGATATAGATCTTTTAATCTTTTTTCGTTAAAAAGCGAGAGTTCATCATAGCGGCTCTGATTCCAATCTTCCTCACTGACCTAGCTTTCGAGCATAACCCATAGAGAAGTCACTTATAGTTCGACGGGGAGAACCGCCTCCATTTTGTATACCATAGAATAGGGAGTATCCCTAGCGGGTGTTCTAATGGAGGTACGGTAGCCCTAGAGGTCATATAGGATCTGGTTATCCCAATATCTATATCTTTAAGTCATCTTGTTGATAATGGTCTTGAGGCTCTTATTGGCGGCTTCGACAGCATCGTTGGTCTGTAGTTGGTAGAGACAAGACTTGTGTCTTTAAATTCCATACTCATCGATTAACTCTGTGACCTCATCCTTGAACTGGAGTCCATTATTTGACACTAACTTATAGGAAACTCCGTAGCAGTAAATGATGTTCTTTATGGTAAACTTGTCCACTTTCCTCGCATTTAGTGCCACATATGACTCGGCTTTGACCCATTTTATGAAGTAGTCAATGGCGACCAGGATGAATTCATGCACGTTTGAAGCTTTAGGGTTGACGAGGTCATGTTATACAACTCTAGATGAGGCAGGTGCTAAAGGTTGTCAAACTGTTGGCATTTGAGGCATCTTCGAATATAATTATTTCAGTCTTGAACCACATTGGTCCAATAATATCCTTGATGGATGATTTTATTAGCAAGCATGTGACCATTCATGTGGGGGTCGCATTCTCCACTGTGGATTTTTTGCATCATTTCTTTAATCCCATCCCTTGGTATGCAATGTAGGTGGGTTCCATCGAAGTTTCTTTTAAAGATTGCTTTATCTCAATTGATATATTGGGCAAGAATTTTGTGAAGGGTCACACGATATTTTCTTATCTGCATCTCGAGGATACCTACCATGTTTGAGAAGACACCGAATGTTATAGTACCATAATCTTGCTTTGTCTGCATCTTCCTCTGTAACAAGTTCGATATGGAAGTAGTGGTGGGTGTAGCTTATTTCTGTACTAGAGAGTGGGTCATTATTATTCCTGATGGCATGTCGACCACGGAGGCCAAGGTTACAAGTGCGTTGGCTAGGACATTCTTTGAGAGAGGAAGCTAATGGAAGGTGACATCTTTGAACTGAGAATGAAGCTCTTCTATATGAGCATGGAAGGGTAGGATATTCTCACTTTTACTTTCCATTTCCTAAGAATTTATCTGACAATGAGGGTTGAGTCTCCATAGATCTCCATGTTCTTGATTCCTTTCTCGGGGGTGATCTTGATACCTACGGTGCCTGGCTCATATTTTGTCATATTATCGGTGCAAGGGAAATCTAACTTAATAGTGATCTGGGTGTGAGAGTCATTGGGAGCTATCAAGAGTATCCCAATGCCATACTTTTTCTTATTAATAGCTCTGTTGAAGAACAGCTTACACCTGAGATCCTCCTGAGAGGTGCAGAGGATGTCTTCGTTTGGGAAATCGGAGATCCAAACTTTAGTCCCTTTATGGGATGGTTGGTAAGATAATTGGAGATAGCTCTCCCTTTTATATCCTTCTGTATGACATAGATAATATCGAACTCAACTAGTAACATTAGCTATTGGGTTATGCGGCTAGACAGGGCGGGCTTCTCTAACAGGTATTTTATGGGATTCATTCGGGATACTAGTCTAGTAGGGAGTGCCAATATGTAGTGTCGTAGTTTTTGCATGACCCAGACCAGGGTGACACACGCCTTCTCTAAGGAAATTTAGTTGACTTCATACCGATCTAGATTTCGACTAGCATAGTTTATTTCTCTTTTCTTATAAGATTCCTCAATGTATTATGCCAGTAAAGCCCCTACTGCAGTATTGATGACCGTCAAGTATAGGAGGAGAGGAAGACCTTGTTACGGAGGTATGAACATCAGAGTTCGGGTGAGGTATCATTTAATCAAATCAAAGGCTTCTTGGCACACCTCATTCCAAACTTTGGTTGAGTCCTTTCGAAGAAGTTTGAAAATGGGTTCGTAAATAGAGGTGAGTTAGTTGATGAACCGACTGATGTATTGTAGCTTGCCCAGGAATCCATGCACTTCTCTCTCCGTCTAGGTGGTTTTATCTCGAGTATGGCTTTCATTTTGGTGGGGTCAATCTCAATGCCTTTCTTACTGACCATGAACCCTAAGACCTTTCCTTTAGTGATGCCTAAGACATATTTTTATAAGTTGAGTCTCAATTGGTACTATCGCAGTCGCTCAAATAATTTCTTTAAGGTAAGAGTGTGACCAATTTCTTTGTGGATAAGGTCATACAATATGGTTGTATAAGACCTTTGGTAGGTAGCCCCGGCATTCTTGAGCCCAAATGGCATGACGGTGTAGTAGAAGGTTCCCCATGGGGTGATGAAGGTGGTATTCTCCTAGGGACAGGAAGCATTTTAATCTGATTGTAACCAGCAAAACTGTTGAAAAATGATTTCAGAGCATGGTTGGCTATATTTTCTATTATCATGTCGATATTGGGCAAAGGGCAACCATCCTTTAGGGATGCCTTATTCAGATCTCAATAGTCGACGCACATGCAGACATTCCCTCTCGATTTCGGTATGGGGCGATGTTTGCAAGCCATATAGGATATTAGACTACGCGAATGACTCCTATATTTAATTGTCTTACCACTTCTTCTTTGACCTCGAGGACAATTATGTTCGGATCTTCCTTAGTTTTTTTTCTTAACGGTCTTGCTCTCTAGGAATATGGGGATCTCATGTTGATCTATCTCTAGATCAATACCGGGCTTATCATCGTAGGACCATGTGAAGATTTCCATGAACTTTTTTAAAATCTCTTCGAATCGTTCCCGCTTATGCTCATCGAGGGTGGACGGTATCCTAATCTCGCGTAGAAGACTACTAGAACTGAAATTAATAACAACAGTCTCATCATCATTAGTTTAAATGCGGTTATGTTATTTATTTTTTTCCTTATTGAGACAGTAAAGAATTGTTCATTTACTTAGTCATCGTTATCAAGAGTTTGATTACAATCAAGACAATTAATGTAAGATATAGCAAGACACAAAGTCCTTATTTATTTCATTAAAGGAATTTTTAGGAAATACATCATTAAGGACCTCATCTAAGGAGGCCTCGTTTATAATGATATCAAAGATAGGAGAAACAGTAATAGGCTTAGGGATCTCTTGAAGAGAGGGGATAACAGGGCTTAAATTGACTTTAGTAGGTTGGACTGGAATGACATGCCAGTTGAGGAGAGGCGTTTCAATAGTGACCATCTTCTCAGATGGGTCACACAGTGCAACCTCTTGGCAGATCATGCAGAGATTCAGCCTTAGTGTATGCAGGTTGAATGACTCCTCAATATTACTATCACCGGGGGTTTCAGTGCTTTCTACGACTTTATTAGTCAGAGGTTCCACCATATGTTTTTGTTCCTCGTCTCAAGATTTATCATATTTAAAGAATATTTCCATCCCTAACTTTATGTTCTTGTCAACTGGGTCATACCATGGTTCAGGGAACCCACAAAAGGGGAAATCCTCACCCTCGGATTTGTTGCTTGATCTCTCAAAATCATCACCCCAAATCGTGATGATGATATCATTTTGTTAAGAGTAGTCAACACATTCAATAATTTCCACAACTTGGTCATATAATTCTTCCAACTCAGCGTCGAAGTAAAAGAATGAAGGGACCAGATGCCCTTGGAGCTTCAGGACTGTAAGCAACTCGAGGATACTACATATCTTATTTTTTAAAGGAACACATCTGACATGATCAGTACGATCTCATCCACACTGAATTCTTCTATGGGCACAACCCATTCATCTAATTTTCGGGCCCATTATCGGGCTTCCATAAACAAGTTATTGAACCACTCATATTCAAAAGTCATCTTTGTGGGATATTTCACCCCAAGCCTCCGTAGCAAGTCCAAAACTATAGATAATTCCATGTTTTATCCTTCTGATTGGGTACGAATGGAATTATAGGACTGAGTGAGGAGTATTAGAGATTGATCGGTGAAGCTCATGGTACGTAGGAGAAAGTATGGGTAAACCTTGAGGGACTTTGAAGAGATTGTAGATATGTGTTTTGATAATCATCATTTGGGTCATCAAATTTTGGGCTTCCTTCTGCGAAATTGGCATTTAACCAACTTCTATATGCTAGAAAAGGGTTATGAGTGGTGTTGGGTTTAGGATTAGCTGGTGGAACGATGATGCCCCAATCTATGAGACTTTGGATCACATTTTTGAGGTGGAAACACTGATCAGTGGGGTGTCCTCCGATCTGATGAAACTCATGGTGAGCGTCATGTCTGAAGTTATTGGGAAGGATATTTTCCAATGGTTGGGGTTCCAATGGCTCGATAAGGTTTCGAGCTAGCAGGGCTTGTTGTACTTTTGATAGGGGAGTATGGATTTTAGTATACTCCTTTCTGGAAGGGCTAGGACGATTTTCATGTGCCCAGGATGTGGCAGGTTGGGATATGTCATTGATTATTGAGACTGAGGTACTAACGGGCTTGTCATATTTCTACAACACAAACTGTTCGGTCGACCTTTTTTATTCAGATTCCACTTTGTGGCTAGCGAGCCCTTCTTCAATCTCCACACCAGCCTCTCGGAGGGCTCTGAAGTGTGGACAATATTATCTTCCCATTGATGCTCAGATATAAGGAACGGAGTTTTTCTTCACTATACTCACTTGCTCTTCGTTTGATGGCTTGATGGTCATGGTAGAAGCTTTCTATCTCAACCTTCTGATGAAACTACTGACCAACTCCCTAAGATTCTGCTTAAGTAGCTCTAGGTTTCTGTGTATAACTTTCAATTCTTCATTATACTAGTATTGTGATATGAATTCTCTAGCCACGTCCTCCCAACTGTGAATTCTATATTCCTCGAGGGACAAGAATCACATGAGGGCAACTTCTTTCAAGGTTCGTTGAAATATATGGGCCATTATAGTTTTTAATTCCCCAAAGAGGGTCATGGCTCGGTGATAGCGACGTATATGAACAATCATGGGCCTGTTGTCTTCGAATTTCTCGATGTTTGGCATCTTGGGGCCTGTTTGGTTTACACCTATAATTCTGTTTTCTGTGTTTAAATACAATTCTAATAAAAAAAATGTGCTTGCCACACTTGTTTTTAAACACTAAATTATAATATTTATGTATTATAATCAAGTTTTTCATAAAACAGCAAAAGGGTGTTTTCTAACTTCTCTTTTTTTATTTTTCAACTCAGAATTATCCATTCTTAATATTTTAATGCATTTATACCTTAATATATAATATCCATACAGAATACATTAATATGTGTGTAATTCTTATATATATATATATGTGTGTGTGTGTGTGTGTGTGTGTGTGTGTGTGTGTGTACACAAAATTACTTATATTTATATTTATTAAATTATATAATATATTAAGATCCATATGTTACATAATATTACCAATAGATACATAATACTTATATATAGTTTTACACATATATTATTAATGCATGGAATAATATAAAATATACATATAGTACATATGTATTAAAAATGTTATCAATTCATGCGTGTACATAATTTTATTGTAAATTATATATGTAATATCATTATATATATACACACACACACACATATGTATAATATACATGTTTGCCAATTTTGTCAAATTTCAAAAAATTGCATATAAAACAAATTTACCAAACGCGCATCAAATTTATAAACACAAATAGCAGAATTTTAAAACCGTATTTAAAAACAATGTTTAAATCGAGTTTTCTAAATACAAAACCAAACGGGACCTGAATTTCTCTGGTAGTTTGGCTTTAGGATAGGGGACATGTGAGTGTAGTCCATGTAATTCCCTGAGATCTTGGCTTGGTCGAATTTATTTGACAACATCTTAAGGTCTTCTTAGACCTTGTTCAGTTTTTCTTCCTTAGGATCCACGGGCACTAATAGATTGACCATTGTTTGGGCAAGATTTGGGATCAGTAGCTGAGTTGGGGGCGTACCATTTGTAGGTGGGGCACGCAGGGCATGTTCATGCTCTTTTGGGACCCAAACCGGTTCAGGATCACGTGGAAACATGGCTCAGGAAAAGATTATTTTGGGTTCATGAGCCTCGGGAGTCTGGACCCGGTGTCGTTGCATCTTTTGGACTTTGGCCTAGAGATTATCAATCCTAGCATTGAGCTGAGCTAGGATGATCATCAGATTTTATTAAACATTCGAAACTTGCTCCACGTTCTCCATAAATAACTTACAAAGGGAGATCTCAAACTCAGTGGAAGCAGGAAAGGAAGTGGTAGAGCTTTAAATTGGATTGACGGAAGACCGGAGCCAATAGGGAGCTAGGACAAAATTTGGGTATGAAATCAATGTGAGAGGAAAAATGATTTTGGTTTATTTTTTAGGGAAAGAGGAATATTTTGGGTATTTTTGTTTCGGAAAAAAACGGAAGATATGTTTTGGGGATATTTTTGTTTTTTGAAAAGAGGGAAAAGGGAAAATCCTCAGCATGGTTATTATTATTAGGTTCCAATTGTATTATATTTACCTAAACTGTAAGGAAAATGTCGGACAGGCCCTGAGCTTGGGAAAAAGATAGGGTGTATGATGCAAGACACGGTTTGACTCGATTCTAAGCTCGCGAACAGGGTTCTATTTTAAAAATGAGAGAAATAATGCGAAAATTAGTGGTATGGCGATCCGAAATTGCAGCAGAGTTTTGCATTACAACTAGCAAGCTAGGTATGAGTGTCCTAGGTTAGACGCCTATATGAGGTTGATGCATTTAGTGAATTAGTGGAAGGGTTCCACCCTTTGACATGACTTTCACAATATACCTTTTTTCTATAAGGGAAATCACTCATTAGTACATGTGGATAAGCTATTTGATATACCTGAGTGTACGTGAATTGCCTCACAATCTACCTTATGGGGACGGCACGTGTGAGAGAGAATTGGATATACTCGATGTGCATGAACTAATTCCCTGCTATATACATCTCATTGTGAGTTTGGTAAAACGTTATGATGTGGGGGGAACCGTTCGATATACGTTAAAGGTACTAGGCCAATGGAAGGTGGGAATCATATTGCTAAGGCTAATCGTGACTGCAGGACCAACACCTATCACAAAGTGACCCCAAGTATGGGACAAACTTTTGATCAATATAGCCATGCTCACGTGATGTAGTGTGAAAAAATTCATGAGTCTTAATTTGTATCTTATGAAGAGTTTTTATGTATGCCAAATAAAAGGAATACTGACACTATAAGGGAGAATATACAAATAGCATGAGATAAAGAGTGTAATCATCAAAATCAAAACTAAAAAGTATATACATGGATAATAGAGACTATACAAAGCATGGTGATAGGTATAGAGTGTGAAACATGTGAATATACAAGTGAGTAATGGATAGGTGCAAAGTGAGAAAGTGACGTGCGAATAGTGATAGTGAAAAGGAATATGAATATATACAAGTGAAAGAAATGTGGAAGTGTGTTCTAGTAAGACTAGGCATGGATAATCTATAGGTGTTGTGTAAAGTGGGTGTAAGCGAGCATGGAGGTAT
Source organism: Sambucus nigra (assembly GCA_949130495.1). Lineage (NCBI taxonomy): Eukaryota > Viridiplantae > Streptophyta > Magnoliopsida > Dipsacales > Adoxaceae > Sambucus > Sambucus nigra. The sequence goes on along the minus strand of OX422208.1, from coordinate 239,332,069 downwards.
ATAAAATTAAAAAAAATGAGGGTGTGCGCTAGTGAAGTTAAGCATGGATAATTTACAAGCGGTGTGTGAAACATGTAAGTAAAAGTGAGACTATATACGAGTGTGATTGTGTGAAAGGAACATGGTGGATATATATATATAAGTAAGCATAGGGTGAAATGTGGTGAACATATACAAGTGAGTAAAAAGTGAAGTATGTGACAAAAAGGTGATATATACATGTGGTAAGAAAAGAGCATAGTAAAGATAATCATCATGATATGAATGAGATATATATACGAGATGTAAGCATAGGAGTAAAAAGAACATACGAGTGGAGGTGTATGTACACATATAAAAAAGCAGTAGAGCAAAGAAATAACACCCATGTAAAAGTAGAGTCTAGCCCTCTAAAAAGTCCCCGATGGAGTCGCCACGGTGGCCATCCGGGTCAGATTCCTTCGGTGCTAGTTGGCACTAAAATCGGGATAGGAGGGGAACAACCTGGAGAAGTCTCCCTCTCTAACCACCATACGCATGTGGGAGATCCGAGGATATGGGTGTCATCTTTCTTCCACTCGTGCCAGTATCTTCGCGGGTTGCTTCAAATATAAATCGGTCATCATCAAAAAGGGAATAGCAAAAAAGAATAGAGTCGCCAGCCTATTTTGCTCAAAACGGGCAAAATAAATGTAACCGCCTCTAGAGGATGCATCAAGGTCATACTGATGCATACGAAACTAAATGAATCAAGGGTCCGAAGATTAAGTTACGAAACAGGAAGGTGTTAGTCACCAATTCCACTCTTTTGGTCTCTCATGGGCTATGTTAATATTCTCCTTTTCTCTAAAGCGTGATATGTGTGTATATATCTATAAATGTGAATGAAAGGAGAAGAAAATCATTTGACTCACATCATGAAAAAGACGGAACAGAGTCATTCAAAGGAGTGTACTAAAAAATAACATAAACATATAATATTAGTGTTTGTCGAATCACGAGTTTCCATAGAAAATCGGATGTGCATATCGAACGAGACACAAATATATAGGAGTTTGTGACTCACAAAATAAATACAATATAGTATAAAAGCATAAAATAGGAAAGATAGGACTCGAATCCCAGGATTGGCCCGGGATGCCTACGTAGCCCAAGGGGAGTCAATGTCCACGTAGTTCGATATGTCATAGGGGTGGGGTTTAACTCATAAACCCAAATTTAATACTTCTCTTTGAATGCTTTTAAAGAAAGTGCGCTCAAGTGTAAAAGTGTGAAAAAGCGAGGAAATCTTACTTTTCGATTTAACAAGTAAACCCTATTTTTTGTCTTTTTAAATTTTTATGAAAATATGTTATGTGAATACTAGTAATATAAAAGGATATTAGTTGATGGGAGATAACAAAACAAGACTTAAAGATATCAAAAATGGGAATAAAGTGGGAAAATAATACTTAATGGATGAACTAGAAAAGAGTAGGGATAGACCTCCTAGAAGAATTTACTACTGATTTTAAAAGAGAGCATGTTGATTTTATGGTGATATAATGGTGGTGGAGTAAGGTGAGGTAAGTGGACAAAAGTGGTAGGAATGTGAGGTAAGATAAATAGATAGAATGTTGGAAAATAGGATTTTTGTGGCGCTCGGATTTCGAGAGAATATTTCTGAATGGTGAAAAGGAGCCCCCTAAGAGTGAGGTCAAGGTCTCCTTAAATAGTGCCAATATAGGGTTTAGGGGAGTACCGATCGGCATTGCCCCTGGCCTGCCTATTGACATAGCACCTGCCTTGCTGGGCAAGAAAAGTACACCCTGTCGATAAGTAGGGGGTATGGGGTGCCTATAAGCAATCCAGAATAAACTCTTTTAGAAAAATGAGCATAAAATGTAAATTGTAATCCGAATCGTACACGGTCAATACGTTAGAAAGGGAATTCAGATCCCTTCAAGAATCAAGTGAACCACTCACAGATTTGGGATTTTACCAATTTCAAAAGGAGCTCGAAAGCACTTGATGGTCTCTTGGCAGGCGATTTTCTAAGTAAAAAAGGTCGTTCGTGCGAACCGTGAGGTCGATTCGCATACAACACGGACCGTTAGAAAGGGCACTACACCAAATTATGCGAATGGTCACGGCTAAAGTCCTTGATCCGGACTGTGGGTCATGACCATTTCGAGCGTGACTATTTTTGTGGGTCACAGCACAAATCCCTAACCAAACGAAGGGTCACAGACATAGGGATCACGACAAACGGTCGTGGACTATAGCCATGACCCACTGTTATTGTTGGTCATGGCTAAAGGTCGTGCCCATCCTTTGGAATATGATATTGGTCATGGCTCAAGGCCATGACCCATCCTTTTTAATTTTATATTGGTCACGGCTCAAGACAGTGACCCAATCTGTGGATATTTAATTTGTTCACAGCTCTGGTCACGGACCTAGGCCATGACCCATACTTTGACTTGACCAAAATATACACGGCTTTAGTCCATGACCCTTTTTATGCGTAACAAAAAATGGGGATGGTCATGGACTTTATCCATGACCATTTTTAACTATAATTAAAAAAATGGGCAGAATTCTAGTTGTGTCTTGGACATTATAAAACCTAGGTAATGTAAACCTTGCACCCTCGTGTTCCCAAACCGGAGGTCCCGTGACCATGTGATCAGTTCCTATTAGTTGCATTAGTCTAGTGTGAGGTGTTGGTGCCTCTCACGGGGTTGTTTTGGGGTTTCGCCCTCTAACGACATGTTTATGTTTTTAAGCCTAAGTCTATATATTCTCAAATTATCACCATGTTCTCAAACCAAGGGTCCCGTGACCACGCAATCAGTTCTTATGAGTTGTTTGATCGCGTGCGAGGTGTTGGTGCATCTCACGGGGCATTCGGGGGGTGTTTGCCTAACGGAATGTTTTTAAGCATGAGTTTAGATATTCTAAAATTATCTATGTGTTCTCAAATCGGGAGTCTCGTGACCATGCAGTCAATTCCTATGAGCTACATTCATCCCGTGCAAGGTATTGGTGCCTCTCACGAAGCCGTTTATGGGGTGTTTCGGGGTTTCCCCCTCAAACGGCATGTTTATGTTTTTTAGCCTAAGTCTAGATATTCTCAAATTATCATCATGTTCTTAAACTAGGGTTCTTGTAACCACAGGGTCAGTTCATATGAGTTGTGTTTGTCCCTGTGAGGTGTTAGTGCCTCTAACGGGGTCATTTGGGGGGGTGTTTCATGGTTTTGCCCTCTAAGGGCATGTTTTTAAGCCTAAGTATAGATATTCTTAAATTATCATCGTGTTCTACAATCGGGGCGTCCCGTGACCACGCAGTCAGTTCCTATAAGCTGCATTGGTCCCCAACAAGGTGTTGGTGTGTCTTTCGTGGATGTTTGGGGGTATTTAGGGATTTCAACATCTAATAGAATGTTTTTAAACCTAAGCCTAGATATTCTCAAATTATTGTTGTGTTCTCAAACTGAGGGCCCTATGACGATACGGTCAGTTCTTACGAGCAGTATTGGTCCCGTGCGAGGTGTTGGTGCCTCCCATGGGGCCGTTTGGGGGGTCGGGGTTTTGCCCTCTAATGGCATGTTTTTAAGCCTAGATATTCTCAAATTATTGTTATATTCTCAAATCGGGGGTCCCGTGATCACGCAGTCAGTTCCTACGAGCTACATTAGTCTTCGACAAGGTCTTGGTGCCTCTCACGGAGACTTTTGGGGGGTGTTTTGGGGTTTCTCCCTCTAACGTAATATTTTTAAGACTAAGTCTAGATATTCTCAAATTATCTTCGTGTTCTCAAATCAGAGGTCACGTGACCACGCAGCCAGTTCCTACGAGCTGCAATGGTCTCGTGTGAGGTATTGGAGCCTCTCACAGGGCCGTTTGGTGGGTGTTTCGGGTTTCACCCTCTAACCACATATTTTTAAGCCTAAGTCTAGATATTCTCAAATTATACTTGTGTTCTCAAACCGGTGTTCCAGTGACCATGCGGTCAGTTCTTACGAGCTACATTGGTCCCGTGCGAGGTGTTGGTGCCTCTCACGGGGTCGTTTAGGGTGTGTTTCTTTGTTTTGACTTCTAACGACATATTTTTAAGCCTAAGTCTAGATATTTTCAAATTATTATTGTGTTCTCAAACTGGGGGTCCCGTGACCATGCGGTTAGTTCCTACGAGCTGCATTGGTCTCGTGCAAGGTGTCAATGCCTCTCATGAGGCCATTTGGGGGGTATTTGCGGGTTACGCCCACTAATGGCATGTTTTTAAGCCTAAGTCTAGATATTGTCAAATTATCATCATGTTTTCAAATCGGGGGTCCCGTGACCACATTGTCAGTTCCTACCAGCTGCAATGGTCCCATGCGAGGTGTTGGTGCCTCTCACAGGACTGTTTGGTGGGTGTTTTGGGGTTTCAACATCTAGGGACATGTTTTTAAGACTAAGTCTAGATATTCTCAAATTATTATCATGTTCTCAAATTGGGGATCCCGTGATCACGCGATCACTTCCTACGAGATGTATTGATCCCGTGTGAGGTGTTAGTACCTCTCACGGGGACATTTAGGGGGTGTTTCGCCATTTCGCCTTCTATCGCCATGTATACGTTTTTAAGACTAAGAATATATATTATCAAATTATCATCGTGTTATCAAACCGGGGTCCCGACCATGCAGTCCAATCCTACGAGCTACATTGGTCCCGTGTGAAGTGTTAGTGCCTCTCACAGGCTGTTTGGTGGGTGTTTCGAGATTTCTCCCTCTAATGGCATGTTTTTAAGCCTAAGCCTAGATATTCTGAAATTATCATTGTGTTCTCAAATCGGGCGTCTCGTGACCTCATGGTCAGTTCCTGCGAGCTGTATTGGTCCCGTGCGCAGTGTTGGTGCCTCTCACGGGGATGTTTGGGGGCTATTTCAGGGTTTTGCCCTCTAACAGCATATTTTTCAGCCTAAGTCTTGATATTCTCAACTTATCATCGTGTTCCCAATTCGGGGGTCCCATGACCACGCGGTTCGTTCCCGAGTTGCACTAGTCCCGTGCAAGGAGTTGGTGCATCACATGGGGCTGTTTGGGGGGTGTTTTTCTCTAAAGGCATGTTTATGTCTTTAGGCCTAAGTCTGGATATTCTCAAATTGTTATTGTGTTCTCAAGTCGAGGGTCCTGTTACCACGAGATTAGTTCTTACGAGTAGCATTGATCCCGTGCGAGGTGTTGGTGCCTCTCACGGGACTGTTTGGTGGCTGTTTTGGGGTTTCTCCCTCTAATCGCATGATTTTAAGCCTATGTCTTGATATTCTCATATTATTGTCGTGTTCTCAAATCAAGGGACCCATGACCACGTGGTCAGTTTCTACGAGATGCATTGGTCCCATGCGAGATGTTGGTGCCTCTTATAGGACAATTTGGGGGGTTATTCGGGGTTTCGCCCTCTAACGGCATATTTATGTTTTTAAGCCTAAGTCTAGATATTCTCAATTTATTGGTGTTTTCTCAAACTAAGGGGTCCCGTGACCACGTGAAAAGTTCCTACAAACTTCATTGGTCACGTGCGAGGTGTTGTAGCCCCTCACGGGGTCATTTTTTAGGGTGTTTTAGGATTTTGCCCTCTAATGGCATGTTTTCAAGCCTAAGTCTATATATACTCAAATTATTGTCTTTTTTTATGAAATCGGGGGTCCTATGACCACGCGGTCCATTCTTACGATTTGCACTGGTCTCGAGCCATTTGGGGGGTGTTTCGAGGTTTCGCCCTCTAACGAAATGTTTATACTTTAAGGCTTAAGTCTAGATATTCTCAAATTATAGTCGTGTTCTAAAATTGGGGGTCCCGTGACCACACGATCAGTTCCTTTGAGCTTCATTGGTCCCGTGCGAGGTGTTGGTGCCTCTCACGGGGCCATTTAGGGGGTGTTTCAAGGCTTCGCCCTCTAACGACATGTTTATGTTTTTAATCGTAAGTCAAGATATTCTTAAATTATCGATGTGTTCTTAAATTGGGAGTCCCGTAACCACGCGGTCAGTTCCTACAAGCTGCATTGGTCCCGTGCGAGGTGTTGGTGCTTCTCACTGGGCCGTTAGGATGGTATATCGGGGCTTCGCCCTTTAACTGCATGTTTACGTTTTTAAGCCTAAGTCTAGATATTCTAAAATTATCATCGTGTTCTCTAACCGGTGGTCCTATGACCACGTGGTTAGTTTCTATGAGCTGCATTGGTCCCGTGCGATGTGTTGGTGCCTCTTACGTGGCCATTTAGAGGGTGTTTCGGGGTTTCGCCCTCTGACGACATGTTTATGTTTTTAGCCTAAGTGGAGATATTCTCAAATTATCATCGCGTTCTCAAATCAGGGGTCCCGTGACCACACGGTCATTTCTTACGAGCTGCATTGGTCATGCGCGAAGTGTTGGTGCCTCTCACGGGGTTAGTTGGGGCGTGTTTCGGGATTCTCCCTATAACACATGTTTATGTTTTTAAGTCGAAGCCTAAATATTCTCAAATTATCATCATCTTTTCAAATTGGGGGTCTTGTGATGGCTCGATCAGTTCTTATGAGTCGTAGTCGTCCAGTGTTAAGTGTTAGTGTCTCTCACGGGGCCGTTTGGGGGGGAGGGTCGGGGTTTCATCCTCTAACGACATATTTTTAAGCTCGAGTCTAAATATTCTCAAATTGTCATCTTGTCCTCAAACTGGGGGTCCTTTGACCATGCGTTCAATTCATACGAGCTGCAATGGTCCCATAGGAGGTGTTAATGCCTCTCAAGGGATAGTTTGGGGAGTGTTTCGGGGTTTCGCCCTCTAACGACATGTTTTTAAGACTAAGTCTAGATATTCTTAAATTATTGTCATGTTCTAAAATCGTGGGTCCCTTGATCATGCGGTCAGTTCTAATGAGTTTCATTGGTCCCGTGCGAGGTGTCCGTGCCTCTCACATGGCCATTTAGGGGGTGTTTTGGCGTTTCGCCCTCTATTGGCATGTTTAAGTTTTTTAATCCTAAGTCTAGATATTCTCATATTCTCGTCGTGTTCTCAAACTAAGGGTCCCGTGACCATTCAGTCCATTTCTATGAGCTGCATTGTTCTCTCACGAGGCCATTTGAGGGTTTTTCGGGGGTTCGCCCTCTAACGGCATGTTTTTAAGCATAAATATAAATATTATTAAATTATCATTGTGTTATCAAATTAGGAGTCCTGTGACCACGCGGTCTGTTCCTACGAGCTGCATTGGTCCCGTGCGAGGTATTGGTGCCTCTCATAGGGATGTTTGGGGGGTGTTTCGAGGTTTTTCCCTCTAACGGCATGTTTATGTTGTTAAGCCTAAGTCCAGATATTCTTAACTTATTGGCGTGCTCTCAAATCGGGGGTCTTGTGACCACTGCATTGGTCCCGTGCGAGGTATTGGCGCCTCTCACGGAGCCATTTGAGGGGTGTTTCGGGTTTTCACCCTCTAACGGCATGTTTTTAAGCCTAAGTCTAGATATTCTTAAATTATCATCGCGTTATCAAACCGGGGGTCCGATGACCACGCGGTCCATTCCTACGAGCTGCACTGGTCCCATGTGAGGCGTTGGTGCCTCTAACGGTGTTGTTTGGGGGTTTCGCCCTCTAACGGCATGTTTATATTTTTAGGCCTAAGTCTAGATATTCTCAAATTATCGTTGTGTTCTCAAATCGGAGGTATGACCATGTGGTCAGTTCTTACGAGCTATGTTGGTCCCGTGCAAGGTGTTGTGCCTCTCATAGGGCCGTTTGGGAGGTGTTTCGGGATTTTTCCCTCTAGAGGCGTGTTTTTAATCCTAGGTCTAGATATTCTAAAATTCTTGTTGTGTTCTCAAACTGGGGGTCCCGTGACCCTATAGTCCATATCTATGAGTTGCATTGTTCTCTTACAAGGTGTTAGTGCCTCTCACGAGGCCATTTGGGGGTGTTTCGGGGGTTTTCCCTTTAACGGCATGTTTTTAAGCCTAAATCTAGATATTCTTAAATTATCATTGTGTTCTCAAATTGGGAGTCCCGTGACCACGCGGTCTGTTCGTACGAGTTGCATTGGTCCCGTGCGAGGTATTGGTGCCTCTCATAGGGCTGTTTGGGGGGTGTTTCGAGGTTTTTCCCTCTAATGGCATATTTATGTTGTTAAGACTAAGTCTAGATATTCTCAAATTATTCTCGTGCTCTCAAATCGATGGTCAAGTGACCGCTGCATTGGTCCCATGCGAGGTGTTGGCACCTCTCACCGAGCCATTTGAGGTGTGTTTCGGGTTTTCATCCTCTAACGACATATTTTTAAGCCTAAGTCTAGATATTATTAAACTATCATCACGTTCTCAAACTGAGGGTCCCATGACCACGCGGTCCGTTCCTACGAGCTGCACTAGTCCCATGTGAGGCGTTGGTGCCTCTAACGGTACAGTTTGTGGGGTGTTTGGGGGTTTCTCCCTCTAACAGCATGTTTATATTTTTAGGCCTAAGTCTAGATATTCTTAATTATTGTTGTGTTCTCAAATCGGGGGTATGACCATGCGGTCAGTTCTTACGAGCTACGTTGGTCCCGTGCGAGGTGTTGTGCCTCTCATAGGGCCATTTGGGAGGTATTTCGGGGTTTTGCCCTCTAGAGGCATGTTTTTAATCCTAAGTCTAGATATTCTCAAATTATCGTTGTGTTCTCAAACTGGGGGTCCCAAGACCACGCAGTCAGTTCCTACGAGTTGCAATAGTCTCGTGCGAGGTGTTGATGCCTCTCGTAGGGCTATTTTGGTGGTATTTTGGGGTTACACCCTCTAAAGGCATATTTATAAGCCTCGGTCTAGATATTCTCAAATTATCATCATGTTCTCAAATTAGAGGTCGTGCGACCACGTGATCAGTTCCTACATGATGCAATGGTCCCGTACGAGGTGTTGATGCCTCTCACGAGGCCATTTGGTGGGTTTTTTGAGGTTTCACCCTCTAGCAACATGTTTTTAATTCTAAGTCTAGATATTCTCAAATTATCGTCGTGCTCTCAAATTGGGGGTCCCGTGACCACGCAATCAGTTCTTAGGAGCTGCAATTGTCCCGTGCGAGGTGTTGGTGCCTCTTTAACGTGGCTGTTTGAGAGGTGTTTCGGGGTTTCGCCCTCTAACAGCATGTTTATGTTTTCATGCCTAAGTCTATATATTCTCAAATTATCATCTTGTTCTCAAATCATGGGTCTCATGACCATGCGGTCAGTTTCTACTTGCTACATTCGTCCTTACTAGGTTTTGGTGCCGTTTATGGGACCGTTTGAAGCGTGTTTCGGGGTTTCATCCTCTAACGGCATGTTTATGTTTTTAAGCCTAAGTCAAGATATTCGCAAATTACTTCTGCATTATCAAACTGTGGGTGTCATGACCATGCGATCAGTTCCTACGAGATGCATTGGTCCTAGGTGAGGTGTTGGGGCCACTCACGAGGGTGATTAGGGGGTGTTTCGGGTTTCACCCTCTAACCGTGTGTTTTTAAGCTTAAGTCAATATATTCTCAAAGTATTATCGTGTTCTCAAACCGGGGGTCCCGTGACCACGCGATTAGTTCCTACGAGCTGCAACATTCCCGTGCGAGGTGTTCGTGTCTCTTATAGGGTCGTTTATGGGGTGTTTCGATGTTTCGCCCTCTTCTGCATGTTTTAAGCCTAAGTCTTGATATTCTCAAATTATCGTCATGTTATCAAATCGGGGGTCCCATAACCATGCGGTTAGTTCGAATGAGCTGCATTGGTCCCATGTGAGGTGTTTGTTCCTCTCACGAGGCCGTTTGGGGGTGTTTCAAGGTTTCTATCTCTAACAATATGTTTATGTTTTTAAGCCTAAGCCTAGATATTCTCACATTATCTTCGTCTTCTCAAACCTGATTCCCATGACCACGCGTTAAGTTCATACAAGTTGTAATGGTCTCGTGTGAGGTGTTGATGCCTCTTACAGGGCCGTTTATGGGATGTTTTAGGGTTTCGCCCTCTAATGGCATGTTTTACGCCTAAGTCTAGATACTCTCAAATTGTCATCATGTTCTCCAATCAGGGATCCCGTGACCAAGCGTTCAGTTCCTATGAACTACATTGATCCCGTGTGGGGTGTTGGTGCCTCTCATGGTGCCATTTAGAGGGGGTGTTTCAAGATTTTTCCCTCTAGCGTCATGTCTATTTTTTCAAGCCTAAGTATAGATGCTCTCAAATTGAAAGAGTGGGCTTGCGTTCAACTCAAGAAATTATATAATTAAACCTAGTTTAACCCAATTAAACCCTAAACATGCAACTAGGTGTGATTGAATAAGATGTAAAGCATGCTAGTACGATCAAACACACACAATTGAGGAAAAATCCCCCAAAGGGGCAAAACCATTTATTTTCATTATAATAATGTAACATACAATTTCGGATTACAATGAAAAATACAATGACACAGAATTACCCACAGGTGTCGGATGTGTAGTCGGCGGATGGAAGTTTCCCTTTCCAGGAGGACAGCAATGAAGAAGAAGAATTGTCTTCTCCATAAGGGTATGATCAAAACAGTATTTGTGTTCTAGGGTTTCAAAACGATTCACAAATGATTTGGAAACTTGTGTGAATCAAAACATGAGTTTTGATAACTCACAAAGGTGAAGATTTGAGTTTATGAACTCTGAAAATCTTATGTAGAAGTCTTGCTAAACCAACTCCCCGTAGTGGGTTTATAAAAGAAGTCCTGGCCCTAAAAAATCTCAGCACGATCTGCTCGAATATATCCCCGGCGGATCGGTCTGCCTTTGATGCGGACAGATCTGGGGGGCGGACCGGTTCATTTTTAAAAGATCCCTGTTCGGTTCGCATTCAATCCGGGGTCTACTGGTTCAAGAGCAAGGCGGATCGGTTCGGGTAGATGGCGGATCGATCCGGGGGCGGACCGGTTCATTTTCCAAACAGGCGGACCGGTCCGGCTGCCCAGAATATTGATTCCTTCTTTTCTTTGATATTCGGATCAGTTTGAAGACGATGTGAGCTTGAATTACTTCAACGATGTAACGGCTTATGACATAAACAATAATGATGGACAAAATGTCCTTACACAAATTAATGTTGTGGTCTCAAACCATGGGTCTCTTTGCCACACGGTCAGTTCTTATGAGATGCATTGATCCCGTTCAAGGTGTTGGTGCCTCTCACGAGACCGTTTAGGGGGTGATCTGGGGTTTCGCCCTCTAATGGCATGTTTTTAATCCTAAGTATAAAATTCCCAAATTATCATCGTGTTCTCAATTCGAGGGTCACGTGACCACGTCAACAATTCCTACAAACTGCGTTGGTCCCGTGTGGAGTGTTGGTATCTCTCACGGGGTTGTTGGGGGTTTTCTCCCTCTAACGGCATCTTTTTTATTTTTAAACCTAAGTTTAGATATTCACTTGTTCTCAAATGGGGGGTCCCATGATCACGCGGTCAGTTCCTACGAGCTGGGTTGGTCCCGTGCGAGGTGTTGGTGCCTTTCACGGGGCCATTTGGGGGGTGTTTCAGGATTTCGCCCTCTAACGGCATGTTTATGTTTTTAAGCCTAAGTTTAGATATTCTCAAATTATCGTCATGTTCTCAAACCGAGGGTCCCGCGATCATGTGATTTATTCTTACGAGATGCATTTGCCATGTACGAGGTGTTGGTGCCTCTCATTGGGCCGTTAGTGGGGTATTTTGGGGTTTTGCCCTCTACCGGCATGTTTATGATTTTAATCCCAAGTCTATATATTCTCACATTATCATGGTATTTTAAAACCAGGGGTCCTGGGACCATGCAGTCAGTTCTTACTAGCTGCGTTGGTCCCGTGCGAGGTGTTGATGCCTCACACGGGGCGATTTGGGGGTGTTTCGGGGTTTCGCCCTCTAACGGCATGTTTATGTTTTTAAGCCTAAGTCTAGATATCCTCAAATTATCATCTTGTTCTCAAATTGTGGGTCTTGTGACCATGCGGTTAGTTTCTACGAGTTGCATTGGTCCCGTGCGAGGTGTTGGTGCCTCTCACGGGGCCGCTTGGAGGGTATTTCGATGTTTCGCCTCTAATGGCATGTTTATGTTTTAAGCCTAAGTCGAGATATTCTCAAATTATTGTCGTGTTCTCAAATCGGGGATCCCGTGACCTCATGGTCAGTTCCTACGAGCAGTGGTGGGAGGTGTTAGTTCCTCTCACAGGGCCATTTGGGGGTGTTTGGGGGTTTCTCCTTCTAACATCATGTTTTTGTTTTTAAGCCTAAGTCTAGATCTTCTCAAATTATCGTCGTGTTCTTAAACCGTGGGCTCCGTGACCACACGATCAGTTACTACGAGCTAAATTGTTCCCCTGCGAGGTGTTGGTGCCTCTTACGGGGCCATTTGGGGGGGGGGGGTCTTCATGGTTTCGCCCTCTAACGGCATGTTTATGTTTTTAAGCCTAAGTCTAGATATTCTTAAATTATTGTTGTGTTATCAAACTGGGAGTCCCGTGACCACGCGGTCAATTCCTACGAGCTGCACTGGTCTCGTGTGAGGTGTTGGTGCCTCCCACGGGGTCATTTAGGGGGTGTTTCCGAGTTTTGCCCTCTAACGACATGTTTTTAAGCCTAGGTCTAGATTTTCTCAAATTATCATCATGTTATCAAATCGGGGATCCCATAATACTCGCAATATGGGAGTTACGATAGTCGGGACGCGCGTGTATGTCGTGTCGGGACTTAGTTTGGGAAATAAAATATAATTTCACTTTCGATATTTCATATGGTCATTTCAAGTGCGCTAGTTTTTTCAGAAGGGTCGAAATAGTCAGAAAAGTCTACCCGGGAGTTTTGTTTGGGTCTCGGGCACTTTTAGGGGAAATCGACACCCCATAGGGGTATTTTGGTCTTTCGATTGTTTAGGGAAAATAAACCTACATAAAATGGGGAGTTATATCTGCAATCATGTAATTGGAGTTAGGGTTATCTGTTACTAAACCAAAGAAGGACCACAAGAGGGAAAAGGAGAGGGGTTCCATGGCCAAAAACCACATTCTAGCACCACCACCACTGGATTATAGATCGGGAGGAGGAGAACACAAATACCACCATTAATTCTATAAAATTCAGAACTTCGAATTAAGGCAAGTGTTTATCGTGATGATTTATGATATGATATACCATCCATGTTATAATAGGATGATTACATGATGAATTTCAAGAATTTTGGCCTTAAATTTGGAGATATAAATCATGTTCTTGGGTAGGAATGGTTATAGACTTGATTCCTTATACATGTAGGACGAATTTGATAAGAAATATCACGAACTTGGGAAGAAATCTGAAATTATGTTGAAGTTCTTGAACAAGAATGATAATCAAGGATTTTTAAAGATTAATCTTGATTTAATCTAATTTGAAGTTGTTATTTACATATTTAATGATTCTATAACGTTAAAAATCATTTATAGATGTTACTATAATGTTTGAGACATTTGGTTGGGAGTTTAGGATGGTGTAATGATGGTTTAGATGATTAAAAATGGTGAATTCCCGTAATAGTTTAATGGAGAAGATGATACCTATTATAGCGAATCGATTCGGCTCCTTGGCCGAATCGATTGGGTTTCCCAAAATTGAACAATTTTCCCCTTTTTGCTTAAAACTCATGGGAAACGATTACGTTGACCTTTGAAGTAATTTTAAATCCTAATGAGAGACATTCAATGTGGGGATTGAGATTAGTCACACGAAGAGAGTTTAAGGCTATAATTGATTAGGTTTAAATGGGTAATAAAATCTTATTCGGATAATGATTTTGTATCGTGGAAATTTATGGTAATGTAGGACTGAGAACAATAGGCCTTGAATGAGACACATGCTGAAATTACTTAAGGGGCAATTATTCACCATTTGAGGCATTGGGAAACACTCAGGATTATATAAGGAGAAGTATTATGATACGTAAAATATTCTAGAGTTACTATACTATGTATGGGGTATATAATATAGGTTATGTTTATACCCATAATGACTTTATATATATATGCCGGTGGTGTGTATACCTATTGTTTGATTTGTATGCGTAATCATACCTAGGCTACTTGCTATCACGGGAGGTTCCACATCGTGTATGGTATTATTATGATGAGTCCATTGGGGGGAATATTGACTTGTACCTCAGAAAATAGAACTTAGGGATTAAGAACCACTTGATTTAGTAATGGTGTAACCGGTCATTTGGGTGCATTAGGTATGAGCGCATCCCAAAGGCTTAGAACTATGTTCGCCTCCAATATGTGTGATTTGATTTATGGTTCGAGGGATATTATCTGGACCAGTGTCCTTATTTAGTACATGATGTACCAAGACTTGATAGCAGAGTATGCCCGCATCCCAGGTCTCCACTTAGTGGTGCTGTATACATATATATGATAAGAGTGATGTATGCATATATACGTGTGATGGATCCTACTACGAGTGTATCAGTAGATATGATAAATAGTGATATCTAAATTCCTTTAAGTGTATGAGAACTTATTCATGAACTGGTGATTCCTAATAAATAAAAAGAATTGGAAATGTGGTTTAGTATTGTATGGGCAATACGGGTGGGCACTATATATTATTAGACATGAAGAGATGTGTTAGACTAGGTAGGCGGATAGCATAACTAGGCGGGTTAGAGTAGTACGTTATACATGTATAATAGTTGAGAGGTGAGGATCTCTAGTGAGAGCATGCGGTACAAACATGTATAAAATATATTATTTTGATGCATTTTAAGTACTTGCTAAACTTTTTCAAAATGTTTTACTTGGTCTCTGACCCATTTCAAATCCATTTTTGTAAAAATAATTTTAGGTGCCCAGCCATAGGGACGCCAAGCATAGGAGTTCCTACATTTGACATGCTGCAGTTGTTGTGGAAGTTGTAGGACCTTGCTATTAGACGCCTCTACATTTATTCAGTTCTTATTTATCTTCATCTATCTCGGTCGGGCATGTCGCCCATTCCTAGTTGGATAGTATTTACACAGACATTGGATTTTCAGTTATTTTCAGTATTTGATTTAGACTTTACTTATGAATGACTGTATTGGGATTTTATTTGGAGTGTTATTCCAGACTCATTTATTTATTTATGTCGTTATCTCATTATTCATTATTATATGCATGAAAATGGTGAATGAAATTTTATTCTGTTAATATTTATTGCATGATAATAATAAGAATTTAAAATAATTGACACCGGGCTATTAGGGTATTAGTAATTAATTGGATTTCGATAGTGATGCTAAGAATAAAACCATTAATGATTTTTGTTTAATTTAATAATGGACTCATCACATAGGATACGCGGTCAGTTCCTTCGAGCTGCATTGGTCTTGTGCGACGCGGTCGTACATCTCACTAGGTCGTTTGGGAGGTGTTTTGAGGTTTCTCCCTCTAACGGCATGTTTATGTTTTTTAGACTAAGTCTAAATATTCTCAAATTATCCTCGTGTTCTCAAACTGGAGGTCTCGCGACCACACAATCAGTTCCTACGAGTTGCATTGGTCCCGTTCGAGGTGTTGGTGCCTCTCACGGGGCCGTGGGTATTTTGGGGTTTCTCCCTCTAACGGCATGTTTCTAAGACTAAGTCTAAATATTATAAAATTATCATCTTGTTCTAAAATTGGGCATCTCGTGAACATACGATCAGTTCCTACGAGCTACATTGGTCTCGTGCGAGGTGTTAGTGCCTTTCAATGGGCTATTTGGGGGGTGTTTTGGTGTTTCGCCCTCTAATGGCATCTTTATGTTCTTAAGCCTAAGTCTATATATTCTAAAATCATAGCCATGTTCTCAAACTGGGGGTCCCATGACCACACGGTCAGTTCCTACAAGCTGCATTTGTCTCGTGCGAAGTGATGGTGCCTCTCATGGGGCCGTTTGGGGGGTGTTTCAGGTTTTCGCCCTCCAACGACATGTTTTTAGGCTTAAGTCTTGATATTATCAAATTATCATAGTCTTCTCAAACCGGGGGTCCCGTGACCACACGATCAGTTCCTATGAGCTGCATTGGTCTCGTGGGAGGTGTTAGTGCCTCTCATGGGGCCATTTGGGGGGTGTTTCGGGTTTCTCCCTCTATCAACATGTTTTTAAGCCTAGGTCAAGATTTTCTCAAATTATCATCATGTTCTCAAATCGTGGGTCCCATGACCACGCAGTTAGTTCCTACAGGCTGCATTGGTCACATGTGAGGTCTTAGTGCCTCTCACGGGGTCGTTTAGGGGTATTTTGGGGGTTTCGTTCTCTAAAGGCATGTTTATGTTTTTAAGCCTAAGTCGAGATATTCTCAAATTATCGACATGTTCTCAAACTGAGGGTCCCGTGACCACACAGTTTATTCCTACGAGCTGCATTGATCGCATGCGAGGTGTTGGTGCCTCTCAGAAGGCCGTTTGGGGGGTGTTTCGGGGTTTCGACCTCTAACGGCATATTTTTAAGCTTAAGTCTAGATATTCTCAAATTATCGTCATGTTCTCAAACCGGGGATCGCGTGGCCATGCGACCAGTTCCTACGAGCTGCATTGGTTCTGTCTGAAGTGTTAGTTCCTCTCACGGGGCCGTTTGGAGGGTGTTTTGCGGTTTTTCCCTCTAACGCCATTTTTTAAGAACAAGAACAAATATTCTCATATTATCGTCGTGTTCTCAAGCCGAGAGTCCCGTTACCACATGGTCAGTTCCTACGAGCTGCATTGATCCCATGCAAAGTGTTGGTTGCTCTCACGGGGCCATTTTGGGGGTGTTTCGGGGTTTGGCCTCTAACAGTATCTTTATGTTTTTAAGCCTAAGTCTAGACATTCACAAATTATCGTTATGTTCTCAAACGGGGGGTCCCGTGACCTAACAGTCAGTTCTTACGAGATGCATTGGTTTCGTGCAAGGTATTGGTGCCTCGCATGGGGCCGTTTGGGGGGGGGGGTCGGGATTTCACCCTCTAATGGCATGCTTTTAATCCTAAGTCTGTATATTCTCAAACTATCGTCTTGTTCTCAAACCGGAGATCGCGTGACCACGCGACTGTTAGTTCCTCTCATGGAGCCATTGGGGGGGTGTTCCGAGGTTTTGCCCTCTAAAGGCATGTTTTTAAGCCTAAGTAAATATATTCTCAAATTATCATCATGTTCTCAAGTCGGGGGTCCTGTGATCACACGGTCAGTTCCTACGAGCTACCTTGGTCCCGTGCAAGGTGTTGGTGCCTCTCATAGGGCCGTTTTGGGGATGTTTTGGGGTTTGGCCTTTAACGGCATGTTTATGTTTTTAAGCCTAAGTCTAGATATTCTCAAATTATCGTCGTGTTCTCAAATCAGGGGGCCATGAGCAAGTCGTCAGTTCTTATGAGATGCATTGGTCCCGTGCGAGGTGTTGGTGCCTCTCACCGGGCCGTTTAGGGGATGTTTTGGGGTTTTGCCCTTCAATGGCATGTTTTTAAGATTAAGTCTAGATATTCTCAAATTATCGTCGTGTTCTCAAATCGGGGGTCCCGTGACCACATGATCAGTTCCTACGAGCTGCATTGGTCTCGTGCGAGGTGTTGGTGCCTCTTATTGGGCCTTTTGTGAGGGGTCCTCTCATGAATGTCAACCAATAATTATCCCATACTCCTTCTATCATCTAAAAGATTTAAAGATAATGCATATCAATTATATAGCTATTTTAGTTAAAGTAAAGAGTACCTGGCTGCTGCGATCCAAGAAGTCCATTAAATAGGGTCTTCTGAATGTGTGATTAGACCAAATTGATCCTTAATCATCCAGTGCATTCTTTTACTTGTACATTTGTTGATTAGTTTCTTTAATAAAATCTTCATAAAATGAAGCAGATTTAACTTCATTTTATGAAGACTGCAACAATGAAACTAGTCAATAAATGTATATGTGCAGGAACACTTGGAAATTAAACTAGATCAATTTGATCTAATCACAAACTCAAATGACTCTATTCTCAAACCGATCATCTTGTGAAAGTAACTAAACATTCGACTGAACATAACATATTATCAAAAGTAAACTTACATAAATCATATTAAATATTCAAAAAATAACTAAACATTCATACATCAAAGTAAAGCGCTAATACAATGTCAATATCATAATAGGATACAAATAATATTGACGAAGATAAAATAATATTTTGAAACTCAATCTTCCTCTATATGCATGAAAATAATGAAAAACTTGTTTACTAGGTTAATAACAAAAAGTTATAAGTTGAGTAAACTCCGAAATAAACTCGTTGAACAAAACTCTTTTCAAAATAAACACTAGATATGTTAAAACGTTTTTCTGAATATGTTCTCTAGATTCGTTAGTTTGATTACCTTAGGTTTTTTTAAAACTAAAACGTTCAATTAAGTCTTAAGTACGATAATTTTCACCAAAGCAATTAAGAAGATTCAAGCAAATTAGACACGCGATTTTTAACGTGGTAAAACCCTAAAATAAGGGAAATATCCACGGTGACCTCTACGCCACAAAATAAAATCCACTAATAATCACACGGCACAACTTACAGCACTAAGCATGCAATTACAAGACCTAAATCTAAGTTCAGAACGTTACCTACATGAGTTACTCCACTCTCAAAGGCTTCTGACTTGATGTAGTCTTCCTTCCCGCAGCTTCCTTGCTTTGTCCTTATCCTCTTTGATTATAGCAGCTCCAATAAACAAAATATATCACCAAGAACCACAACTTCTAAGTGTTCGTGTGAGAGTGATAGTGTTTATGAATTAAACTAAATGCATAAATTCTTCTCACCCTCTCAATCAATAATACAATCAATATCCTATTAATTACAACCCACTTCTATATGAAATGCAATTAATCCCAAATACACTTTGAATACAAGACTTTAACCAATTTCAGATTTGGAATACAATCTTTTCAAATCAAGTTTTGTTTCAAAATGATTTATGTCCAAATTTATTTCTCCAATTTATGAAATTAATCTTTAAAACCAAAAATGTCTTTCTCAAATCTGAATATAAGCCACAATAATAAGTCTTGTGTTTCAAATTTATTTGAAACTATAATGTTGGATCAAAAGAAATATCAACAACAATACAAAGATGATCCAAGAACAAATACAAAAGATTCCTAAAAAAACAGTGTACTAACAAAGTCCTTAGAGAAATATATTATTTGAAGAGTACACAAATCAAACTTGGGTTAAAAAATCCGACAAGTTTTTTGACGCATTTTTCGGCGACCAACATAGTCTCTCTCTCCGGTGACTTCGACTGAATGTCGAACTCAGATATACGATTCCGTCGACAAAATGATCTTAAAGACCTCCGACGATCTATACCTGCCAGGGAGTTCCCGACGACGAACTTCCTTACTTAATCTTAATTTTTTTCTTAGTCAAACTCTCCTCAGATCCGACGATCAACTTTGTCTAGCGTAGAACTCTCCTCGCCGGCGATGACCTCTTCTCTTTTCTAGTTTCTCTTGCTTTCGGTCTAGTATGGATTGGAGAAGATGGAAAATGTTTTGTCTCTCTCTCATCGTGTAAAACCCTCCGACACTCCCTCTTTCTATTTTTCTTCTCTTTTTTCTATCCTCCCTTCAGAAAATAAAACCCTAAAATGCTTATATATGAGGCTCAAAACGTTTGTTACAAAATTAAGGGTCTAGATCTACTCTCCAAGATCTAAGGCTATAGAAAGAAAGTGGAATAACTAATGTGATTGGCTAAAGGGTATTCACTAGGATTGAGGCACTATTAATATGGTTCATTGATAACCACTCAATCTAGGGTCACAAATGAGTCCAACCATCAAGACACTAAACAAACACAAATAGCCTTATAAAAATGTAACACACGTGTGTTTTTTAAAGTCTTGGAAAAATTAAATTTTTGACTAAAAAAAATAACTAATTAAAAATGAACCAATCAAATTTTTATCATAAAAAATAATTCCTATGTTATCTTTTTCCAAAAAATATTTGAAGCAACAAAACCACCATAAAAAAATATGCACACATAATAAACATGTATATGCGGTGTATATGTCCTAATTGTGGTTCAAAAGTTGTACTTACCTTTTTGAAGTTAATCAACCTGGGATTCCATTTTGACGAAACTTGATGCCTTTTTGAGATAGAGTAACTCGAAAAAATCTAATCCTAGTTTGTCTCGATATCCAAACTAGTTGGAACTCCTATATGGCACAGATTCAAGTAATTCAACCATGTGTTGTAAAAGAACCCTCAAATTAGGGTTATCATCAAGAGCTGACAGGAACTGTTTTGGAGCCTTTAATGCTTCTACTTGAGTAGTCATACCCTTTGGTGAATGCACAACAATAGACCAATTTCCATTGTTTATGTACTTCGAGTAGAATACATTTTTTACGTTCTGAAAGGCACGAATAAAAAGCTCGTCAACTGTGTGATCTTTACTCTTCAGCTTTGATAAATCAATAATAATAAGTTTGGAGTCAGGATCAACTTTACAAGCATTCATTGTATCCTCCACCTTTACCCAATCACAATAGAATACGATTTCTGTGAAATCTATGTAATCAAGTTTTAGGATTTGTTGGATTATACTATATTAGGTTAGCATCGTATTCTTTGGATTTTTATCGCTTTTACTAGCGATACAGGTGGTCAAGGCAGAAATTGATACTCCACTAAGTGGATAATAAATGAAATCAAAACCATTGGAGTGGAATTTCTTAAACTCTTTCGCATGAAAACTAGGACCTCTTGCTAGGCGTGGAAGTCTGGAAGAGACATCATCTCTTTTTAGAAGTTGCATTAATTAATGAATTTGTATTAGGGCATGTTTTTACTATGGATGAATAAATAACCGCACAAATAAGATGTGAAAATTACCTCTTTTGACACCCATGCTCTAAAACCATTTGTCGTGCAATTTCTCCTTTGATTTTGGGAAATTTCGTTCTCATACTTCCTACCGATAAATTTTAGAGTTTAGATCATAAAATAAAATAAAGATATAATCAAAGAAGAAGAATTTAGTAGATACTCAGACTCTCTCTAGTCTTCGACTTCATTTTGTGATTCGAAGATATAACGAGTTGCTTGTTCGTAATGTAGATTTGTGAGTTCCGCCTCTTTAGGGTTCCCAAATGGAAATTCGTCCTCAAACTCACCAGGTTCCTTGATCACTCATTCTCAGCAAGGATTGAACTTCCTCACCCATTGTTCTGGCATATGTTCCCTAGCGTATAGTGATGATTCCACCATTACGTATTCCCTATTGTCACGCGCACAGAGTCCACTGTATGAATACCTACGAACGCAGAATCCTCCGCAAGAAACAATCTTTCTGGTGTAGAGAATTAAACTCAATGCCAAAAATGATCTCAAACAAATATCATTTTGAAACCTGGATCATACAAACGAATTGGGTGTAAAATTTATTTTTGTTTTAAAGATTAAACCATTAAATATTCACAAAAACTCATGGGAATTTTCTTAAAGGTTTCTCTCTTTAGAAGTTGGAAAAAGTCTTCTAAAAAATGCACTCCCACACTACATAAAGGTTGGGAAAGCGTAGCGGGAGTAATAGGGAAAAACTACCCATTTTCGCAAAAAAAACGTCGGGTCATTCAAACGACATATCAAACGAGAATTCAGTGAGACAAAAGGAATCTCGTTTGAACAAAATTTTAATCTCATTTGAACGAAATTTTAATCTCGTTCGAATGAGAAGCCAAAGTCGTTCTAACGACCCTTAAAAAGCTAGATATTTTTTATATGAAAGCGTGACTGCTAGTTTCGTATTTTTCTAATTGTTTTTAAATTACTTATGATTTTTTTTCGAAAAGATGTCGTTGAACAAAATCTTTACATAATATGAATTAAAAAAATGACAAAAATTCTAACACCAAATAAATATATCCAAGGCTCAATATAACATATGCATGCATACCTGAGAGATCCTTGGAAAGTTAATGACGAGACAAGGCACGAAATGCGGCATAGGATGTGCTCTTCTTTGACTTGGCCGCTACGTCTTCAACTCAAATGACATAGGCTTGAAAGGTCACAAATTTATATCCTGTGACTCAAATAGTTTTGTCTGGAATTAAGCCAACACTTACAAATTGACTCAATTGGAAATTTGTCCTTACAAATTTCTTCTCTTCGAAGACGTGGAAGTAGTCATGAAGGTGTAGTGGGGTGTAATGGGATAAGCAAAATAAAATAAAACTGAGCAATTAACAAACTATCTCTTACAAATATCCACAAATCGAACCAAAATTGACTCCTAAGACTAATACAACTTATTCCCTCACAAATCAAGAAACGAAAATGCATAAATGTATAAATCTTCAACTGAAAAATCTTCATCTTTTGTAGTTCACGAAATCATCATCAAGGCGGGGTGACCTATACACATGAGACAAAATAAATACCGTGACACGTATGAGTTTAAACAAATAAATAAAGTCCCCCTATAAATAAATTCCCTCTCAATGGGTTCTCCCCCTTTTTGTCCGTAAAAGACAAAAGGTAAGAAACTAATAATGGAAGCGTTGGCATCACTTGAAGAATCAAAGATATCATCACAAAGATAATCATTAAAGCACATGCGATGAAATTCCAAATGGCATACCAACTATTATTGAAAATTTTCAAGTATAAAACAAGGTATAAATGTACAAATACAAACCACCATGGAATAACACTATAATATCTTAATTGTAAAAGTGGTATGAAATTTTGTGAACATTCTTCATGGGACAATTAATAAAGGCATTCATAACATAGGTGCGTGAATTCATGAGATACTTCTAAAGAAAGAACTCAATTTCAACCTTAGGTGTAAAAATGTTAAACTTAGATGAAATTAACTTGACTTATGCAACATGCCATGAATTTAAATTCTTCTCAAATCAATAGCCCTAAACTATTTAATGCTTTTGAAGAGAGTCGGTTATGTAAATCCATTGATCTTCTACTTTATAACACCCTCAAAATCTCACATATATAAAAAGTCAGTCTTAATTTTGAACATATCATAATGCTCATATGTAGTGAAGCATCAATAAAAAAAATATTGGCCCTAACACTTTTATTTTCTGTGTGCCATAAATCTTTTAGGCTCTTTTAGCAAATGGTGTTATGCAAAGAGTATTTTTCTCTATGATAGCTGATTCGGAACGAATATTCCATATTTATCCCCTTAATTTTGATATTTTTACGATCCAGAATATCACATTTATCCCGAATATATCTCATATTTATTGTAACTAACCTTTTTGGAAAGTATTTCTTGTTTTGTGTATTTTTTATGTCTTTTATAGGTTAATCGTGCAATTAGAAAAAAGAGAAAAGCCAAAACAGTGAAAGCCTTGCGAGAAAGGGAAGTCAAGGGCAAAACGATAAATTTTTATATAGAACCTGAAGAAGGAGCCAACATGAAAGATAAATATCTCAAGATCATGAGAAAGAAGGAAGAAACGGGGCTCAATTCGAGTTACGGTGAAGAAGTTATGGCTATTTGAAGTTGAAGAGAAATCTAGGGGTAAAATTATAAATAAGGGAAAGAAGAAAGCTAAAATTGCAATTACCAGATCCAGTGACCGAACCGGTTCAGTTCTGGGAGCAAACCGATTCGCTTTGCTTGAGGGTTCGGTCATGATGGTTTGGTTTGGTCTGAGGGTTTAGTTTCCTGAGGGATTTCTTATCTTTTCCTACATTCTTGCTAAAGTAGTTTGGGTCAATGTTTACCTCTTAATCCGAATTTTAGCACTTGTTTAAGTCATTTATGTGTCTAGTTATCAATTGTATACACTTTTTAATGCATCTAATTAACCACTATTCTTGGAGAACAAAACTTGAATCTTTCTACATCAAATTAATTCAAGTTTTGCTATTTTCCAGAATTCTTCCATTAACGTGAAGCTTTATTGTTGCATCTTTGTTTCTCCATACATGGTATAAAATTTCCATATCTTCACTCTTGTTATTTCATTATGAACACTTGCATGATGATAATAATTAGTGTAGAATTCAAATCCATGTCTGGCTAAGCTATTTATGGGTTGGGGAATATGAAACCAACCTAGGGTTATTAATGTCAAATGTAACAATTTAATATAATTAAATAATTAATTCTTGGAATTTGATACATTAATTGAAACTAGTATTGTAGACCTCTTAATTCCACCTGTTGAAAGCAACCAGAGTGTTTGAGGATGCATTATACAGGTCGATAAATTTATCATTCGATCTAATTAATTTGTTAACCAATTATCGCGCAGGATAACGCCCAAACATATTTGGTGCTTTGAATTACTTTGTGCTTTCCTTTTAATTAATTAAACAATTTTTTAGAACTTTACATTTAGCGGAGATACTCTACTGTTTAGGGGATTGGATATCAACCCCCATTTTCTCAAAAGTGTTTTCAAAACCAAAAGTTCAAGTTTTTGCTTTTATTAGTTTAATTTACACTTGGGTAGCTTACATCGCGTAGATAATTAGAAATTTCTCAAATTACAAAATCATCTTTTTCTTTCTTTCCCGAATCGAAACCTAGATCTAAGGTGCGAACCTTACATTCATCATCGTTTTATGACCTATTCCTTGAGGATTCGACCCCATCTTACCGGGTTATTACTTGAGCGACCAACTTGCACTTTAACCATAGGTACTCACGTAGCACACACTTTCTGCGTCGCGTCAAGTTTTTGGTGACCTCGGCTCCAATAATTCTGTTCTAGGAGAGAACTGGTTCGCTGACCGAACCAGTTTGGCCCCTGGAGAGAACCATCTATTTTCTAAGTGGAAAAATCGAATTTTTCCTTTTGTCTTCTCATTTTCATCCCAACCTTTCACCTTCCATCCACCCAAAAACTATTCCCATTCCCTCCAACCACGAAAATTAACTCAAAAATTATAAGGCCCTAAAACGTGATTAGGAATGTTAATTATATGATTAAGTATAAGTTAGAAGTTAGAAGTTGATTTGGGGTGTTAAACATGTTAATTATCATATTTGGGGGATACATACTCATATGATATATGTATTGGTTACATTAGATGTTAACCGAGCTTATGATCGGGGATAACTTTTTTAGATCATATGATTAATTATGTGGTTAAATGCATCATGATTTTTTTTTCATACATCATTATGATTATAAAATTAAATAAGGGTGTTGTTCCAAAATTGGCGATGTTAGGTCGCCAAATGTGAAAGTTTTGAGATTTTCGGTAAATTGCTACTTTCCTGTTCGAGCACAAATCAGGTGTATTAATTTTATGATTTTGGGAAAACACAAAATAGGAAAGTTGTAGATATATGAATTAAGTTTATAACACAACAAACGGTGTGTAAAACAGAGATCCAAGTAAGGAGTTATGCTGAAATTACGAAACAATGGCAAATATGTCTATTCGTTAAATGGTATTTTATTTTATTAGCAAAACAAATGGCTTGTTTTGATTGGACAAAGGGGGCGAATTATGCCGGCTTAACCCTTATTCTTCATTTTCATTAGAATTTCAAGTGGTGTTGAGAGATACATGGAAGAAAGAGAGGCTAGGATGAATTAGTGAAGGATTAAGGAAGATTATCGAGAGATAAACAAGCTTATGTATCCAAAGGTGCTTAGGTAAGATTTAACTTGTAAATTTCATTCTTTACATGACAGAGATTGTTTTATATGATATTAAATATCATATTTGTGGATGAGAGAATACGTGTTGTTACATGTAGGTGGGTATGTGTAGGTTGTACATATGAAGCATGTTGAATTCATACAACTAAGGGTGTAATCATCATGTTAATCAAACTAACGTATCTTTGTGAATACTATATAGAATCGAGTGATTACAATTGGGGATTAACATAGACACATATATGTATACCATGTCCAAAAATTATGTAAAAATACCAAGCAATGAAGCTTGGGTGACAAGTTGAAGTCCAGGTTTAAAATCTGCCCCATAAGTGTAAGTGAGCACACCAGGTGTTCGACGTTTTGCTTGACTTAGAAAATGAACTCTAAAATTTATGCAACTTTAATTTTATATTATTCAATATGTTTAATATATGTACCCATAATTTATAACCGAGGTGGATGTTATATATTCTTTAATATTGTTAAGTTATGCTTTGATGGTCTACTCAGACCTAGATGTGTTAAAAGTGGCATAAATCATTGAATACTTGTTGAAATCAAGAAATTACAATTGAAAATGTTAGAGAACATATATGAGTATGATATACTTGAAAGGGAGAATAAAATACCTTCTGTTTTGGCTTGGGGGTCATGTTGAAGTTGAAGTTTTGTTGTTATTTTTCTCCACAAATGATTTGGAAAAGGTTGTAATAAAACGGGCATAACTTTGTTTAGAGAATTCATAATTTAATTTCATAAATTATGTTAGAACCCTAATGAATAACGTGATATAGAAATGTGAAGTATCATATTTAATTAATTTTTATTTAGGTTAGATTGACCAACTGATGTGATGTGTCACTGAGTTTAATGTGATTTGGTGTATTCAAATACTAATGATGTTGAATTCTTAGGTGGGGAAGCGAATAACACTACCAGACCAAGGAAATAGTTTTGGTATTAATCTTAGTACCAAATTCAAGGTGAGTGACCTATCCTATGAAATATAGATGCTTATATTTTCATATGGAATTGTGTAGTTAAATACATACGGGGTGATGCTTATGGAATGATGTGGTGTTATGAAACATATACATATGACTAAAAATGTTAAATGATGTTATTTAATGTTATGGACTGAGGTGGGACCTCTATATAATATTAAGAACTATGGATTAAAATGTTAAATGATGTTATCTATTGTTATGGACTGAGGTGGGATCTCTATCTAATGTTAAGGAGTGTGGTGGCTCCTACGGGATGCAGCGGCCCCGTTAATCCAACTTAAAGGTTTGTTGTACTCGGGCCTAATTATGGGATTTGGTGTTCCCCATTAACTGGGAGTTAATTGGACTAGTGGGACCAAGCTTGCGAGAGTTACACAATTCCTGTTGGGTTATAGCATTAGAAAATAAAAACGGTTATTTAAATTGGTTATATGTGTGGTATATGATCATTCACTAAGCCTATAAGGTTATGTTTCATGTATGCCTATTATTTGGAGTTCACTGCCAAGTTAGTACCTTAAACAGGGGAGTGTCGGATATCTAATGTGGGTTGAATATCAATAAGCCTTTGGGGGTAAATGTTAAACTAAAGAACTTTTGTAAGTAAAGTTGTTTGGTACTTGTATATTACATGTTAAAGTAGTTATGTTTTCATCTAAACATGACTCTGAAGAAGAAAAAAAACTTGCGCTATTTTTCGAAAGATTTCAAGTACCATATTGTTTAATGGGGATTTATCTTGATATAAAATGACAATCTTAACTTACTTAAGTCAGGGCGCGACAAAAAAACTCCCTACACCTTTAAACCTTTTTATTTTTCAAACCCATCCATTTCCCACCAAAATTACTTTTCATTTTTTCACCATTTTCCACCGATTCCTACCTATAAATACCCTACCCCTCCACCATTTTAACTCACACCTTAAACATTCTCACATTTCCTAGAATTTTCCTATTTTCTCCCTAAGTTCAATATCTTTTCCAATGGCCCCCAAGATCTACTTGAAAAAGTACAAGTCCACCGATGTGACCGAGGATGATAACCGAGAGACATTCCGTTCCTCCACAAGAACGAAATTGGTGCAATGCCTATTTCGGTGCTTAGCGCACGTTATTCATTGAAAGAAAAGTAATATATAACGACATGCTCGATAATACGGTCTCTATTTTTGTGCATTTCGGGTGGAGGGATTGGTTTGCCAAAGATGCGAACCCCGTTTACGAACCAATAGTCAAATAATTTTACGGGTCCCTCGATTGCACCTACAATGGCATATACATAGTGTAAATTGATGGGGTCGTGATTCCCTTCTCGTTTTAAATTATCAAAAGCAAAATGAAAGTGGCGGGGCTCAAGTATTTCAAGTCTTACAGCTACCCCTACCGCCGAAAAGACATCCCTCATCTTAAGCTTTCTAGTCGGTGGGCCCCAGACTCTTCTTGGACAAGTGAGACCTTCCCATCCAGAAAACTTTTGACCCGCACCAGGTTGTCGAATCTCATAACATGTAGCATTATCTACCCGACTAAGAACGATTCTACAATCCTCTTATGGCAAGAAATCTTTCTTTACTTCTTGTTCAACATGGCGTAAAAAATAAGCCTTGCCCACATTTATTTGGACGAGATTACAAGTGCAACTTATTGCCCCCACCGGCACGACTTCTCATCCCTATAGTCGCTTCATTTTATCACTATGCCTAGAAATGAGGGTTGTTCCATGGGGTAACTAAGCCCGAGTGTCGAAGCCCATAAATGCCACATCGGTGGATCGAAGAAACAAAGAAGCTCGTAACTTAACCCCGAACAAATTTTTAAAGATGTTAAAATGGGGGAGGGGTCAAAGGAGGAGGAGAAAGCTCGTAACTCAACCCCGAACAAATTTTTAAAGATGTTAAAATGGGGGAGGGGTCAAAGGAGGAGGAGACCGAGGAAGGAGGAGGAGGAAATTTGATCAATGGGAGCAAGAAGATGATGATCCAGCGAACCCGAATTTTGAGGGCGACATCGATGAGCATGCTTATAACACGACAATGATAAATAGCTACATGGACCAAATCGAGTCCCGACTTGACAGTTTACTAGTGGAGTACCGCTAAGATAGGGATGGATTTAGCCAATTACCGCGGGGATACCTCAATGATGATGCGGCTCTAAGTTGACCTCTGTTGTCTTAACATGGGTCCGGGGGCCGACTTGCCCCACTACTATATAGATCTCTACGCTCGTGACCCTAATGCCCCCGATCCCTCCTGTTGAGCTCTTTGTTGACATGCATTTTCTTTATGTAGTCTCTTCATGTGCAATTATTTTATCTTTCAAAAAGATACGTATTCTCCTCTCTTACTATGAATAAAAATTGTGTTGGTGTTATAATATGTCCTTATTGCATTTTGAATTTTGTTTGTTTTATATTTCGCACTCAATTCTTTTCTTATTTAGATTTTAGTCCTTTACATTGAGGACAATGTAAAGGCTAAGTTAAGGGGGGTAGAAGTGCGTCTCTTAAAAGCTTCACAAATTATAAATGACAAAAAAATTGAAAAATGTCAAAAACCCCCAAAAATGAAAAAAGTCAAAATATTTTTTTTTCCAAAATAAATAAAAATTAGAATTTAAAATCCTTAAAAATATCATTAAATTTTTGTTTGAAGTCTCAATTTGTAAAAATTCCATTGCACTAATTCGAAATTGATCAAAAATGAAAATTGAGCAAAAATGGGAAACTTATACGAATAAATGTGGAGATTTTAACTCGGTGAGATTCTTGTGCCTTTCCTCATTTCTGAGTAATTAAATCAATTCGAGTTAAAAATAACTCAGATGTTCCATCAGTGGTAATTTCTTCATTGATTTCTAAATCATTGTTTGATCAGTTACGCAAAATGAGTGGAAATATTGTTTTGAAAGCGCGCCTAAAAATGACTCAAAAATATAAATTAATATCGAGACGCATATGGTAATTTGATTAGTAATTCGAACACATGAAGTTAGATCATCGTTTGTTCACCCAAAAATATTATCCATTAAAAAATTCCAAGAAAATCATTCAACTTTTGAAAGCCAACTTTAGCCTAAAATAGTGTCCCTTTCGTTTGTTAACCCGAAAAACTCAAATTGGGTCGGAGTTGTGAAAATCGAAAAATTCAAAAATTAAGTCCAAATAGTACATAAAATGGCAGAAAAATAGAAAAATGTTCTAATAAAAATAGAAAAAATAAAATAAATAGAAAAATATGAGAAAATATGAAAAATATAAAGAAAGTGAAAGGTAAAAAAAGAAAAATGAGAAAAAGCCCGAACAAGTGCCAACGGGCATTTACAAGAAAATTTTCGTACTTTGAAAAAAAATTCGAAATTTCCATTCGTACCCAAAATACCTTAATCTGAAAAAGTTATAACCGAGTCCGAATAACAAAGTCAATCACCGCATGGAGAGCTAAAAATACAAAAATATAATATAGAGACAAAACCGTGCGAATAAAGAATGGCGTCTTCCCATTTTCCAATGGTCGTAATCCGTTCATGAGACCTTTTCACCATAAAATTTTCATCTTTCAATTTGTGTGCGCGAACTCATGTCCATTACAATTACTCTTAATTTTGCACACACCAAGAGAAAAAGCCACTATCCAAGTGATTCGTATGTGAATGCATCCCCTGAGAAATTGAATCAAAGCGAATTTTCTAAAAGTAATGTAATGATCAATCGGTGGAAGTTACCAGTTAATTTTTGACTTTGCACATACACTATGAATTGAGATTTATCAAATAAAAATTTATTGTGATTATTTTTATGAAATTTAAATTATACGATTTTTAATTCTTTTGATATTTTCTTTGAGTCGTATGATGTGGTACAAAATGAATTTTATGGGTAAATTCCCTGTAGGCCCTTGCGAGACACCACTCGTCATAATAGGATAGCCTAGGGATTTAACGGCTTGTTGGATACGATAAATGTAATCGCGTGCCTGCAAAAAAGGTATTATACCCCATAGTTGATAAGAGGTATTCATAGACCCTAATTTTGATTCTTTTACATTTCTGAGGACTAGCAACGTATAAAGTTAAGGGTTTTCATTCGGCACAAATATTCCATATATATCCCTCTAATTTTAGTATTTTTTATGGTCCTGAACATCACATATATCCCGAATCTATCTCATATCTATTTCAACTAAACTTTTTGGCAAGTATTTCATGTTTTGTGTATTTATCATGTGTTTTACAGGTTAGTCATTCAATTGGACAGAAGAGAAAGGTCGAAACAGTGAAAGCTTTGCGAGAAAGGGAAGTCAATGGCAAAACGGTAAATTTTAAGCTAGAATTCAGAGATGGGAGCTAGAATTAAAGATGAATATCTTGAGATCACGAGAACATAGGAAGAAATGGCGCCTCAATCCGAGCTACGACGAAAAAGTCATGGCTATTTGAAGTTAAAGAGAAGTCTAAGGGTAAAAGTGCAAATAAGGGGAAAAATAAGATAAAATAGCAATTATCAAACCCAGTGACCGAACAGGTTCGTTTCCAGGTGCCAACCGATTAATTTTTCCTGAGGGTTCGGTTCGGTCCGAGGGTTTAGTTTCCATCGGGATTTCTTATCTTTTCCTACATTTTAGCCAAAGTAGTTTGGGTCAATGTTTACCTTTTTGGCCGAATTTTAGCACTTGTTTAAGTCATTTGGGAGTATAATTATCAATTCTTTACACTTTTTTATGCAACTAATTAACCAATACTCATTGGAGAACAAATCTTGGATCCTTCTACATCAAATTAATTGAAGTTTTACTATATTCTGGAATTGTTCCATTAGCATGAAGCTTTATTGTTGCATCTTTGTTTCTTCATACTTGGTATAAAATTATTATCCCTTTACTCTTATTATTTAATCATGAACAGTTGCATGATCATGATAATTATCATAGAATTCAAATATATGTCTAGCTAAGCTATTTGTGGGTTGGGGAACATGAACCCCACCTAGGGTTATTAATGTTAAATGTAAAAATTCAACATAATTAAATAATTAATTCTTGGATTTTGATACATTAATCGAAATTAATACTGTAGATACATTAATTGAAACTAATATTGTAGACCTTTTAACTCTATTTGTTGAAAGCAACCGGAGTATTTGAGGACGCATTATATGTGTCGGTAAATTTATCATTCGACCTAATTAATTTGTTGACCAATTACCGCGAGAGGTAACGCCCAAACATATTTGGTGCTTCGAATTTGTTTGTGCTTTTCTTTTAATTAATTAAATACTTTTTTATAACTTTACATTTAGTGAAGACACTCTATTATTCGGGGGATTGGATCTCAACCCCATTTTACCAAAAGTGTTTTCAAAACCAAAAGTTCAAGTTTTTGCATTTAGTAGTTTATATTTGTACTTGTGTAGCTTACATGACGTAGATAATTAGAAATTTATCAGATTACAAAATCATATTTTCTTTCTTTCCCGAGTCAAAATTTAGATCTAAGGAGCCAACCCTACATTCGTCATCGTTTTATGACCTATTCCCTAAGCATTTGATCTCGACTTACTGGGTTATTACTTTAAGCGACCGACTTATACTTGAGTCGTAAGTACACACATAGTACACACATTTTGCATCGCATCAGTATCCCCTTTCCATTGCTTAATATATAACAAACTTTTTCAAAAAATGAAATCCGGACAATAGTTCTTACAATCCCAACCTATTCCTATTTTCATTTGGTTCATTACTAAGCATGGTTGAGATGAGAACACGGTATTCGACAAATGATAAGAAACACAATGTTCAAAAAGTATATGTGCATGAGCTTGATAAAGAGTCTAACATGAAAAAACTAGTGATCAATGATCAATGAAATGTTATACACACATTATTAAGCACACTAGAGAAACGAAGCCATGTCTCAAAACACCATGAAAAAGTCACATGAATGGATGGAATGTATGGGTGATCCAAATATCTTAAATGTATATCCATATATAATGTTAAAAAAAGCAAAAAACTTTTTGTCTTTTTCATAAATTTTATCAAAAATAAAATATTTTTGGAAATTTTCAACTTTTTCCTAAAAATCGAATATCTTTTTGGATTTTTTAAGATTTTCCCCAAAAAAATAAATACATATAAATATATAATAATACAACCTATCAAGAAGGATAAAATATATTAACATGATAATGACCCTATACAAGACACAGTGCCCGAACTCAATCAACAGTACAAATACCAAAAGTTTTTCTAAGATTCTCGAATCTAAGTGCATCTCAAGGTTTTGTGAAAATATCGGCTAATTGGCATTCGATGATCACAAAGCTTAAGTATACGACCTTCCCCTCAATGAGATCATGAATAAAATGCTCACATATCCTAATGTACTTTGTACGTGAGTGTTGGACCAAATTATGGGAGATGTGAATTGCACTCGTATTATAACATGAAATTGTCATTGTGCCATAGGAAATCCCATAATCTTTCAGCATTTGCTTTATCCATAAAAGTTGTGTGTAACAACCCCCGGCGTCTATATACTTGACCTCCGACGTGGATAAAAAAATGAAGTTTTGCTTATTGCTCATCCAAGAGATAAAAGAGCACCCAAAGTAAAAACACCCACCCGAGGTTCTCCTGCATCCAACAATATCCCCAGCCCAATCGACATCCGAATAGGCGATCAAACGGTCATCGATATTAAAGGAATACCAAATAATGTAAGAAATAATTCCACTCACATATTTGATGATACGTTTAAGTGCAAGCAAGTGAAACTCTTTCGAGAATGCTTGGTAATGTGCACAAGCTCCAATGCTAAAGAAATTGTCCGGGCGACTAGCTATTAAGTAGAGAAGACTACGTATCATGCTCCTATAAAGGGGTTATTATACGTCCTTGCCTAAATTTTCTTTGCTAAGCTTAGTCGATGTACTCATAGGGGTGCGTGAGTGCTTAGTGGAATCTAAACCAAATTTCTTCACTAGGTCCCTGACATATTTGAATTGAGATATGAATATCAGATCCTCAAGTTGTCTCACCTTGAGACTTAAGAAGAACGTAATCTCACCAACCATGATCATCTCAAACTCACTCTTCATCTGCTCCTCAAATGTGTGAGTATGTGGGGAGCACGTGGATACAGATGTTATGTCATACACATAGACTTGGGAAACCAATGTAGCACTACTCTCTCTGTACAAATAATGTCTTATCCACACCCCCTCTCTTGAAGCAGCGATCTAAGAGATAAGAACTGAGTATCTCATACCAAGAATGGGGTGCTTGCTTCAAACCAAATAAGCTCTTCTTAAGATAAAGGGCGTGCCTCGGGTGCTTCGGGTATTTGAACCCCTTTGTTTGTTCCATGTAAACTTCATCATGATAAATGCCTTAAAAGAATATACTATTGACATCCATTTTGATATAACTTGAAGCGTAGATGACATGTTATTGCGAGTAGTAAGAAGGCGAACTCAAGCCTAGAAATAGGAGTAAACGTCTCATTAAAGTCTACACCCTCAATCTGTGTGTATCTTTGGGCGACCAACTTAACCTTACGGCGACCTATGGTACCATTATCAACCATCTTGTTCTTGTAAATCCATATGGTACCAATCACATTAGTCTCGCTAGGTCTGGGGAACAAACTCCCAGACATCATTCTTGCAAAATTGAAGCAACTCTTCTTGCATAGAGGATATCCAATGCATATCATTGAGTTCTTCTTTTAGATTCACGGGATCCACTTAAGAGGTGTAGAAAAATTAGCTAACCACATTCTCAAGTTGAGCACGAGTCTTAACACCTAGTGTAGGATCACCTAGTATAACGGAAGGGTCATGACCCTTTCGAACCTAAGAGGGTTGATCATACAAATCGAGAGTGGGGTCCACTGAGGTAGTGTGAGGATTGATGGGATCGTAATCGGGGGTGCATCATTCTCACACTCGGGGTTAAGGTCAATAGACATCGGTGGCTCTTCTTCTCTAAACTTGATGTTTATTAACTCCATAACCTTATATATTGCAAAGTTAAATGTCCTATAAGCCTTACTCGATAATGAATAACCAAAAAATATCCCTCATCGCTCCGGGAGTTGAACCTTCCTAAGTGCTCTCTATCTCTCAAAATGTAGAAAGGACTCCAAAAGATATGAAAATATTTTATGTTATGTTTCTTCCTTAGCCACAACTCATATGGCACATGTAACGTGCGTGGACGAAGATATACCCATTTATCGTATGGCATGCGGTATTAACCTCCTCTATCTAAAAACTTATAGGAATGTTTCTCCCAAGAAGCATGGATCTAGCCATCTCTTGTATCCTCTAGTTCTTCATATCAACTATCCCATTTTGTTGAGGAGTACGAATGGACGAAAACTCATGTTTGATGCCCACTTTATCACAATAGGTATCCATTTTGGCTTCTTAGGGACATCGTGTTGATTTCCTACGACACGACACTTGGTTGTCAGGAACTCATCCACATTAGACTTTTCTCTAAAAAAAACCATAATAGAGTATCTTGAAAAGTCACTGACCATCACGAGAATGTATCTCTTACCACATATGCTCTCAATACGAGTAGTATCCATAAGATCCATATGTATTAACTCCAATACACGAGATGTGGTAATGGTATTCAACTTTCGATGGGGGCCTCAAATTTATTTTCGTTATTTCCAAGGACCATAAATTGAGAAAGTTAGCTTCCTAAGCGATGGTAAGCCACAAACTGGGTCTTTCTTCACTAATCTCTCAAGATCTCTAAAATTCACATTATCTAGTCATTGATTTTAAAGGTCCATATATGAGACCCTGGCATTGTTTCACACAAATGAGGACTTAATAATGATCCCATAATAATTATCTTTGGTCCTCACTCCTTGTAGCAATAGCTCACCGGATTGATCATATACATTACACCCAGGCCGTTCAAACTTTAGCACAAAGTTTGCATCATATAGTTGTCTTACGATAATTAATTTCTATTTCAACCCTTTGACATACAACACATTGTCCATTTTAGGAAATCCAAATATCTAAGTACAACCATGTCCTAAAATACTAGACCTACTCCTATTTCCAAAAGAGAAAAATATCATTGGGAGTTATATTAAACCTTAAGAGCAACGTGAATAACAAGGTCTTCGTCGCCTTGCTTTGGTACCCAAGAGGAGGTAACCTTCTATTTCCCCTTATCATTGTTAGCTCTAGTAGTAACATGGGAAGCGTTCTCAAAAGGCATAGACATCCTTTAAAATTCTTCCATTTAGCTTTGAGAATTTGTGGTTAGGAACTTAACTTTCTCTTTAAAATAAGACAAATTGCTATAGTGGTGCACGGGAGTATGTGTAGGTTAAGTTTTCCCTAATTTCTAGAAAAATTATCTAAGGTGGCCTCTTCTTTTGTAATGGGAGCAAACATAAACTTGTATGGGTCTACCTTAGTTCGCTCTTTTAGGTTGAATTTTATTCTATGGTTTAGGTCGAGGCCTATAAGGATCTACTAAAAATTTAGGTACCAATTTTGGTGTAGCATGGGAAGTGAATGCACCATCGTAACTTATTCCTTGCCTCTCCCTAAATCCTAAAGAAGAATGGAGGAACATCTTACCTACCTTCTTCGATGTATGATCATAGTAACCTTAACCTCCCGAGCACTTTCGAGATCTTTCTTGAGTTGGGATACAAGGGCCTCAAGTTTCTCACGAGTCTTCAAAGAAGTTTTAAGATCTCTCATAAGACTAATCACTTTATTGGTCAAGTTACCATTTTCCCTTTCCACTAAAACAACTCTCTCCCCTAAAAAAACTCTCACCGAGGGTTGATTTTCTCTCGACTCTCTTAATTCCTTCTTTAAAGCTATAATCCTAAGTTCTAAACTTTTATTTTTCTTTTTTGTTTTAAATGACTTGGCATAAATCTCGGTATAAGCGCATTAAAGGTCACTATGTCCCTCACTCAAAATGTCATCTCCCTCACTCTCTTTAGAATGATTAGACTCACTGCCGAGGTCATTATATTTAGCAAATTCCTCATAAGCGTGAGGTGTACTTAATGTACAAACATGACTGGCCATGAATATGGTGAATTTACGTCCATACGGTGATTCGTCCTCGAAATCCACTGACTCGACAACGATATCACTAAGCGTGGAATTGAGGCAACTTTGCATTTTCCTCGTCTCTTTAACCTCGTAGTGCATTCTGAACTTTGTGACCCTTACCCTCGCACGCATATCATCTTTCCTCATCTTTCTTAGGGTACTCTCCTCTTGTTTTTTAAAATTTTTCTTGACCAACTGGAACTTTTTATCTTTCTCGACACTTTTGTTTACTTTGGAAGTATTTTATTTTCATAGCTTGAGAACTTTTTTAAATTTTTTTAGAAAAGGGAGCAACATCATTTAAGTCAAAATCATATTCGAAGTCAAAAGAGACCTCCTCTTTATTTTTATGTTGGGATTTTAAAGCAATCCATTTTTCTTTTGGCTTAATAATTTTGGAAAACATATCGATCTCATAAGTTTGAAGGTCTCCTACGAGTTGTTCTAACCTACGCATGTATAAAATTTCCAAATAATTAAGGACAATGGCTTCAGGGATAAATAGAGATGGTGGTGATCTCAAAATATTTTTCACAATGTGCGTATCAGAAATTATCTTAAGCAAATTAGAACTAGAGTTAACGACACCAGAAAATTGTTCATAAAATTCATCAAATGACTCAGTCTTTAGCATAGTAATGGTCTCAAACTTTGGTGGGATTTTAAAGCTTAGAAGCTTTCACTTCATTGGTACCCTCATAACTGAGTTAGAGGATATATCCCATGCTTCCTTAGACATGGTGCATGTCATGATGCAACAGAATTTGTCAAGGATGACGGCTCCAAAAATGGCACTTAAATCGCAAGAATTGAAATTACTCAATTTAAAAAAAAAATCCATCCAAGAGGTGACGGGTTTTGGGCTTATGATATCGCCATTAGTCACAGTGGGTGGTGTCCACCCTCTTTAACACACGGGCCAAACTCTTTAATCCTTAGATTTTAAAACAAACCTCATTCTTTCTTTTTAGTCGACATAATTTGATCTATTAAAAATTGAAACCCTATTATACAAACTATCCATTTTAGCCTAATTTAAAGATCACACAACAAAATAGTGTAACCAGCTCTGATACCAATTTAAAAACGCGCATCTGGGGATATATGAAATATTTGTATCTAGGACAAACACATTAATTCACTTTTTAGCAAATTTTATCTTGATTTAATATAGTGGACATGCAATAAAGTTATGAAGTCAAATTTCAAACCAAATGTGTAAAATAAGGATTTGAGGAAAAATATCTTACAGGCAAAACCTTTAATTTCAATATTCCAAATGTCCTTAACTTCTTCTCTTCGAATACATGGAAGTAGTCATGAAGGTGCAGTGGTGTGTAATGGGATAAAGCCAAATAAAATAAAAATGAACAATTATAAAACTTGATCTTACAAACCAATTAAGGAAGGGGTGAACACGACCACAACAGTTAACTAAGAAAATATATGCATTGATAATAAAAAAATAATACACGAACTCTAAATGAAATGAAGGATCATTCTTCAAGTGAAGATAACCTCCATCCGCACAATATCAACATCAAGTGATTATTGTTTTTCAATTAATCAAACAAACACAAAGTTCAATTGTAATTCAATTAATTCTAAAATTATTATGTGTCCACCAATGAAAAAGTTCTTCCACCAATTTTTTTCACCCAAACAACAACCACTTAAGGAAGGGATAAACACGGTCACAACAGTCAATCAAGAAGTTATATATATATATATATATATATATATAAGACTATTTTACATAAAAAAAATGATAAGTAAAATTACTTGAGTAAAGAAAGCAACTAGAATCAAATGAGCTTTAATGATTGTCCTCTACTTGCACGCACACATTGAACAAGAAGAAGAAATGTTAACATATTATTTAATTAAAACTGTTAACATAATATTCAATCACATGATATAAAATTAGGGCTAAATAATGTTATCCAATTTTTAATTAGGGTTAAGTAACATATTATTCAATAATTAATCCAATTATTAACCATATCAATTTAAGGCTAATATATATATATATATATATATATATATATATATATATATATATATATATATATATCTTGTATGTAAACTATGTATATGTATATTTTTATCCCAAAAAATGTGACAAGTAGTAATTGCCTATTACTCATTGTTTAAACAAACAACGAAATTATAATGACTGATAGTTTAATATATTGTTATCAAACAATAAAACACGATGATTTAAAATCCAGTTGTCTCACAATATATAATGCTCATTCTATGTTACGTAAACTAATTCCTATTTTAACCAAGCGTTGTAAAGGAAAAAAAGTAACCTGAAAAAATTAGTCTATAGTTTAAAAACATTAACACAACTAGAAAAAGTAGATAAACAAAATATGAAATCAAACTAAATCAGATTGTACAATACTTTAGAATATTCTTATTATGATAAAAAAATCAAACATAAAAATGTAACTACAAACAAAATAACACCAACCAAATAACACTAGAATATATTTTTTTTAAATATGTTTTAATGAAGCCATTTTATGGTGTAAAAAACTAAAATGTACAAATGTTTATCATGTGGTTAAATTGATATCATTTAATGAGATTATATCTTATCATTTTATATAAAGTGTCGTTCATCACTGGCATGTGCAAGGCTTTGGTTTTAATTACATATATTATTTAATCCCACATGCCACAAGTAATTTATAACAATTTGGAGTGTCTTTATTTTTGAAATGTAATCACCAATGCAATTTGAACTAGCGCTCTTCGTATGGTTACATCGAGTCATTTATGATTGAATTACATGTTACTCATAATTTTGCACCTCACACTACATAAATTTCCAGATTATGAATCCCATGAAGTACTTAGCATAATTATTATAGTCTTAGGACTTTTGAAGAAATCCACATGTCATTGCAATTTTATCGTAAAAGATTAAATGTCAGTGAGTACTAAATTCTAATAGTAAAAACTATCTTAAGTAAAAATTTGATCTTTGTGATTATTATGTTTATAGACTCTCACGAGACAAAACTCATCAACTAAGGTAACCTACAAGTTTCAGGGGTTGCGGCATAAGCTAACCCCAAAAGTGGCATCTCATTTGCATGTTTATATATTACTCTAAAATAAATCTTGTTTTTTTTTCTCATCCAAATTATTGTTGGGGAATAGAAACACATTAGTTAAGGGTGTGATTAGTCAGAAACATTGTATATTATTATTCCATTTTTAGCACATTATTACATTTTCAAGATCGTTAATCCCTATATTTATGCTCATTACAACAAAACCTTAATATTTATTGCTAACATATCGAGTAATGTATATTTGAAATTTTAT
Organism: Sambucus nigra; assembly: GCA_949130495.1. Lineage (NCBI taxonomy): Eukaryota > Viridiplantae > Streptophyta > Magnoliopsida > Dipsacales > Adoxaceae > Sambucus > Sambucus nigra. Next base: position 239,292,020 of record OX422208.1, on the reverse strand, counting down.
AGGCATTTGGATGCTAAGTGTGAAGATTGAAAGTATTTTAGAGAATTTTCATAATAAAATTCACCTTTAGGGAAAATTTGGCAATTTCATCACTCAAGGCCTGCTCAATCTCCTCCCGAAAATCATAAATCATTGAGTTATGTTTGTGTGGCTATAACTAATGCATCATTCTGGCTTAGGTTTGTGTGGCCTCAATCGGTTCATCATTTTGGCAACAAACAATGAAGATATGAATCTTCATATCCTGATACTCCCAAAAGTATCAAATGTAAGAAAAGAAACAATGTCTCAAGCCTCTGAACAATCCAAGTTCAAACCATATTGATTCGTTTATGAGGTTATAACTTCGGAGCCAAAAATCAAATCCTAGGGTCTGAATCAATCGAATCTAAAACTGAATTGATTCAGTTGTTACAGATTTCCCGAGTAATATTACTTACCTATGAAGTATTTTAACTTATATATCATAACTAATATTTTACTTCCTTTTAAAGTAATATTTTACTTATTTAAGATGTTTTGGAGTGGAAATTTCTATAAATAGTAACATTGATTCATTTATAAATGATATGAATTTGTTTTTAGTTTCTCTTGTTATTTCACCCAATACTCCATAAATAGTTTAATTGGTGAATTTGAACTTTCATTCCATTCAAGAAATTTCATTATGGTATTTCTTATTAACTCTTAATTTCAATGAATTGCCTTTAATATACTTATAATTTGTATCCAAATGCAGATGTTGAGGTATATAAAATCACCACTAGGTCATTGATTTGTTATGGTATGAGGTTTACAAAAAAAAATTTGGGTTAAATATGTGTTAGGATTATACCATATGGACTTCATATACTTGTCATGCATCGTTTATTATTGAAACCCTCATTTTTAGTCACAAACATATTAGTTTTTCCATACTCATAATTGAAGTTTCCATCTTTTATTATTGAGTTGCATTGTATATGTTTGATAGTTTGCATATGTGAGTTTTAAACCATGAAATGTCTTTTGATGATACAAAATATGATCTTTGACCTCAAATCACAAGAAAAAAGGATTTTATCCTTAGGGTCGAGATTAAGACATGGGCAGAAGGACCTCAATCCTCAATCTCCACATCCTATGATACAATAGTAAGCCCATGCCTATGAACTACATATATGACTCTCGAAAGGTCTCACCAAGATAACATTAAGTGTTCCTAACCACTGATTGACCTTAGTATTCCTCCATAGTGACCAACTTTGGACCTAAGGGTGGTGTACATATCCTTACACTGAAAATAAAGGGTTTCCAATTCATCTTGTTACCTATCGTGGATCGTTTAAGAAATAATCAACCTCAATTAGTCTTTCCAGACAACAACGGGTCTTGGGTCCTTCTATATATAGTTAATATGACCTTGGTGGCTTAGAAGTTTGACCTTAGCCTAAGAAGATCCGTTCAGGGGGATTGTTAAACTCCATAAACCAATCTGACGAGTTAATAGAAAATACACACATTGTTCTATTAAACTCCACTCATCAATGTTGTTTTGTCCTAGAGAATTAAATTCCATTTAATGCTCCAAATAGCAATCACCACTTATAAGAAGTCCCAATTATATGGTGTAGGTAAAACTTCGTTAAATGTACCCAAATGAGCAAACATAAAAATCTAGGCAGGATGTGTCGGTTCTTTTCAATTTTAATCTTGTTAACTAATTACTACGTGAGCATGCAAGATTCAAATTGTAAAGAGAAACAAACAAACTATGGCACATCGATTTACGAGGAAAACCCAAATGGAAAAACCTCAGACGGCTAAGCCTAGACAAATTCATTACAGATACAGTTTTATAAGAAGACTCAAAAGACTTACAAAACCTGACTCTACAAGCGAATACTGGTGCAATTATCAATCCCTTTGTCCGTAGTTTTGTTCAATGTAACACGGGTTCAAAAAACTCCTTATCATAGTATCCATCGACTCCCTTTATCATCTCCAACAGTGTAGATTCTGTCGCACAACCAAGAACATGTGATAAAGATGAATTTTTGGGTCTGTATTATGAAAACTTTATCGTAAATGATCAAAGATAGTCGGAGATGATTTTTAAAGTGTTTTGGCTTAATATTTTTCAAAAAAGCATCATTAAAAATTGTTCCCATGTTGAGGAAAAACTGTCAGAAAATTGAATTTTCTAAAAAATGCGCTCGGTCGTTCGAACGAGGTACCATTCTCATTCGAACGACGTACCACTTCTCATTTGAACCAATATAGAATGAAACATTTGACGAGATTCTAGAGAATCTAAGGATTATAAAAATTTGTCTCATTAAAACCTCGTTTGAAGTTCGTTCGAATGAGGGTATGATTCTCGTTGGAACGACCTTCGAACGAATATTCTAACGAGATTCCAGAGAGGCCAAGTTTCTTAAAAATTTCCCTAGTTAGAAGTTCATTCGACGTAGTTACCAAACTCATTTGGACGCCCTTCGAACGAACTATATAATGAGATTCTAGATAGGCCAACTTTTTAGAAAATTTGCCTCGCTGGAAATCTCATTCGAATGTGCCTCATTTGAATACTCGTTCGAAGGGGGTACTATACCTCGTTCGAATGACATACCCAATGTCGTTAGAACGACCTGGAAAAACTAAAAAAATTCAAAATAAGTTTAGGAAATTATTTTTAAAAGACTTAAAGCCATAAAAATATTTTCTCCAAATATCAAAAGGGGTCATATACCTTTGGGAATAAGAAAGCATCATGATGAATGATTTGAGCATGATTTGCAAATAAGACTTTTAATTTTTCTTCAATTGCATGATTGATAATATGACACCCTAACAAACTCATTTTTTGACCAACATAATAAGTCAATACTACAAATTGACCCTATGTGGGAATTTGTCCTTATAGCTCACCTACAAGATCTTCCATTAACACTCCACCATTTCACTGTAATGACAGAGCTCAAACGTGGTTGTCCGTGCTTCAATTGTCATATCTTAGCTGCTTTCGACAACTGGGTATATAAAGTGTACTTAGGGAAGGTTTGAGAGATCAAATTAACATGTTTTTACATGAGAATAAGTGTTAATAAAGCTAGTTAGCATTTGTAAAGAGGGATTTGAACACTTCCAAAGCTTAAATTATATACTGAGCATCTTGATTATGCTACTTAGCTTATTTCATTGTATCATGATCCTTATAAGTAAGTAAGAAGTACTTGGAGAAATCATTTGATTACTTCCTAATCGATATATTCTTATATAAAAGATCGCAGTCTTCATTACACCACCTTAGTTGACATCTATAGTTGGTCGCATGTGTTTTATTCAACTTTATATTGAATATACTAAAGATAAACACCTTAAAAATGGATGTCGGTACCTCGTTTGAGGTACTGAGCCACCGTACATTCTTGTGTCCTTAAAATATATTATTCACAAACACTATCTCATATTATAAGGAAGAATACTTTGGGAGGTTGAGGTCAAAATCAAGTTTAACCCCATTAGTTTGGCTTCGTATGTGGTGGGGATTGTTCTTTAAAATTATTATATCAAGTTTTTTAATTTTCACTAGTCATGACTACCAATGCAAGAGTGACCAATATCCCGAAGGAGATAACGTCTTATAAAAAAGAACTCCATGACCAACTTGGAGCCATCATTGCAAGGCTACCTCCCCTTATGCATGCTCCGCCCCTTGCACCTGTTCCACCTATTGCACTTATCCCCATTGTCTCATCCTCTCAATTAGCCCAGGGAGGAGAAAATCAGGAGAAAGAACCTGGAGAAAAGTCAGGGATAAATCCATTATAAGAAGCTTCCTAGAGTTACACCACCTCTATAGACATCTTGGATACATATATATATATATATATATATATATATGTATATATATGTATGTATATATGTATATATATGTATGTATATATGTATGTATCGCAGACTGTGAAAGGTTGTTTCTCCCTAGAGAGCACTCTTATGGAGGTTTTAGAATCATCAAGCCAGGAGATGATGAGATTGAGATTATGTAAAGTTAGTTCGGTAACTTCTTGAACTAATATCAAACCTAAACCCCATATATTATTGAATTATCATTACAAAAGACGATGTCCTCATTCTCTAATGACATATATCACTATGCTCTTCCTCCTAAATGGAATTGTGAACTATATAACCATTTGAAGGGTCTAAAGACCCAAAACACCATTTGGAAACTTATCGACCCTTGATGATTCTACAAGATACCTTATAAGAGGCCTTATGCAGGCATTCCCGACCATTTTGAGGGGAACAACTAGGCACTGGTTTTCTAAGCTCAAACCAAACACTATAAAACACTTCATAGAGCTATCCATATCATTTGTAGTACATTTCATAGAATCTTAGAAGTTGCTCTCATTATACACATCTCTCCTCAACTTCAGACTAAAGCAAGGGGAAACTCTTAGGGAGTATGATAAGAGGTTCAACCGTGAAGATCTATGAGTAAACGATTTAAATGACACCATATGCATAGCCTCCTTTATTACATAGCTCACCTATGACCACTGATGAAGTTGTTAAGTAAGAGACCACCTCCATTCATGAATGATTTACTTGAGAGAGCACAGAAGTAGATAAATGCTAAGGATGCCATATTGGTTAGGATGTCCGACTTCACTCACTCCTCACAACCTCAATAGAATAAGAGAAAAAAGTGTTATCTCGCCTGGGAGATTCCTCGCTTGGAAGACTGAAGTAAAAAAAATAAAGGCAGAAAGAATGAAACACCTGAGGCCAGTCACTTCACCCCCTCACAGCTACATTCTGAAGGAGGTATACTATGTTGCAGAACTTCAAAACATTATGCAAAAATACAAACCAATTAACTCAGTTGAGGACAAAAAGGATAAGTCAAAGAATTTTATATTCCATGAAGATCATGGTTAAAATACCAATGATTTATATCACATCAAACAAACTATAAACGAGGTTATCAAGAGGGGCCACTTGAATCGATTTGTGGCAAGACCAAGCAAAATGACAAATAAGGTCAAGAAACAATAATATATAGGAATACTGTATTATAAGAGTTTGTAGGCAGTGGAACTTCATCCACCTCGCGTAAAGCTCACTTTAGAAATGTCAATCAAATCTACGTCTCAGGTAACCTCCGTAAGGAAATCCCAATGATGATATTCCCTGAAGTTGACCTCACCAAGGTTTCGAAACCCCACGATGATCCCTTGGTGGTTACAATGATGATGGGAAATGTTAAAATGCATACAATACTCATAGACACCGGGAGCTTAGTTGATATAATCTTTATGGATGCCAATAAAGCCATGACTCTCACAATAAGGGATCTCCCGCCTATCATGACACCACTTATATCTTTCAATGGGGAAATGACCTTTTCGATGGGATGCATACCCCCAACTAACAGCAAGGGCTGAAGATTATTGAACCACACTATGGAATAAATTATTAGTAGTATACCTACCCTCATGTGTGGTGTTAATTGAGGCTAACTATTAAGACATAAAGTCCCACTTGGTAAAACTAAAGTCTTGCACACAGTATAAAAGATTATGGGGTCCCTCAACCCATAACCAATTGGTTGTGCAAGCAGTGGAACTTCATCCACCTCGTTTAAAGTTTACCTTAGAAATTTCAATCAAATCTACGTCTCAAACAACCTCTGTGAGGAAATCCCAATGATCATATTCCTCAAAGTTGACCTTACCAGGGTTTTGAAACCCCACGACGATCCCTTGATGCTTACAATGATAATGGGAAACATTAAAATGCATACGATACTCATAGACACTGGGAGCACAGTTGATATAATCTTCAAGGACATTAATTAATCTATGGGTCTCACCATAAGGGATTTCTTACCTATCATGACACCACTTGTATATTTTAATGGGTAAAAAACCTTTTAGATGGGGTATATAATCCTCCTCTAACAGCAGGGGCTGAAGATTATTGTACCACCCTATGGGATAAATTATTGGTGGTAGACCCGCCCTCACGTGTGACATTACTTGATCCTAACATGTGGACATATTTATTTTAAGTGACACACAAATTGGGTCGCTAGACCATGAATAACCTGCTCTAAAGCCATGTTAAATAGTAGAGCATCCAACTCAAAATCAATTGGTTACGAGAGGAGGGACCCCATGATCTTTTACAATATGGTGTAAGACTTTAGTTTTACCATATGGGACTTTGTGTTTTAACAGTTAGGATCATCCATTTTAATGAACTCGTGATTTCATATCTACTTAGAATCCCTTATAAGCCATTAGGATGTTTTTAGGACTGATTAGATGTTAGAAAGACCTTATAGAGTGGTTTAGGATGGAGAAAATTATTGACAATTAGTTATGAGTTTAATTTTATAAAATAACATTGTTTTGGGGATAACTATATTTATTTGTCTATAAGGGGTCTAATTGATCATGGTTTCTTAGGGCTCGATTGATCGGGTACCTTATAATCCAATCGATCGGGGTATAGGGTAGACTGATCGATTGGGTCTTAAGGACTTCGATGGAACGAGAATGGGCAGTGGGAATGTCATGAGTTTTTCTTGAGGATTTTAGTATAGATGTTAGGCTATGGATCTTGGGATTTCCAGAGCGTTTATATATGACTTATGACTTATGATCCTATATTAATGCGTTATATATAATACATGGGACCGAGGTTAGCTTGGGGGATGATTAATCTGACTTATATGGATACACACACACACACACACACACACACACACACACACACATATATATATATATATATCATAATCTTGTGCTCATAGTATTTTTCATATGCTTTGTATGTTGTGTGCGTGGACATACTAGGGTTTATGAGTAGACTCTTGAGGTGTTTATAGGTGGGGATATCATAGGATTGTCCGCGAGAGTTAATTACACCCTTAGCTAATGATGAATGTTGCGTATATATCTAATATCCTGATCCTATGTGATGTGGGTCAACCGTCTCGTGTGAGGGAGACATACGAGTCTAGATCCTTTGCGTAATGTGGTGTGTGGTTACACGATGGTGTCTCAATATAATTTATCCCAATGTATTGTTGCGAGCCATTATGAGTGGGATTTCCTATGAATCGACCTGATAAAGGCACGAGAGGTCCCCAAAGGTTGCATCCCTATGTCGTGCTGATATGTTATAGTGGGTAAGATAATGGACTTACTTGGTGATATGATTATCTTTTAGGGTACTACGTACACATAAAATTAGATATATGATTAACAATTATGATTTTATGCTGTCATGATGGGTAGAGATTACACAACTTACACGATAGGCATGGGACTTGCGTATTTACGTTACAGTTATAGTTAACATTGGTTTGGTATGTACGACTACGATATCCCTTATATAGAAGAGAGCTGAGTTTCATTTGGAACGAGTGTTGTTGATGCAACATAAGACATAAATAAGGTGCACTTAATAATGTTTCAAGTTGAGTTGAATATTTCTTGCATATATGGGGTCTAACCCATTGCTTTTCTTCAAAATCTTTTTGAGTATCAAAGAACCAGAGCAACAAAGCTGAGCAAGTGAATATTTATCATTCAATTTCTCCCCACTATCTTAGTCTTAGATGTAGGAGTTTTCATTTATTTCACTATTTACGTTTTGAGTTAGGCTTTGCATTCATAATTTAGAGGTTTTTATTATGGGCCTATGGTGGGCTCTAGAGTTGTTTAATTAAGTTATTGGTTTTTGATCATTAGTGATATTATCAAGCGAAGATTATTCCATTTAGCGACTTGGAACATAAGAACTATGACAGGAAAAGGGATGTAGTTAGTAGATACCATGATAAGAAGAAAAGTTAACATAACTTGTTTACAAGAAACTAAATGGGTCAGTGAGAAAGCTAGAGAAATAGAAAATACAATTTAAATTATATTATACAGGCAAACATAGAAATGAGAATGGAGTTGGAATAATGGTAGATAAGAACTTTAAGGACGATATCGTAACCGTTATTAGGAAAGGTGATGGACTTATACTTGTAAAATTGGTATTAGGTGAAAACATAATTAATATCGTTAGTGCTTATGCACCCCAAGTAGGATTAGATGAGCACACTAAAGTACGATTTTGGGAGCAAATGGATGAACTAATTCAAGAAATACCCATAGGTGAGAAAATCTATATGGGGGGAGATTTTAATGGCCATGTAGGAGAATATCGTGTAGGATAGGAGATAGTGCATGGAGGATATGGTTTTGGAGATAGGAACCACGAGGGAGAGTCTATCTTAGATTTTGCGATGGCTTATGATTTTGTACTAATAAATACATGTTTTAAAAAGAGGCTTGAAGACTTAATAACTTATAAAAGTGGAACGCATAAGAGCCAAATAGATTTTTTCATTACTAGGAAAGAAGATTGATTAACGTGCAAATATTGTAAGGTTATCCCAGGAGAGAGCTTAAACTCACAACATAGGATAATGGTGTTGGATATAAATATTAAAAATCAATCACGAGTGCGAAAAGTGAAGATTAACCCATGAACTAGGTGGTGGAACTTAAAAGGAGAGAAATTATAACTATTTAAAGATAAAGTATTAAATGAAGCAACATGGAATACTGAAGAAGAGACTAACATAATGTGGAATAAGATGGTCACATGCATTAGGAGAATATCAAAAGAAATTCTTGGAGAATCAAAAGGTAAGGGGCCACAGTCTAAAGAAACTTGGTGGTGGAATGAAGAAGCACAAAACATAGTAAAAATTAAAAGGGAGTGATTTAAAACATGGTAAACAAATAGAAATGAATTTTTTTTTGAGAAATATAAATGGGCTAAAAAGGAAGTTAAGAAAGTGGTAAGAGATGCTAAGTTAAAAGCGTATGATGATCTTTATACAAAATTAGGAACAGAAGAAGGGGGAAAAAGTATTTATAAGCTTGCTAAACTTAGGGACAGGAAAACAAAAGACTTTAATAACGTTAAGTGTATCAAAAGTGATGACTCGAGAGTCATAGTCAGAGATGATGAAATTATGGAAAGATGGAAAAACTACTTTGAGAGGTTATTAAATGGAGATAATGGGAGTAGATTAGATATCGAGGAACTTATGGAGATTCGAGAAAATATATTTTTCCACAAAATTAGGACAACAGAGGTTAGGATTGCTTTAAAAAGGATGAAAACGGGGAAGGCTTTAGGGCTAGATGGTATCCCTATTGAGGTTTGGAAATGCTTAGGGGAGGATGGAGTATCATGTCTTACAAAATTATTTACTAGAATTTTAATGACTAATAGGATTCCCGATGAATAGAGAAAAAAAAATTTAGTTCCTATTTATAAAAATAAAGGGGACATACAAAGTTGTTCAAATTATCCTAGTATTAAGTTAATGAGTCATACAATGAAACTTTGGGAGATTATGATTTAATATAGATTGAGATTGAAGACAACAGTATCTAAGAATCAATTTGGGCTTATGACTGGAAGGTCAACAATGAAAGCAATCTATTTATTGAGGAGATTAATGGAGAGGTATAGGGAGAAAAATAAGGATATTCATATAATTTTTATAGATTTGGAGAAGGCGTATGATAGGATACATAGAGATATAATATGGTGGGTTCTACATAAAAGAGGAGTGACTCGTAGATATATTGATGTGATCAATGATATATATGATGGTGCGATGACTACAGTAAGAACATCATCCGGAGAAAGTAGTGAATTTTCAATTACGATAGGTTTACACCAAGGATCAACATTAAGTCCTTATCTCTTTGCACTTGTTATGGATGAGTTGACTTGACAGATACAAGATGAGGTGCTATGGTGTATGCTATTTGCAGATAATATTGTTTTAGTGGATGGGACTAAGACGGGGATTAATGCTAGGTTGAAAATGTGGAGAGAAACTTTAGAAACAAGAGGATTTAAAATAGGCAGAACTAAAACGGAATACGTGGAGTGCAATTTTAGTAGTAATAGGAGGACAAATGGAGATGTGGTGAAATTTGAGAGTCAAGAGATACCTAGAAATGATCATTTTCGTTATTTAGGATCGATTATCCAAAAAGATGGAGATATTAGTGATGATGTTACTCATAGGATTAGAGCAGGCTGGGTTAAGTGGAGAAGTTCTACTGGCGTTTTATGTGATAGGCGTATACCTTTGAAGTTAAATGGAAAATTTTATAGGTCGGACATTAGATCCACCATGTTATATGAGACAGAGTGTTGGGCAACCAAGAAATAAAATGTGCAGAAAATGAGTGTGGCGGAGATGTGAATACTAAGATGAATTTGTGGTAAAACTCGAAAGGATAAAATTAAAAATGAACAAATTCGTGAAACGATAAAAGTAGCTCATATAGAAGATAAATTGAGAGAAAATCGACTTAGATGGTTTGGACACGTCAAGCGTAGACTAATGGATGCTCCTGTAAGGAAGAGTGATTTAATTAGTATTGATGGTAACACAAGGAGTAGAGGTAGGACTAAATTGACTTTGTGGGATATTATAAAAAGGACATGATGTTATATGGTTTAACCAAAGATATTGCACTGGACATAATGGAATGAAAAAATAGGATTCATGTAGCTGACCCCAAATAATTGGAAAAAAGGCTTTGTTGAGTTGAGTTGAGTCGAGTCGAGTCGGAATTTGACTTATTATTCTTATCTCATTTTATTGACATCATTATAAATTATTATTGATGTATTCAATTTTATTTTTATCGTTGATGCTTAAATATACATAAATTATTTGATGCTTTTCTTTTTTCGGCATATAAGACTAGTTGCCTTATACATGGAAACTCGGGGGGTGTCACAATGGTTAATTCGATTATTCCTATACATGTGCATGTATGTGTCTAAATGTAGTCTTGGGGGTGCCCATATTAAATCTAATAGATTAATGTATTTGAGTAGAAACATTTTAGGATACACACACACACACACACGTGTGTGTGTGTAATCTATCCATTTAAATTCAAGTGGATTAATAATAAGATACGTGAAGATAAAAGTGCATATTCTGCTTTTTTCCTTAAATTTGTTTATTTAGTTCTCATGTTTATAACACGTTCGATTGATCTCCAATAGTTTGCTTTAATACCTTTTTACTTTCTTTAAGTAATGAGCATTAGAGACCTTAATCTATTGTAATCGTTAATAAATTGTTGAACTCAAAGATCTCGTTCTCGTTGATAACTAATGGACAATCCAAATCAATTATCGAAGTGAAGAAAACCTATTAAAAACCCCACCATACATTGCTTTATGTACTAAAAATTGGAAAGATGCTATTATCTACCTAACATGTACTTAGTGAGTCAGGAACCTTCCCAATTCATTTATGGGAGGATTGAGTTTAGTGAAAAAAATATAGGTGTACAAAAACGATATAGCACTTGTAAGAGGGTACTTTAGATAAGATAAATGGAGGCGTAATCCCTGTTTTAGTATGGTAATAGTAAGGTAATCTTGGCCAAAACTTCAGATTAATGATAGGACATACAAACACAAACCTAATGAAGATAAGCTCAGTTTAAACTCGCAAGTCTTTCGTATATAACTCAGAAAGTAGTAATGGAACTTAGAAATAACTTAGCTAGAGGGAGAGAGAAGTAAGCACCCTAGATACACCCAGGTAGGCAGGTAGAAAACACACCAAACACCCTCAAAAATCCCTGTCAAGTATTAAAATCTTTGTAATAAATAACAATGATGAGCTAGTAAACTCTCTGCTTCTCAATAACTCTCTCTCTGATGTGTATTCTCTCTCGCAATAACTTCTGAATTCTCAAAAGGTTCTCCCCTCCTCAAAGGTGGTTGGAGTCTTTAAATAACCCCCACACCACCCCCGAGGCAACTCAGTCATTAAAGACTATGAAAGACATACCTCATACTTTATGTCACAATATTAAACACCTGATGCACTAGTTGTCTCCACGTCATAAACATTAAATGCCAAGACATACCTTTTGCCTAACCACTGTGTGTCAGAGGGCTGTTGTCGCAGAGGTGGCTCACCAACTGCCTGACAGTCCCAAATACCACGATGGTTTACTCAAGTGCAGATCTGACATTGTTTAGCTGGCTAATGACATCACCTACAGTGGATGTGACATTAAGTAGAGGGCTGTTTGGTTCACAACTCAACGCCCGATGGAACTCTAAGCTACTCCGCCCGAGGTTCCACGGTCAGGGTCCTTCGGTGTTTTACCAGGTGTATCTAAGATGATCAGGACAAGCCCCAAAGGTGCCTTACTTCTCAATCCTCCAAACCAAGTCCCTCTAAAGTTCCCACGGTGAGGTCATTCGAAAGAGCATGAAACTCTCCCAGGCCCTGCTAAGCCTGGTCTCTCGCGAGTACCGTTTGACATCACACAAACTCGTTATCATTCTCGTTGCAACGTTACAACCGTTATAGCTTACAGTCAACAAGCATAAAAATACAATATGACTAATACAAAAAGCTATAATATGAGTTATCGCGCCAAGCTGCCCACTGAGTTGCCACGCTCGAGCTGCCCTGGTTGCTTAATCTCAAACATTATTGCCAATTAGGGAATTATCCCTAATCTCAGGATTACCGTCAAGCCCCTTTTACATTGCCCCTTCGTGGATAGATTTGTTGGAACAAGAAATATCTGCATGAAACTTCTCAATCCGATGAACCCTCTCTGAGCCGAAGCGCCATTACTTACTGGGGCTTGGGCAAAGGGGCATCGCCACTTTTTCCTCATGCTGAGCATCAACCGTTCTAGCTTTATTATTTAAAATTCTCACGAAAGGCCTACTATTCTTCTCAAATAGTCGTTTTGACTTGTGGGGAGGGGCCATCGTAGCTTTTTTTTTGAACCGTTGGGACATCTTTTTCGTTGGGAGTTATTGGATATGTCTGACACCAATTTGACGCCAAAACATAAACTTGGTGAAAAAGGCAACACTTTCTATTCCCCAGCAGAGTCGCTAAATGTAAGAGGGTACTTTAGATAAGATGAATGGAAGCGTAACCCCTGTTTGAGTATGGTAATAGTAAGGTAATCTTGTCCAAAACTTCGGATTAATGATAGGACATACAAACACAAACCTAATGAAGATAAGCTCAGTTTAAACTCGCAAGTCTCTCGTATATAACTCAGAAAGTAGTAATGGAACTTAAAAATAACTTAGCTAGAGGGAGAGAGAAGTAAGCACCATAGGTACACCCTGGTAGGCAGGTAGAAAACACACCAAACACCCTTAAAAATCCCTGTCAAGTATTAAAAGCTTTGTAATAAATAACAATGGTGAGCGAGTAAACTCTCTGCTTCTCAATAACTCTCTCTGTGATGTGTATTCTCTCTCGCAATAACTTCTGAATTCTCAAAAGGTCCTCCCCTCCTCAAAGGTGGTTGGAGTCTTTAAATAGCCCCCCCACCACCCCCGAGGCAACTCAGTCATTAAAGACTATGAAAGACATCCCTCATACTTTATGTCACAACATTAAATACGTGATGCACTAGTTGTCTCCACGTCATAAACATTAAATGCCAAGACATACCTTTTGCCTCACCACTGTGTGTCAGGGGGTTGTTGTCGCAGAGGTGGCTCACCAACTGCCTGACAATCCCAAATACCACGATGGTTTACTCAAGTGCAGATCTGACATTGTTTAGCTGGCTAGTGACATTACCTACAGTGGATGTGACATTAAGTAGAGGGTTGTTTGGTTCACAACTCAACGCCCGATGGAACTCTAAGCTACTCCGCCCGAGGTTCCACGGTCAGGGTCCTTTGGTGTTTTACGAGGTGTATCTAAGATGATCAGGACAAGCTCCAATGGTGCCTTACTTCTCAATCCTCCAAACCAAGTCCCTCTAAAGTTCCCACAGTAATGTCATTCGATAGAGCATGAAAGCTCTCTCAGACCCTGCCAAGCCTGGTCTCTTGCGAGTACCGTTTGACCTCACACAAACTCGTTATCATTCTCGTTACAACGTTACAACCGTTATAGTTTACAGTCAACAAGTACAAAAATACAATATGACTAATACAACAAGCTATAGTATGAGTTGCCGCGCCAAGCTGCCTCGCTGAGTTGCCACGCTCGAGCTGCCTTGGTTGCTTAATCTCAAACATTATTGCCAATTAGGGAACTATCCCTAATCTCAGGATTACCGTCAAGCCCCTTCTACAACACTATTCAAAAATTTATGTTTAGAAAATGGTTTGGAGTAGAACAAGAAGAGTTATACTGCAATATAATTAAAAATAGGGAGATTGACAAATAAGTCCTCTTTATATAAAATACTTCCTAATCAGTTCTATCAAAATAAATTTTTGTGCAATAAATCCTATTTATACATATAGTCATTATATTTTCTAATATGACCTATTAAAATAAAAATATTTCTTTTAATGAAAATAAATCTATAAAATCTATTTAACTACATACTTAATTGACAAAATACTTACAAAAAATTAAAAAAATAACTCTGAAGACAAGCTAACAAAGTGTCCCAATAAAAATAGGAGTAAAAGTCTAATTTTAGAAGACTTTAGGAGGCAAAATTAGTTTTGGCATAAAATAGGGCAAAAGTCAAATATCCAAAGAATAAAGAGCCAAGTTTAGAGGATCTCCGTTGATCCAGCTGGGTAGGTTACGGTAGCAATATAAAATTGACCAAACGGCAGGCCTTTTGATAAGATTCCTCGAAGAGGGTTTGATTGACTCAACATCCATTAGGTACGCTCTCTCTTTTTTTTCTGCGTATGGGTTTGGGAGTCTGTGATTTAAGTGTCTATATCTAAATGTTCTCAGTTAGATCGATCGATTTCAGGACGTGAATAATTTTTACAACAATGGAAACGTAGGAATTTTGGCTGATAGGTGGTGGTTGGAAATACCATTCCACTCGATTGGGATATTGATGCCCTTTTTGGAAACCAAAATTTGGGTTTTCTCGAACAACGCTTTGGGTTCGTCTTGGTTGCATAAAATGAAGCATCTCCGAGGCCATCCACAATGGGAGCCGGTAAAAATGTGGGATTAAGATAGAAGGAAGAGGACGGGGGCTGCAATGGTGGACTATAGGATCAGGGGAGGGCATAAATTACTTCAAACGTATTACTGTCCCAAGTTTAAGGCCGACAGCCATTTTTTCAACAGTTAAGCAACTAGCCATTTCTTCCCGTTAAAAAACTAGTATAGAAACTCCTTCTTATCCCATTTATCACCCACGCCTTATTTTACTCTAATTCTACTTCCAAACTCACTTTTTCCCCCGGTATTTCTAACTTAATCTCTCCCCCAATTTTAGCTTAATTTTTAACATGGAGGTCTTAATACGATTCAATCGTATGTTTACTCGAAAAATGGCGGAAGCAATTCCCGACAATCGGCAACCTCTGGCCCCCCATCGAGACACGGTGTATCTCGACCGTCGTCATTTATACGACGACCAACGACATATTAGTTCCGATATTATCAGCATGACCGCTTCGCCCACAATCTATGAAGCATAGACACTTTCTGAGAGGCGTCGTACGAGTGTCGGACTCTCAAAGGACACGGCATGGTCACATGTCGGACACGCCATGTGGCGTGTTGGACATAAACGACATTAAAAAAATTTGGGCACGGCAAGGACACGGCTGGGTAAAAATATAGAACTTCAAAAAAAAAAAACATATGTAGAAAATAGAATATGATGTAAATCTTTAAATGCAGAAACGTTATTGTTACACTACACAACTATTAACTACACGACAACTACACTAAACAACAATAACAACAAAACTAAAGAAATGAAATGGGTTTCTTTCTCTTTCTAATTTCAATTCTCAATATTAAAGGGTGATTACAAATGAGGGCCAAGGAGCCTATTTATAGGAGAGATTAGCCTGCTAATCAAGCTATTACCCAAAATGACTAAAAAAGGCAACTAATAAACCAAAAATGACATATTAGTCTCAAATATACTTGGAAACTAATTAGACACTAAAAATAAAGGAAAATTACAATTAAACCCTAAACGAAAAATGTAAAATAAAAGATAGTTTTCTTTCGGGAGCACAATCACGCGCTACGTGTCGTTAGAGATTCCATACACATCATTCTCCCCGTCTTCGAAAAGGTTCGTCCTCGAGCTTGGAGGGTGACTCATCAATGGTACATGAGCACGTGTCAGTACAAGTGTTATCTTCCAAAGCAAAGCAAAACCCCAAATCAAATCAAACACGCAAATGGGCCGGTTGAACTTCTGTTAGACCCATATGGACCTTCAACAAATGGGCTAATATACCCGAATCTCAACGATGTCTCCCTACAGAATCCGAGCAACCAAAAATCGACGACCACTCCGCCTTATCGACACCATAAGCACATGGCTGCAACTTGGCTTGGCGGACCCTTGAATCTGACCAGACGGTAACTCCGGGGACCGCAACTTTGCGAGTATGATGGCGAAACAAGAGAAATGAAGAAAGTGACATCTCGGAAAGCCGGGCCCAAAATGGCAAATAGTCGGAAAATGTATCACAAGTGATTACATTTCTCATGTAAGTCATATGTTGTGTAAAAAATTGACTGGAATAGAGGTCAATAGGGAGGGTGAGATCGGCTCAAAGTAGGGTAGGTCCGTTTGGGTCAGATTTAGTTGTGGTTGGGCATTAATGAGTGGGAAAAGGGGTAAAATTGGTTAAAAGGGGGTGGGGTTATTTTGGGTTAAAACGGAAAAGTGTTTAGGGTTGAGGGTGGTCGATATATGGTTTGAAGGGTCGGCAGGTATGATTGGAGGCCTAGGAGGTGGGCTGGTGGCTGGAGCAAGTGGATAGTGGTTGCCGAGGCCCTGGTAGCCTTCGGGCGAGATCCGGCGCATCTGGTTGGAGCCTCCCCTGGTTGCTGTAAAGGGGTTAGAGGCTTCTGGTTTTGGTCGGCGCCAAAAAATTAGTTCAGGGGCTTGGCCGAGAGTCGGCTAGGGTGGGGGAGTTAGGGTTTTATTTCGGCGGGCTGATAGACTAGTAGGGAGGGTTGACGGCAGGGAAAAGCGGTTGGTTAGAGTTACAGGTGGGTTTCGGGGCTTGGGAGGGGTTGTGGGCGGAGAATCTGTACCGAAAATGGGCTTGGAGGCTTGGCCGGTGGTTGGCGACAAGGGTAATGCCCGGAAAAGGTGTCGGGGTAGCATTAGGGGCTGTTTGGCAGAGGGTGGAGCTAGGGTTTCGTGGGTTTGTTGAGTTCTTGGTTAGGGTTTGTAGGTTCTTGTTTTCTTGGGGATTAGGGTTAGGGTTTGGGAAAAAATTTGAACACGGAGATTCATGTAGACATGGTGGTGGTTGTGTGGTGGTAGGAGTTGGAGATGGTGGTGGTGGAGATGGAGGTGGAGGAGCTAAAAGAGGTGGTATCCCCTCTTTTAGTGGTGATGGAATTTAGGGTCTCCATTCACCCGTTTCTCTTTTGGGCATTTATCAATCTTTCGATTGAAGGGTTGCCGGAGTTGGAATCTCCACTCGTGACCCACTTCATGCACGTCGACGAACACCAAGAACAAACAGAGCTCTGATACCAATTTAATGTAAATCTTCAAATGCGAAAGCGTTATTATTACACTACACAACAATTACACTACGTAACAACAACTAATCTAAAGAAATCAAATGGGTTTCCTTCTCTCTCAATTCTCAATTCTCAATATTTAAGGGTGATTACAAATGAGGGCCAAGGGGCCTATTTATAGGAGAGATTAGCTTGTTAATTAAGCTATTACCCAAAATGACTAAAAAAAGTAACTAATAACAAAAATGACATATTAGTCCCAAACAAACTTGGAAACTAATTAGAGACTAAAAATAAAGGAAAATTACAATTAAACCCTGAACTAAAAGTGTAAAATAAAAGATAGTCTTCTCCCGGGAGCACCACCACGCTCCACGTGTCGCTAGAGATCCCATACACATAAGAATAAGTTCTAAAAAATGGGGGTAAGTTTGTTATTTTAAAAACTTAACATAATATTAATGTGATATTTTATATTTTTTAAATATAAAAATATTTAAAAAATATTTATTTGTCGTAGTATACCTGCCGTTTCGTGTCCTGATTTTTTTGAATTTGCCGTGTCGACGTGTCCGTGTCAAATGCGGAACACGTGTCCGTGCTACATAGCCCACAGCTGATTTTATCAGCATGGCGGGTAGCGTTCACGGAGCGTGGGAAGTTTACTCTGAAATTTCGGGCGACGAGGAAGTGAGAATTTATTGATAGATTTGAGTTATCCTTGATTTATATCGAAGGATTCCCAAATTCGAACAACAAAATAGTCGAGGCCCTAGCATCCAGATGGTGGTCGTCCGAGGTTGGAATAACGCCATATGACTTCGTTCATTTAACAAGTTTGTATTAATTAAAATAATTTTAATTTACTTCATTATAGTTCATTTACTTTTAGGATATACCAGAAACTAAAACAAAATATTAATTTTTTCACGTATTACAATCGGGGTGGGAGACGCACTCCCCCGTTTCCAACATGATCCAATCGCACGGTCGAAACGATACTTGCGACGTATTTTCCCGGAATAAATAACTTTAACGTCAATAAAAGAAATATTGTTTTAATTTCAGTGAAAGATTATTTACATGAGTGGTGGGCTACAAGGGAGAATCACCCGGCTACTTGTTTACAGATAGCCAAGGTGTTTATATTGTTTCTTCTCGGCACGATAATATTTCCGAATGCGAATAGCAGCATTTTGATCGATTGGGCCGCCTTCCTAGACGATTTAACTAATATGGCGCCGTTGGACTGAGAAACAATTTCACGTCTGGGAAATGCCATTTCATTTCATAAATGGCCAGATTGGAAACATTTCCACGTTTGGGAAATGACATTTCATAATTGGACAGAAGGGAAACATTTTCACGTTTGAAAAATGTCGTTCATTTCATAATTGGCCAACTTATACGTAGACTATAAAATCTACATTACTCAACAAGCGTATTTGTATACAACCAAACTCTAAAATTAATCGAAAATGTCGAAAGATCCAATGGAAGAATATTTTTTGGTCGCAGCTTCATCGACCAACCAATGTATACAGGCTTATGCAAGGTGTATATAATCAATACCAAAGAATTTTTTTTATATTTGAATATGTAATTAATTTTGGCGAAATTTTTGAAAGAATAATTATACATCGGGATAGGGAAGCTGCTCACGACCGTATATGGGCGGATTAATTTGCTGAAAATCCAGATTATACTCCCGAACAATTTCTTCATCGATTCAGTATGCGCCCATTGTTTATGCAAATAATGGAAGCCGGTGAACAAAAGGACGATTATTTCGTTCAAAATCGCAATGCCCTAGGCCGAAAGGGGCTTAGCTGTCTCCAAAAATATTGCGCTGGAATGCGCATGTTAGCCTATGGTTGTGCGGCGGACATGACAAATGAATAAATAGGCATTGGGGAAATAACTGCCATTGAGTCCGTGAAGAGGTTTGCATACGTAGTTGTGCGGTGCTTTCGAAAAGAATATTACCGGTTACCTACTGCGGACGATGTTGTACGGATGCAGGAAGAGAATGCGAAAAGGGGATTTCCTGGAATGATAGGAAGCATTGTCTGCATGCACTGAGAATGACAACTGCGTATGCAAACCTCTTCACGGACTCAATGGCAGTTGTTTCCCAAGTGCCTATATATTCATCTGTCATGTCCGCCGCACAACCGTAGGCTAACATACGCATTCAACGCAACATTTTTGGAGACAACTAAGCCCATTTCGACCTAGGGCATCGCGTTTTTGAACGAAGTAATCGTCCTTTTGTTCATCGGCGTTCATTATTCGCATAAAGAATGGGCACCGCATTCTGAATTGGTGATGGAATTGTTCGGGAGTATAAACTGCATTTTCAGCAGATTAATCAGCTTATATACGGTCGTGAGCAGCTTCCTTATCCACATATGTATAACTCCTCTTTTAGAAATTTCACCAGAATTAATTATATTTTTGGATATGGAAATATTTCTTTGGTATTGATTATATAATGTCAGCCCTTGCATGTGCCTGTACACGTTGGTTGATCGATGAAGTTGTGACCAAAAAATATTCTTCCATTGGATCTTTCAACATTTTCGATTAATTTAAGAGCTTGGTCGTATACAAATAAAAATGTTGAGTAATGGAGTTTGCATGCAGAAGCTAGTCACTTTATAGTCTACGTATAAGTTGGCCATTTGTGAAATGAAATGACATTTCCCAGACGTGAAAATGTTAATCGCGCCATATTAGTTTAATTGTCTAGGTAGGAGGCCCAGTCGATCAAAATGCTGGTATTCGCATTCGGAAAGAATACCGTACCGAGAACAAACAGTATAAACACTCTGACTATCTGTAAAGAAGTAGCCGGGTGATTCTCCCTTCTAGCCCACCACTCGTGTAAATAATCTTTCACTAAAATTGAAGCAATATTTCTCTTATTGATGTTAAAAGTTATTTATTTCGGGAAAATACGTTGCAAGTATCGTTTCGACCGTGTGATTGGATCGTGTTGAAAACGGAGGGAGTGCGTCTCCCACCCCGATTGTAATACCTAAAAAAATTAATATTTTTAGTTTCTGATATATTCTAAAAATAAATGAAATGTAATGAAGTAAATTAAAATTGTTTTAATTAATACGAACTTGTTAAATGAATGAAGTCGTATGACGTTATTTTGACCTCAACAAATGGAAAACGAAAGGCATGGGTCTCGGACAACCATCTAGATGCTAGGGCCTCGACTAGTTTGTTGTCCGAATTTGGGAATCTTTCGGTAAAAATTGAGGATAACCAAAACATATCAATAAATTCTCTCACTTCCTCATCGCCCGAAACTTCGGTGTAAACCTCCCACGTTTCGTGAACGCTATCCCGCATGTTGATAAAATCAACTGTGGGCGAAGCGGTTATGGTGACAATATCGGAACTAATATGTTGCCGGTCGCCATATGCGTCTCGATGGGGTGTCGGAGTCTGCCGATTGTTAGGAATTGCTTTCGTCTTTTTTCGAGCAAACGTAAGATTGAATCGTATTAAGACCCCCATGTTCAAAATTCAGCTAAAAATGGGGAGGGATTAAGTTAGAAATACTGATGTGAATTAGAAGTTTAGGGGCTATTTTTAGTATTTTTAGGCATTAATGGTATTTTTGTTATTTTCCTTTATTTGATGTATTTTCTTTTAGTAATTGTTTGCTTGGTATTATAGAAAGGAAGTGACGAAGGCTAATAGGGGGACATTTGTAATTAGATGATTGCTTGGAGCCTAAGCTACTTCCCACCTATAACTACCCCTATTGGAGACTCATTTGGAACATTCTACATTTTGGAGAGTTATTGATTGAGGGTTAAGGTGTGAGATATCTACCTCTTATTACCCATTTAGCGTCATTTATGTCAATTGGTATCAGAGCCTCGTTGTTTCTTCCCGTTGTTGTAAAAAACAAAAACTCGTAAACAATGTCAAAATGGGTTTTGAGAGGAGATATGCTCCCATGGAAACTCGTAATACTCACACGCTACAACCACATGCATGCGAAGAATATGTATATATCTACATACTTATACCTTGGGTAATTACACACACCAATGTATTGATCGTTTTACTTTCAAAATTTTTTACTTATCCAGATTAATTTACCGTAATCTAGTAAAGACTTCCTTTATTCATATTTTAGCATTTTCACTTTATTTAACACACCAGGTTCAACATATGAAACCATTTCACTTGATTTATTCGAACTCATTCCTTCACCGAGATTTAGCCCCTTTCATTCATTTCACGATGCTTTAGTATTTTCGCTGAAAATCACCATTTCAACACATGAATCCTTTTTACAACACATTCTCGTGTTAAATATACCGAGCGTGGGCAGGCCCGGTCGGGCTTGGGCCGGGCTTATAAAATTATGAGCTATCCCAAGCCTGCTCGGGCCTTATTATGTAATCCCAAGCCCGCCCAGATTTGAAAGCTCTTTACTCAGTCCCGTTGGCCAAGTCCGATTACTGTTTTTTTTTAAATAAAAAAAATCTATTTTTTCTTAATCAAAAACCTATTTTTTTAATTAAAAACATGTTTTAAACTTTATATATTACAGAGTCTATATAAAGTTCCCCACTCTACATAAAAAGACTTAGTATATGTTTTTATATTTATAAAAGTTACCCACTTTACATATTTATTTATAACTTTGCAGTCTTAAACTTTAATAATAAATTAATATACACACACACACATCTATATATTTAATATTATATATATAATTCTCGGGCCTCGGGCCGGCACGGGCCTCGTCGGGCTTAAGAATTCATGCCCAAGCCCGCCCAAAAAAAACTGGGCCTATCAAATTTTGCCAAGCCCGCTTTGCGGGCCTATTCACCTTACCCAAACCCTATTTTTTTATTGGGCGGGCTTGGCGGGCCTCGGGCCTATGGCCACCCCTACCGCATACTTACATGGGCTCCACACCGACGCCTATGCGCACCATATGCTCTGGACAATGGTTTAGGGCCTTTCACCCAAGGGCTTCGGGCCCTTATTGCTTTATTCCAGGTGTCATCTGAGTTCCTTTTATGCCTTTTAACATTTAACAAATGTCTACATTACTCCACTTTTACCGGCCGAAGCCAAAAGTCTGGACTTAACCGTTCGTTTTTTCATTAACACTTGGAAATTGATTTTTCCCCCTTTAAGTCCTTCGTTCACACACATGTCGATTTTATGCCAAAATCATTTACGCTTTAAGTACTTAATTCAATTTCAACCATATTAATATAAAAACGTTCATTAACATTTTTATTCCATAAAAATGTCCCACTTTTAAGTAAATTACCAATTTACCCCATTTGTGCCAAATTTGCAATTTAATCACTTAACAAGTGTTATTTTTCCAAAAAAAAGTTATTAAGTTTCAAACTTAACATTTTAAACACCTTTCACCATTTTTAACACTTGATTAATGTCACAATTATCCCCACCTTTCTAGCTACTTTAACACCTTTAATATATAAAATAACACCTATTTGCATATTGAAGTCCCGCATTTAAGGTATTTGAAATACACACTTTATTTATGTGATTTTACATCTTAACACCTGTTTTGCTACTATTTACACATTGAACCCCCTTTTCTTCCATTATTAGCTTTTTCACCAAAACTCATGCTGTCCTTACTTTTTCATACATTCATTTAAACCCACTTTACTTTCTACACGAGTTTCACATCCTTTAAATATATTCATCAAAGTGAAAGTTTCTCCTTCTCATATTCATATTCATTGTTCAAGTTGAGAATCCCCCTTTTGTCTCATAAAAGTGGTTTAAGCAAGTCTAATGCATTTATTTGCATAAAATCATGTTATTTGTACTTTAAACACCATTCTAACACATTTTATTACATAAAATGTTTTGTGCACATATTCTGGAAATTTCTACATTTAAAAACCCATTTTAAATCATCTTTTTGGAACCCATTTTCATACCATTGATTGGATGATTGCTAACCAATGTTTTAAATCGCGGTCGCGCAGGGTGTCGCGTTCTGGCTCCTAAGTAGCGTCGCACTAATCGCGTCGCGCATCGCCCAAGCAATTCATGCGTTCCCGCTTTTTAATTAAAAAACTTATAAAAAAATATAAATAAAAAAATAACATTTTAAAATGAAATTTGTAAGAAAGTAACATTTTAAACTGAAATTGGTAAAAAAAGTTATAATTGAAATTGATTTTTTTTTTTTTTTTCTAAATATACTTTTTAAATTGACAATTAAAAAAATAATAATAATAACATTTTAAACAGAATTCTGAAAATAAGTAACATTCAAAGCTAAAAATAATAAAAAAAAATTCTAAAATTTCTATATGAAATTTGTAAAATAAGTCAAGTTTAAACTTAAAATTATAATATAATAACATTTTAAACATAAATTTATAAAACAAGTAGTATTTTAAATTGACAAATATAATAATAATAATAATAACAACAACATTTTAAACAGAAATCTGAAAAATAAGTAACATTTAAAGCTGAAAATCATAAAATAAATAACAATTTAAACAGATATTTATGACACATGTTGCATTTTAAACTGACAATTATTAAAAAAAAACATTTTGAACTGAGATTTGAAAAATTAGTAACATTTAAAACTGGAAATTATAAAATAAAAAACATTATTTACTGAAAAATGTAAAATAAGTAAACGTTTAAGTAAACCGAGAGTTTGGAATAGAAAATATTAAATAAAAGTAACCTTTTAGGCTAAACTTTAAAAAAAAAGCAAATAACATCATTGAGACCTTCGTAAATAAGTAAATTGAGGGTTTGGAACAAAGAATACCTCACCCAAACAAAGTCCGTACGTGAAATACGGTAACACTTTTCCCCTTCCTTAACTAAACTGTGATTTCTAAAAAAAACATGAATAGCGTTCCTGTTGCGCAAAATAGCGCAAAATAGCGCACAATAGCGCCAAATAGCGCATGCTTTTTGAGCATCCCAAATAGCAGCCTTGTTTGCCTTGCTTTTTTCCACCGCAAAACGCAATAGCGCGCTTTTAAAAACGCTGTTGCTAACTAACATATGGATGTAAACTTTCCTCTACACTACAAATATTTAGGCCTAACATATGTGAGTAAACATGCTGAATTTATAGTACCATTTAAACTTATAACAAGTTAGTGTTTCCCACCTTAAATGAGCTATAAAAAGTGGTGGAGATGGAGGACCCCTCACTTCCAAAGGGGGCCTCTAAAAGTCCACAAATGCTAGCTCCAAGTATGCTCCACGAATTTGTATCTTCATCCTCAAGACCCCCCCCCCCCCCCCCCCCCCCACCCCTCCCCCACCCCCATAAACACCCATCAACACATACCAAGAACACCCTCTTCAATTACCCATCAAAACATCAAGAACTTTATCTTCTACATTACACAAGGTCATTTAAGATTTACTAAGGTAACATAAGGTGTATAGAGGTTTACTAGAGGTGATTCACATGGTGTATATGTGGGCGGTTTATGCCCCTAATGTTTCTGGCCAGAAACACTTCTTATGGAAACTTTATCCTGTAGAGAAGGAGAGAGAGAGAGAGGCTACTAGTAAGTCGATGGAATCACAACCCTAGTACCCTATCTCTACCCCTTATAT
This sequence comes from Sambucus nigra, assembly GCA_949130495.1. Taxonomy (NCBI): domain Eukaryota; kingdom Viridiplantae; phylum Streptophyta; class Magnoliopsida; order Dipsacales; family Adoxaceae; genus Sambucus; species Sambucus nigra. Next base: position 239,266,840 of record OX422208.1, on the reverse strand, counting down.
ATTCCAAAGTAATGCCTTAGCCCGATCATCTATATCTGGTTCCATAAGGAGTCGACAAGTGGCAAGAATCAAGGGTGGTAAGTGAGACAGCGTTTGAGGGAAAGCTCGTGCGTGGGCTGTGCTGTTTGGCGCGGTCGACCGCGGCTAGGGAAGCCGGTCGACTGGCCCGGGTGTAATGGCCACCATTTTTTCCTATTTTTGACTCCATCGACTTAATATATATATTTTTAAGACCCAATAAAAGTGGTCAAACTATTTTTACTCCCAACCAAGAGTTCCATAAAAATCGTGCAAAGTCCCACTTCGCGTACCGTCGCAATATTACCTTATATTAACCGTGCCCGCATCACGTCCGTTCCTCGACTAATTCATGTCGTACTTCACCAATGTATTCGTACCAACTAATTTAACACGGGTATTCATCCATCCGGACCATGCAACGTAAATTTTCCTTTATAATACCTACGCGCGATGTGTCACCTTTTGTAAAATTTAGCCTAATTCCTTATGCATTTGTTTCTCCAATAATTTCTCTGGATAAACTATTCAAATTATAATTAAAATATTTATTTCTAGGGCGGAGTATCACAACTATACCGTGCAATTTGCGGGCATTCAAATGATAAAACTCTTATGCGCATTAATAGATAGAACATGTTCTGCCGACAATGGAGAACTCGTTGATATAATATTTGTTCATAATCCCCCTTATCAATTGCCTCATCTTTGATCATGTCTTTTTACACTGCAATTGTTCCCACCATGCCCTTTAGTTTATATGCTACATGCTTAACCTTCTTCTCTTGTGCAATCTCCATGATTTCAAAGGAATTCTCCACATAATCCAGCCTAGAAAATCTGCGATGTGAAGATGTCTATTGATACTTGGAATATTCATTTTGATATTTTAGTCGTGAGAACCATAATTTTAGTGATCACCGTCACCACCTCTGCTCCCATCTGCACCACGATTCGCTATCAACTCTTCTTTGCTAGAATTTTCTTCGCGATCTCCACTTAGGGTGTACATGAGCAATCTCATGGGTCTGACCCCTTTTAGGATTTTGGGTTGTGTTGCCACCAAGGCCAAGTTGAGCATTTGCTGCTTGGATTTCAAGCATTGCACTCTCAATCTGGTGACATTGTTCTTCTTGATGAGTAGCGGTGCTGCACAAAGGGCTTGCACGCACTCCTGTGCGTTTGTTGTTATGGACTCGTTAATTGTTATCGAGAGAGACAACTTCCTTTTCTAATACCACAATTTGTTTATTGCTTGATGATGCCCCTCATGGATTACAAGATACAATATATAAGCATTCTAACTTGTAGAGTAAGTAAAATAGTTTGGAAGCTACTACAAGTAATCTAACTTGGTGGCCATGCAAACAAACATGGTGCCATGCAAACAAACATGGTGGCTAAGCAAACTAGTTAGGAAGCTTCTTGGAAATTACTTCATACAACTTGGGGGCTAAGCAAAAAAGCCACGAAGCTTCTAGGAAATTACTCCACACAACTTCTTACAATTATATAATATTGCCACATTAGTCCCCTCCACTTGGACAAAACTCATCCTCTAATTGGGGTACATCTGATCATCTGGTGGGTCGTACTTGAACAGATCGTTCACATTGAATGTGGATTAAATGTTCAAATCTTGAAGTAACTCCACCACATATGCATTTTCATTGTTCTTCAGCTTGCTACATGTCCCCGCAGAAAATCTGTTTGTGTAAATGAGCTATCACTAAATCACCTACTTGGAACATCTTGCCTCTTCGTTGTTGATTTGCATCAATTTTATACTTAGCATTGCTTTGCTCCAATTTCTGCTTTACTTCCGACTGAAGCTTGGTAAGGGGAACCAAGTCCAATGTGTGAAGAGTCGGCTTGATCTGGACAATCTCGGATGGAGTCTTCGCTGGTGATCTGTTTAGCATACAATGAAAGGCGAGATATTCAATGCATCCGAAGTTGTACATCTATTGTCAAGTTGTCAGTAGACGCTACCCACCAAACTGATAGGTCAGAAATATCAAATGTCCACAGCTCCCCAAATTCTGGCCCAAGGGGAATAAAAGTAGCATTAAAACTAGTCTCAAACTGGCCACGGTCATAGAACGCCATCTCTTATAATAACTGACCAACAATCCTGAAAGAAAAGCTGTAGCGGCGGGGCCTTGTCCCCACTCATTGATCTCAAGGCTTCATCCATCTCCTCCTCACTGGAAGGCCTCTCGAAGATTCAAACTGAGCTTGATCATCCCCAGAAATCGAGTTGAAAGACACCCCATCTAGCTTCGGTCTCTAACTCTTCTCATCCTGAGCTAAATCTGCTCATAAAACTGTAGAAGACCCCACCTTTTATCGTCCTCTTCCGAAAAGATATCAGCCCCTAAGGACACTGCCCAATATGATTATTCCTCCAATGAGCATTAGCCAATCTGGGAAAGAACTGTGTTTCTATCCTCCACCTTAAGCCAAAGAGTCTTCGTCTTCCGTCCCAGATAATCTCCTCTTCCAACTTCCTTCCTAAGGTCCTCACTTTTACTGCGTTCACTGGGAGACGATCCCCTCCTCAGCCAGCTTTCTAAGCTCCTCCAAGGCCTGGCAATGCAGAAGCTGACATTACTAAAAAAAACTTCCCTTTTGCACTTTTAATATTATTTTGAGCTACCTCTCTCTGTTTCTCTCTACGCACCAACGCACACCTCTATCCCCATACCCCCCCCCCCCCCCCCCCCCCCACCCAAAAAAAAAAAAAACCACATACACAAAAAAATAAAGGAAAAAATGAGAAAAGGGAACAGGACCCAAGTCTGGTTTGTTTACTGTTTAATGCGATATGTTTGTATGTGCTTTCAAGTTCTCGTTGAGTTACAGAAAGTTGCTGCAAACGAAGAAAAAAAGTCTAGTATACATGTTTAGCAACCATGCTAAGAGACCTTCTGATGGAGCCCTGTTAGATCACAAATGGCTACTTGACAGAGAAACAGAAAACAAAAAGGAAAAAAAACGAAGAGCAAGTTTAATAATTTTGTTGATTTATATTTTGTTCTCACATGCTCAGCTCTTTCTTTTGGGTATTGATTCCATTTTTCTTTTAAGATAATAGTTTGTCGCACTAAGTTCACGAATTTCAGGAGAAGCATTTACATTTTATGGATATCGGAGCACTTGGTGAGGTGTCGTCTTCGGAGCTTGCCCGAGAGTTACTTATTGCCATCTCTTACTCTGTTCCGGATAAACTTCTTAAATCGGTCTCATCTGAAAATTCGAAAAGCAAGGACGGGGTTGTAGGGTCCACAGTTGACGGGATTGACGAGTTTAGGTCCAAACTGATATCACTTTCTTATAACCAGTCTCCAGAATCTGGTGTTAGCAGGTGCAATGGGTACCAATGAGGGTTAGCAATGACAAGGTGTTTGTCATGGCAGATTCGTGTCAATTTGCATTGTAGAACTCCTACTGTATGGTTATGGTTAGTCAGTAATGTTCTATGGTGGTGTCAGTGTAAGCAAACTTTTCAAATCCAGAAACATTCACAATGTTTGGTCTGACAATTCTGACATACCCTTTCTCTAAATTGAAGGTTTCAATGTCTGGTTGGTTCATGTTTCCTGTGATTCACGTTGAATATATAGTGTGTGATTTGCTGATGATCAAATTTGAAAGTTTAATCCTCCGGGCTTCTTAGGTTATTATAGTCATTGGTTAGGGGAAGTTGCAAGAACCCTCTGAACTATTTTCTGATTGCGGCTAACCCCCCGAGCTATTAATGTTTCCAAATACTACTCGAACTATTCCCATTGTTTGCAAATTACCGTTTATTAGTGACACGAGCGGTTCTACATGAACTGCATGTGAACCGCATAGGGATTACATTTTTGTCCTTTACCTTTTTTTTTCCCCCTTCTGTTCTTTTGTTTTTAACAGTTTTCTATATAAAAAAAAAGTTTTTTTTTTAAATTAAGAAAACAGTCTTTTATAAAATTAAAAAAAAAAAACAGTTTTTATATATAAAAAAAAGCAGTTTTCTTATTAATAAAATATTGCAATTAATTAGTGTTGCTGGTGTGGATCCACATTAAACAAATGATTTTGGTTCGGGAATGTGGGTTCGCGCTAGCGGCACTAATTAATCGCGATATTTTTTTCAATAAAATATTGCGATTAATTAGTGCAGCTGGCGCGGCCCACATTTAACAAATGATTTTGGTCCGGGAATGTGAGTTCACGCTAGTGACACTTATTAATCGCAATATTTTTTTTCTTATTCTTTTGTGTTTAACAATTGATATAAAAATAGTTTTTTATTTTAAAAAATAGTTTTTCATATAGAAAAACAGTTTTTCCTATTAACATAAAAAACTAATTTTTTTATTGAAAGTAATTTTTTTTTATTAAAGTTAATATTTTTTTTATAAATAAAAAAAATTATGTTTTTGACATAATATTGCGATTGATTAGTGCCGCTGGCGCGGACCCATAAAATATCGCGATTAATTAGTGTCGATGGCGTGACACTAATTAATCGTCGAGATTGGTTAGTGCCGCTGGTGCGGATTCACATCATCGTCGCGATTGGTTAGTACCGCTGGTGCGGACCCATATCATCGTCGCGATTGGTTAGTGTTGTTGATGCAGACCAAATTTTCGGACTGTAAATCCGGGTAAAAATAACTTTTTTTTTATTAAAAATAATGTTTAATATTTTTTTTATATTTATTGAAATGGTATTGCGATTGATTAGTGTCACTGGCACGGATCCAAATTTTCGGACTGTGGATCCGGGAATCTATCGCGATTGAAATGGTATCGCGATTGATTATATAATTTTTTTTAATCAGTCACGATATTATTTCAGTAAACATATTTTTTGTTATGAAAATTTATTTTTTAATTTTAATTTTAATAAAAAACTATTTACTTTTAATTAAAAAAAATTGTTTGATTTTAATTAAAAAAATAATAATTGAAATATTTTTTTTTTTTTTCAAAATCTAACAACTATTTTTTTTAAATATAAAAACCTATTTTAATATTAAAAGTTAAAAACTTAAAAGGTAAGAAGCTTAAAAAAAAAGAAAAAAAAAGAGGTGCATGCGATCGCTAGGCGGGTTGCACATGCTGTTCAAGTGAAGTTTCTCTAGTGACACATAAGGGGGTTTCACACTTTAATTTATTTCTATATTTTTAAGTGGTCATTTGCAACACAAGGGGGTATTTGCATCAGCGTTTAAGGGGTTTCTTGCATTTAGCCCTTTTTGGGTATTAAAAAGTTTGGCGATCCTGAGTTCTCTAATTCAGTATGTTTTCTTTGTTTTATTTTATTAAAATTTAATGTCCGGGGATCCTGTTTGTTATTTCTTCGTGATGGAATATGTGGGTGCTATGCAAAAATGTCATTTTTTTCTGTTACATAATTGAAGCTTTTCAGGCATTCTTATTATGAATATAAGATAGAACTCTTATGTGATGAAGTTCGGACATGTAATATCTATATGAAGATTTTTTAATTGAGTGACGGTCATAATGTTTTCACCTCGACACGAAGAAATTTAAGCAGAATCTTTACCCAATTGTGTAGCGGTTTAATTACAGATTGGATCCCTACTATCAATGTTATAGGGTGGTGATATTTTCACCCCAAAATAATCTCATTAACACTAATTTAAAACGCTACCAAAATCAACTTTACATCTCAGTAACACTAAAAAACTCCCCTTCAATATTAAACTGCATTATATATAGTCAAATTAAAAAATACTTCATTTTTTCATCCCTTTCTCTCTTTACTCTTTTCTCTTTATTACTAACATCCCAAACCCTAACTTCAAAATCAAACCCTAACTCCATAACTTCACAATCAAGTTCAAACTCTATAATCCACGAAATACGCAGGTATGTATTTCAAATCTATATACTTATGTTTTTCTACGTGTTTAATATATATACTTGTGTGTTTATAGATGTCTAAATTATGTACTTGGTATTTATACATGTCTAATTTATATACCCGTATTTTTATACCTGTCTAATCCATAACTTCATAATCAAGCCCTACTTTTCATCGAAAATGAGCCCTAAGTTAATGTACAAAATCAAACTCTAGTTTTTATACATGTCTGTTGAAACTGGATTCCTCACAATCTTTCGTAACCATAGGTGATGGGTTTTCACGGCCAAGTTTAGCAGTGCCACTCATATTCACGAGTGCAATAGACCAACAAAGTTTCCATATCAACGTCTTAAGTTACCTGTGATTATTCAATAAGTCACAACTTCAATTGGCTGTAATTTTCAATAACTCACGGCGTAACTAGGCCGTTGATTGCAACAACTCAAGGTTTGGGGTGGCTGGATTTTTTTACCCAGTTTAATTTGTTAAGTTCAGATGATTATTCTCATTTTAAATTCTTATTCCCATATTTTGTTGCAGATCCATTGAATGGGAAGAGACCCCCTTGTGACTGCATCGGTGATTAGGTGCTAGGTAACGAGGTTTTCTAGGTATACTCGCTCAATATCTAAATGTTCATCCGTAGTCCCATTTGTTTAAATTTTTTTTTACACTAGTGTGTCCATTATTGGTTATCTAAAATTCCCTTTATAATACTAATATGGCAAATATTAATAAATTTATTTATTAATTCCGCTTTTCCTCTGGATGATCTTGTTCACTTAGCTGCATTTGCGGGCCCAATACTATTTTGAGTGAGATGCTTCGAAAAATGAATCTAGCAGTGGGGGTAGGGCTACAATATAGGGGAATGCAGCTGCACAATGGAGATGAATGTTCTAGAGCGCAATTGAACATTCCTCTATATTGTGGCCTTACCCCCACTGCTACATTCATTTTTCGAAGCATCTCACTCAGCATAATATCGGGCCTGAAATGTAGCTAAGTGAACAAATCATCCCGAGGACAAGCGAAATTAATAAATAAATTTATTAATATTTGACAGGATAGTATTATAAAGGGAATTCTAGATTGCTAAAAATTTACATGATAGGGTAAGAAGAAATAGATTTAAACAAATGGGATCACATACGTAACTATAGATATGAGCGAGTACACCTAGCAAACCAAGTCACCCACCACGGAAGGAGAAGGACGAACCGAACCCTAACACAAGATGTGCCCTTACAACTTCGCGGAAAATATTGTCCCCAACTTAATTACTTTGTTGAAAAATGTAGTTGTTTGTATATTTTATTTGCTAAACATTGTGGTTGTTAATAAATGTGATTATTTGTACAATGTGGTTGAAGAGTGTTTTATTACCAAATTTGCAATCTAGTTGTTATGTATGTTTTATTATTAAACATTGTTGCATTATTTAAAAAAATAAAGGATTATATCATAAACAAAATGCCCAAAGGAACTTGAGGTGTGAATATCACCACCTAAATATAAAAAGGAACTTGAGATCACTTGATTGAAAATCACGACCCGCTAAAATCATGAAATAAATAAGGAACTTGAGATCACTGGATTGAAAACCACAAGCCACTCAAAATCATGAAATTAATAATGAACTTGAGATCACTTGATGAAATCCATGACCAACCCAACTGTGCTAAGGATACCATGATAAAATTAAACCGTGGTCAGAAAGCCACGACCAACCACAATCGTGCTAAGGAGACCACGACCAACCCAAACTGTGCTAAAGAAGCCACGACCAACCACAATCGTGCTAAAGAGACCACGACCAACATAAACCGTGGAAATCTAGAGTTTGGTTTACAACGGCTAACCCAAATCGTGACATGCATTTTCACGGCCAAGTTCAGTCGTGTTACTTACAAGAGAGTAACGACCTAAGGTGGTCGTTAAACTTGGCTTACCATGGAAAAGTTAAGCCGTGATATACCATATTATACGATTATGGGAGATAGTATTATGACGGATACGTCTAACTTAAATCGTGTGGGCATTGCCACGGATTTACCACGTCCAAGCAAAGCCGTGGTATACCATTGTGTATGATTACGGGTCACCGTAGGAAGTCTTAACAACTTTTTTTTAATCTTTTTCGGGGCTTCTTCTCTAAACTAAATACAATGAGTCCAATTTAAACTTTGAGAATCCTTTGGAGAAGAAGCGTTTTCAAGTTTTGGGAGGGTTTGAGCATTGGAGAATGAGGGTTTGATCCTTGGATTCTTGGAGAAGGAGGGTTTGAGCCTTTGGAGAAGGAGGGTTATGTGAAGAGGTATAATAGAATTTTTAACAAAATTAAAAGGGTAAATTTGTGGTGTTTTAAGGTAAAAATATTATTTTTGTGCTTTGTGGTGTTTTGGAGATTATTTTGGGGTGGGAATATCACCACCCAGTGTTATATAACCTAGGCTTCCACCCAAAAAGGTGTACTCTCTTTCTCTCTCATTATATCATTATATGTGTGTATATATATATATATATATATATATAAAATACACTACTAATAGTAGCGTGACACTTGGCAAGTGGACCGATCTAGATGGAGCCTTGTACCTGATCTACCAAAATAAGGACGACCAGAGTCCATGATAAAGTAGAAGATCGACTACATTAATAAGGACTGCTTTATTATAATTGAAACTCTATGACTTATCCAATTGTAACTCCTAACTCTATATAAAGGAGAGAGCACCATTTTGTGTGTGTGTATGTGGGTGGGTGGGTAGGGGTCAGAGGCTAGAAAAATACTCTCATGTAAATTCTCTCAAGTTTATAACGAAACACGATTGAAGTCCTGTGGACGTAGGCCAACAATGATCGAACCATATAAATCTTTGCCTCTCTTATTTATTTTTATACTCATCGTGATTATTAGTCACACCCCTTTGGGTGAATTTTTTGACCACACAATCGGTGCCGTCTGTGGAAAATGACAAGGAAAATCTTTCTTTCATATTGGAAGAGACAAAGATTTACGTTGAAGACAATGGTATCACCATTGGACATGTGGAACATGGTCGATTAAGTAATCTTTTGTATGCAGCCTGGCCGAGAGCTAAGTTTTCTCTCTCTATGTGTAAAAAACAATATAATTTATGTACACACTCTTTCATTCACACATGATTATCGTATATTTATGTTCATAAGCTGTGTACTCATTTTTTATTTATCTGGAAATATGCATAACAATGTTGATTTTAGATAAATTCTATGATTAGAGGTCTTGAATGACCTCGTGAATATTTTAACTCTCATAATAGTTTCAAGGTGCAATAAAATTATTCACCTTATTCTTCTCTCTGTAATCGAAAAATAGGAGAAGATACACATCCTCTTTCTCTCTCTTCAAGACATTTTTCTTGACAGAGGAATTGAGGATTCCACGGATTGAAAAATTGCAATCTATTCAACAAGGATCCGACGATTCATATCGAGTGGTCCACTGGTAATAAAAAATCCCTCTCATTGTTTTTAGGGTTTCACCACCAGTCAAGATAAAATCACCAATCAATGGAGGATTTGGAGAAGACTCTCCTTTTTGGATTATTGATAGGGCTTCAGAGGTGTTGAAATCGTCACTTTGAATCAACCAATCATATTAGTGTATCTCTGGCACCATACGAATGAAATTTGGTGTTTTTAAAGAGCGACTTGGTTCAGAATTCGGCTGTGAAATGAAGATTTGTGTTCGAGCCCCACTGATCGGCCATATCCTTCTCACAATGGCCATATTTGTTGGCATTAGTTACAAATAAAGCTTCCTACAACTAAAGAGAAAGATTGCGTCTAGAAGGCCGATTTCGGCTAAAATTTGCAATCGACGCGGTAAATATCACATGCCACCATCAAGTAATGTTTAAAAAGGTGGACGAGGCGTACGCCTCGAGGCACGCCTTGAGGCAAGGCGATCAAAAAATTCCTCAAGGCTTAAGCCTCAGTAGTAGTTGTCGAGGCTTACGCCTTAAGGAACTAAGGCGTATTGCCTTAAGGCAGAATGGAGCAAGGCGCAGAGGTGTAAGCCTCTTATATTCTGAGTGAAAAAAAGTAAAGGTTAAGTTAAAGAAAAGGTTAATACTGTAAGCCCTATTATTAACAACCCCGAATTCATTTACCTCTCACCCGTAAGCCCTATTTCTCCTGCTTTAAGCTCCAAAATTTTCTTCTCCTCTTTTCCGATCATTTTCCTCCACTCTTTTGACTTTCCGATCAAGGTAACATCATTATTTTTACATTCCAATCTATATATGCTCGAAAGTTTGTTTTTTTCCTCGACTCCTGTTTAGTTTTTTTCATCTTTAACCTGTTTAGTTTATTTTTTCCCGTAAAAACTTTGTTTTATTCAATATTTGTTTATAAACTTGTTTTATATTATAAATCAACTTTAATATGACTGTTTTTCCAAAGATTGTTTTTTTTTTCGTCCGTAAAAACTTTGTTTTATCCACTGTTTGTTTATATTATAAATTCACTTTAAAATGACTGTTTTATTAAAAGTTTTTTTTTAATTTTATTTTTTTTAATAAAAACTTTGTTTATCCACTGTTTTATGTCAATAAAGTTTATGGGTTTTCAGTAAATTTTCTTTATATTTTATTTGACTCTATTGTTTTTTAATAACTTTGTTTTATATTTTTTTTGTAATTGAATTATGTTTAGAAAGGATCCTGCCTGGAAATATTGTACGTAGGTTGATAATGGGAAAGGATATGTCTATATTCAATGTAATTTTTGCAATAAGGTTGAATATTTTTATTGTTTTTTTTACATTAAATAATTATTAAAGGGGATCTTGGTGGATGAAGACGACGAATTTGTTGATGTTGACTCGGGTGATGATGATGATGACATGACCATTAGATATGATAATGATTCCATGGACGATCCTCTTAGCGATGATGGTGATAGTGGGGATGAGGATGGATTAAATTCACTTTTCAAGTCCTTGGATACGGATGATCCATTATTGTTTTAGTAGTAAACTTGAGGATGCTTTGTTTTTTTATATTTTTATGATGACCAACATGTTAGCCCCAGACTTACCTGGTTATGTAGTAATGGGGATGCACTTTAAGTTTGATTAGTTGATGGATTGAATGATTATGGACCCTTTTGAATCATTTAATGTGTTATATTTTTTTTTTGTGTGAATTTATTAGACTTTTTATATTTTTTTTAGGTAAGGCTTAAGCCTCACTACGCCTCGAGGCTTACGCCTCCCCTCACGGAGACTAAAACTCCATGCCTCGCCTCGCGCCTTTTTAAACATTGCCATCAAGAACCATATCGGGCCCTGTTCGTAATACTTTACTAATGCAATCCCTTCACATTCTTACCTCATTCGATTCCCTCTTCGACCAAGATGGTCACGATGCCGTCGAAAAATCTCTACCCTCAATGAAACAACTTTTTTGCAAACATCATCTCGAATTGTAATTTGTAACTCTAAACGCAGGATAGAGAAGGATCTTCGGACCACCCACTAATGGTCGACGACGTTTGCATGTGGACACCAACAGGTATTGATGGAACCAAGTCCGAGTTTTTTGTTCCTTCTCCGTATGCGTTCTCTAATAAAAGATGAGGGCAAATGGGTTCTAAATTATTTTACTCCGTACATACCTGCTGCTGTTAGAATCATTTCAATGGTATGCAAGCTACAACTATGCACCATTATTGTGACTATATATATGCAACCAAGTTTCACATACACACTATTATGGGCCCGAAATCAAGTTCGGTACACCATGTTCAGATTTATGTGCAGATTGACCCGATACAAGAATCATACATGATCGAGTTTGAATAGGTCCACTGTATCTAATTCGTCACAGCGATCGAAGAATTCTGACTCCAGTGACGAGTCTTCCGACAAATTCTGACTTTGACGACTAATCTTTTGGCGTATCCATCTTATGAAATTAATTCAATGAAAAGTTATATAGCACTAACAAATGTTCGATATAACATCTAACATTTGGTATTCATAGATATTCCTCCACGGATGGTTGAGCTGACGCATATCAAACACTATTTGACCGATTTAATTTGATCTCATGAAAGTTATTATTTTATTCAATTTTGAAAGATTAGTCGGAGTCCACCATGGTTGTTCTAGCGGTAAGGGATGAGCCTAAAGGTACCATAGGTACCGAGTTCGAATCCCCTAAAGGACACCAATCACATTTAAGTTTAGATGTCTGTTAATGGATAACGGTGGCTCTAGCACAACGTCTCCTCCTATTTAGATCGCATGGGGGAGTCCGAATGGCTCGTTCATGTGGAGGTTCAAGGTTATAAAAAAAAATTAATCGAGCATGGCTATATATTGTTCAATAATTTCAATCTGAGTTGATAGTACTATATTTCTAGCTTAGTCCCGAAGGATGATCGACACAATATATGTCATTAAAGTTACAATTTATCCCCATCGGATGGTTAGTTAGGATAATTCTCATATATATTCAATCCCAACAGATGGGTGGCGTGGTCGATTATTAGTCAACATCACATTTACTATTGTGATTCATTCCTAATGGATGGTCTGGAAATTTATTTAGTTATCTCTAACAATGCAGGGTCGTAAAATTTATTCGATGCTCTACAGTTTGCCTCGACGGATGCTCGGGCATTATCTTAATTGCTGGAAATATATTAATGCTCTATGGTCAACAATTATATTATTTCTCCGGCTCATTGTAATTTAGCCTTTATGGATGGTTGAGAAATATAATTCTTATTCATATCTAACTCGATGGATGATTGACATAATATGTTTCAATACAACAAAGTCCCGATGGATGGTCGGGCGTTATCATTATTTGGTCTTCTCATCTTAGCCCCGATGGATGGTTGAGCATGATGGTCATTCGATATTCACATTTCAGCACCCGATGGATGGTCAGGGTGACTTGCAACAAAGTCTCGATGAATGGTCGGGCGTTATCATGATTCACTCTTCTCTTTCCAATCGAGAATGGGGGCTCCGTGGCAACGCCGACCGGTGAATAAGCTCACCGCAACGCTAGCCAAGCAAGAGAGCAAATTCAACATCAAGTTGAAAGACCATAAGATTGGTTTCCCCACGACGAGTGGGTTTAAAAGTCTTGACTGATAATAAGAAAGACTCGGCTCATTAGTGCTTAATGCCTATGGTCGTCCTCTCCAATTAGACCGTGGAAAAATCCTAATAAAGGGAGATACCTTAGACTAGGTGCACACCTGAGAAAGCTTCGACGTAAGAGTTTTTAAATGGCCCATGGCCGGCCTCTCCAATTAGACCATGGAAAAGCCCTAATATAGGGAGATACCTTAGACTAAGTGTAAGCCCTAGAAAGCCTTGACGCATGAGTGTTTAAATGGCCTCTGATCGGCCTCTCCAATTGAACCATGAAATTTTTTTAATACAGGGAGATACTTTAAACTAGGTGCAAGCCCGAGAAAGCCTCAACGTGTGAGTGCTTAAATGTCCTGTGGTCGGCCTATCTAATTGGACCATGGAATAATACAAAAGAATGAACTACGATCGACCCGATCCTAAGAGGGTACGTAGGCAGCTCGACACACTCGAGTCCGGTTCATATATCGATTATATATCTCCAACTTAAGTAAATAATTCATGCAAGACCTTACAAAGTAAAGAGGATGAACCAAAGAAGATTTAAAATTTGAACCAATCCAGTTCACATTGACGACTACACATGTTTAAAGAGATTAATGATCAGCTCCCAGCTCATTTCAGAGTCAACTTAGCTGAATTGCGACTTGGGGGGCTATTTTATGGTAAAAAAATATGCCACTAATAATAGCATGACACTTGACAAGCGGGCCGATCTAGATGGCACCCTGTACCCAATCTATCAAGATGAGGATGATCAGAGTCCATAATAAGTAGAAGACCGACTACGTCAAGGACTATTTTATTGTAACAGAAACTCTACGAGGATAGGACTTATCTAATTGTAACCCCTAACTCTATATAAATGAGAGACCCATTATGCGAGGGGGGGATCAAAGGCTAAAGAAACACTCATGTAAATTCTCTCAAGTTTAAAGTGAAACACGAATGAAACCCCGTGGACGTAAGATAACAATGATCAAACCACGTAAATATTTGGCTATCTTTTATTTATTTTTATACTCTCATCATGATTATTGGGCTCTCCTCTTCGGGTGCATTTTTTTACCACAATTTCCAATTAGCCTTATGTGTGTCATTTATTTATCTTTACACTAGAAAAATTGTGAAGTGTCTTTTGTCATGACAGTTCAAATGAGTCATTTCTTGTAGTATGTACTTTTTGTTAAGATATTTGAGGATAATTAATAATGTATATACCACTCATGACCTCCTTCTACATTAAAAAAGTAACATGAAGAATAAAACAGTTGTTATCTGCAGGATGTTGTTTTACATGTGTTCATAGGTTACGTGGTCCCTCAATTGGATCATCAATACGTCGATATGTTCACTCTGTGACTGTGTACTACTATTGACCAATTATGTCAATATGTTCACTATGTGACTCTAGTACTCTAGATCGTAGCCAAAATAATGTTATAAGAAACTATAGTGTAGTTACAATCCTAAATATTTTTGGTTAGATATTTAATGATACTACCTCAATTTTGTTCCAAATAGTATCACCTAATAGGGGACAACTCCCTTGACACTTTTAAAACTATGATTAGAGAGGTCTCACTGCTCTTACTACCATACGTAATTATATTAAAATTTTTGGAACCGAAGAGGGCGAGTGAAGTGCAGAAAATTAATTTTTTAAATGGAATTAATAACATGAAACTTATCATTGGAACTAGGGGTGAGCGCGACCCGATCTTATTTTTGGCCATTTTAAGTGCCAGACCGAATTATTCAATCCTATATTTGAGAAAACTGAATTCGGACCGATTTAATCGATTTAGCCTATCTATTTGGTATTTGGATACCTTTAAATCCCATACCATTCATTAAAGTGGTTAACTGATTTACCGAGATACCTCTAAAATCTAAATTTTGGATCTAAACATGTATTTTATACCAGCAGAGTAAATCAAAAAAATCAGAACCTACTAGGAAAATAAATCAGAAAAATCGAAACCCAGATTAGAAAAATCAGCAAAATAAATAAGAAAAATCACAGCAGTTGGGTTTTATTTTATACCAGAATAAACACAAACCCATTGTGAGTTTTATACCAGAATAATCACAGACCAATTGTGGATTTTATACCAGAGTAAAACCAACAAAGCACAACTAAAAAACCAAGAAATCACAACAAATAGTTAAAGAAAAACACCGTGGGATGATGATATGTCATCACCGGCGCCGAAAGAGTAACTGGGGAGTTTAGGAGTGTGGCGTCGACCATTGTTATGTTGTTAAACTTGAGTGTTGACATTGAGCAAAGGGAGTGGAAGTGAGAGATGAGGACGAAGACGTGGGTTTTGGCTATTTGTGTTAGGGTTAGGCGGCCGTGTGTGTGAGTTAAGTTTAATTAGGGTTTAGTTATTTACTAACATACTACACATGATATATTTATATAAAATTAATATATATTATATAATATTAAAATAAACGGACCGGTCCGGTTCAAAGATCAAATTAAAATGTACATTTTAGATCTAACCGAATATATTCAGGTCTCTTAAATTAGGCTCGATTTATAAAAAACCCTATAAATGTGGGTCCGGTCCGGTTCGATCCAATCGAGTAAATAGGGTCGGTCTTTTTTTTTGTCCACCAGAGATGGCAACGGGGGGGATTTTTAAAAATCCTAACCCGTCCCATTTAATAAACGGGGCGGGGTAGTTTTATTTAAATTAACTCCTAATCCGCCCCATTTAATAGGCGAGAAGGGTCAGGGCTCCAACGAGCCGAGTTATTTAAAAAAAAGTAAAACTAAAAGTATTACATCATAGTGTTAGAGGTCTATAATGGTACGTATTCCAATATGTGAGACAGTCCCCCAATTGTCTATTCGTGTTTTCACATAGATCTTTTACAAAATTAACAAACATATAAATGGTTTTTTAGTGTGTGTGTGTGTATATAAATATATATACACACTAGGGTATGTCCGTGCCTGAAGGCACGCTGAAAATTTTCAAATTACATAATCGCGAAGCGACAAAAATTTCAAAAGTACATAATTGTAAAAAGGCAAAATTTTCGTTCCCAACAAAACAAACTGTAATTTTAAAAAAATTAATCATTATATCCTTTGTTTATAGGATTATCCACCTGCATAACAAATAGTCCAACAACATTCAAAAAGTATAAATCTATCAAATAAACTAACATATAACATGAAATATATAATATTCATCAAACGAATTCACATTTTGAATCAAAAAACATCTCACATAATCTCATTTGTTTATTGGATTATCCACCTTGCTAACAACCAATCATACAACATTCAAAAAGTCCAAATTCAACAAACAAATACTTTAACGAAACAAAATTCTTTAAAAAATCACATATATATCAATTGAGGTTGTCCCATGCGTTCCACTCTAATGATTGTTCGTTGTTTTCAAAATGCGACCTGATACAAAATAAAAAATATAGTTGGTCAATTGAAATAGCCTTCGATAATGTCACGACTACGATACAAATCTCAAGACCTGATTATATGAACCAATATGACTATGACTTCGATAATGTTTAAGTTTTAACTCATCAAATTATTAATGCATTCTAGTGTTTAAGTATTAACCACATAACTTGACATATAGTTATCTACTATTAATTTAGTATTAACTAAATGCCAGAGTAGATTCTAAAATAATAAGGTGCAGACCAACAATTTTCATAGACAATAAGATTTAATGTATTAATATTACAACGACAATAAAATTTACTGTGTTCACCGGAAAATAACATTTACTGTAGTAAACATAAATTTTTTATTTATAAACAAATATTTGTTTTAATTTTAATTAAAAAAACTGTTTAATTTGATGTCTTAGATTCACGATTGATTAGTGCTACTGACGCGAACCTACATTCTCGGACTAACATCATTTGTTGAATATGGATCTGTGCCAGCGGTGCTAATCAATCACGAATCTAAGATATCAAATTAAACAGATTATTTTTTTATTTATTAAAATTGATTTTATATAAAAAAAACTCGTATCGTGGCTTTTCTAACACAATTTAATTGACAATAGAGAGGACATAAAACTAATTTTATAAAAAAAAATACCCAAAAAAGTGTTAAGTTAATAATAAAAATAAATAAATTATGTTCGTGTTATTTTAATTTAGTCATCTTCGTGTTCTTTTTTTTATATATAAACACTTTTTTATATAAAAAATACAGATTTAAAATGAACACATTAGATAGGACATAAAACGGATTTTATAAAAAAAATACCCCAAAAAAGTGTTAAAGCTGATTTTAACAAAAAAAAAATTATGTCCCTGTTATTTTAATTTAGTCATGTTCGTGTTTTTTTTTTTTTTTTATATATAAACACTTTTTTATTTAAAAAATATAAATTTAAAACAAACACATTAGATAGGACATAAAACTGATTTTAACAAAAAAAAATACCCCAAAAAAAGTGTTAAAGCTGATTTTAACAACAACAAAAAAAATTATGTTCGTGTTATTTTAATTTAGTCATATTCGTGTTCCTTTTTTTTTATAAAAAACTTTTTTATATAAAAAAATAAAAATTTAAAACAAACACATTAGATAGGACAAAAAACTGATTATATAAAAAAAATACCCAAAAAAGTGTTAAAGCTCATTATAACAAAAAAAATATGTTCGTATTATTTTAATTTAGTCATGTTCGTGTTATTTTTTTTATATAAACACTTTTTTATATAAAAAAATACTGATTTAAAACAAACACATTAGATAGGACATAAAACTGATTTTATAAAAAAAAATACCCAAAAAAAAGTGTTAAAGCTGATTTTAACAACAACAAAAAAATTATGTTCTTGTTATTTTAATTTAGTCGTGTTCCTGTTCCTTTTTTATATAAAAAAACACTTTCTTAAAACAAACACATTATATAGGACATAAAATTGATTTTAACAAAAAAAATACCCCAAAAAAAGTGTTAAAGCTGATTTTAACAACAACAAAAAAATTATGTTCGTATTATTTTAATTTAGTCATGTTAGTGTTTCTTTTTTTTTTATATAAACACTGTTTTATATAAAAAAAAGTGTTAAAGCTGATTATAACAAAAAAAAAATAAGTTGGTGTTATTTTAATTTAGTCATGTTCGTGTTGCTTTTAAAAAAACACACACACTGTTTTATATAAAAAAATACAGATTTTAAACAAACACATTAGATAGGACATAAAACTGATTTTATAAAAAAAAATACCCCCGAAAAAGTGTTAAAGCAGATTATAACAAAAAAAAATCATGTTCGTGTTATTTTAATTTAGTCATGTTCGTGTTCCTTTTTTTTATATATAAATACTTTTTTATATAAAAAATACTGATTTAAAACAAACACATTAGATAGGACATAAAACTGGTTTTATAAAAAAAAATCCCCCCAAAAAAGTGCTGAAGCTGATTTTTTTAAAAAAAAAAAATTATGTTCGTGTTATTTTAATTTAGTCATGTATGTGTTCCTTTTTTTTTTATTTTTATAAAAGCACTTTTTTATATAAAAAAATACAGATTTAAAGCAAACAACTTTTTAATAAAACTGATTTTATTAAAAAAAACTACTTAAAAAAAGATATAAAACAGACTTTGAAAAAAAACAGAAAAATTATTACCCAAAAGTGATTTTAACAATTGTTGTAGAATCCTGTGGATATGGGAATGGATCTTTCGGATTGGTTATGGTAAAGAGAGTTCGGTAAGTATTTTTTTAAATACAGAAACAGTGGATATATTAAACGATGACAATATAAGCTTTTATGTAAGCGTACGGTGGTCTGTCATACACATACTATGGGTACCTATCAACCGTTCTAGCATAGAAGGTCTTGTCAGTAGCGGGGTGCATATCCTACGCTTCTACTCCTTCTACCTTCTCTGTTCCTAAACCCCTCTCACAATGATGTTGGGTTTTCCTCTTCCCTGTCGCCATCTATTTTCTATACTTCATGTCAGATGTGGGATTGTATGTTGACTCATTCTTAGTGTCTCCTCTCACGTTCCCTCAACTTGTAATGAGCCTGATCTTCTGGTGATCGACGTTGATGCTAGGGCTTTGCACAGATGAGAGCGGGGTTGATTACCAACCCCCATCGCCATGCCTTCAACACCCTTCCTCTTTGACCATGTGGTGTTCGACTCGGGACCTCCATTTTGTGGTATGGCTGAACTGTGTTACTTATCACCGTTGCCAGTTTTCGACGTATGAAGAAAGGGTACGAAGATGCTTTTGATTTCCGGTGACCACTTTGGGGTATGGCTGAACTGTGTTGCTCATCCATTTTGCGATTGTTGGTTCTAACGGGTTTTATGCCCAGTGTTATTTGATTTTGGGTGACCATTTTGGTTCTTACGGTTTTTATGCCCAGTGTTATTTGGGTTGTGCCGGTAACGACATTTTCTCTCTAGGTGGTGCCGATTTAGTTCAACTATGTTGGAACATGCACAAAAAAACCCAGAGCATTACATATATTAATGATACCTTAAATGTGAGAATCTTTAGAACGTTTGAAATGTATTTGGGGCTCTGATATGCCAATCGATTGGACAACCAAATGTGAGATAGCTGCAGTATAAAAACAAACATTTGTTAGATCTTATTTTAGGGTTTTAAAAACCCCAATTTCATTGAACAGATACTACCTAGTCGTTGTGTGGCGGAAGTAGTGCGCGGCATCCGTGTCGAGATGCGGTTAAAGTGAGAGGAGATGGAGAGCAAGGGAAGATGAGTGAGAGGTGGGTTTGGAACGAATGTCCTTTTATGAAACAGTGATACACACCTACTCCTTATGAGAGAGACATCAAAATGGGTTAAATACAATTTTATCCCCATTTTTGAATTTTGAGAAAATGGGGAAATAAATTAAAGTGTCTAAAAAGAGGGGGAACCAAAACTTTCAAGGGTAAAATAGGCATTGCAGGATAAAATCATATTGATGACATCATCTTTTAATCTTATGACATACATAAGTTTTGTACTTTATTATATATATATATATATATATATATATATATATATATATATATATATATATATATATATATATATATATATATATATATATATACAGAAAGGATCTCATGCATACCCAGTTTGCATATCCTCCGTGCGGACCATTTTTTTAAAATAGTAAAAAAAATAATTTCGGGCTGATTTTTTTTTATAGTTTCTAAACATTTCAATGGGACCATAAAAAAAAATTCAACTCAAAATGAATTTGTTTGCTATTTTAAAAAAATCGGTCAAACTTTGTCAGTTTTTAAGTTGTTTTTAAGTTGTTAAAAACTGACAAAGTTTGACCGATTTTTTTAAAATAGCAAAAAAATTCATTTTGAGTTGAATTTTTTTTTATGGTCCTATTGAAATGTTTAGAAACTATAAAAAAAAAATTACATCAAAAATATTTTTTTTACTATTTTATCAAAATTGGTCCGCGCCAGCGGTATGCAAACTGGGGTATGCATGAGAACCGCTCTCTCTCTCTCTCTCTATATATATATATATATATATATATATATATAGAGAGAGAGAGAGAGAGAGAGAGAGAGAGAGAGAGAGAGAGGTTTAGAAGTGAACATAAAAGATGAACATCACTTTTACAAAAAATACCTAACGTTCAATCAGTTTTAATTTCTATGTTGTAATTGGTCCGCGCTTGCAGCAACGGACATGCGTGTCACACGGGCGTATTAAAAAACACGCGTGTTCGTTGTCGTTGGTGCGGAGCAATTACAACATAGGAATTAAAATTGATTGGGTGTTAGGAGTTTTTTGTTAAGATTCATTAAAGTGTTCATCTTTTATGTTCACTTTTGAACCTCTCTCTCTCTCTCTATATATATATATATATATATATATATATATATATAGTGCTCCGCGTTCTAATTCGACATTTTTTCTCACATAGAATGCAGGGCATGACCAAGGAGATTTACTTTTTCTTATAATTCCTTTTTGTAATAAACCATCAATTTCATCTTTACATAGTTCCATATCTTCTTGATTCATTTGGATTGGTCTCGCTTTGGTAGGAATGAATTTTTCATTAAAATCTTTGATGTATGGCAAAGTTACTATATGTTTCTTTCTATGTAAAAAGACATTTGGTAGATCGGAACAGATTTCATTTGTTAGTTTTAATTTGAAATTTTCTATTTTATCTTGGAGAATTTTGTTAGTAAGTTGATCTTCAATCCTTTTGTATCTTACTTCTTCATTTAAAAAATTTAATTGTTTTCTCTTGTATTGGAGACGATTTACTGATATTGAAAAATCTTTGAGTGTTTTTAAATCTCTGACTTCTGGTTTTGAAAGAAATTCAAATTTTACTTGTTGGCCTAAGGCTAGGGAGGTTATTCCAGTATCACTAGTTGTTAACGGATATAGAAGGAAAAGAAAAGAGATTCCTAAGATTACCTTGTCAGTCATATTTTTTACTAAGACAAACGAAGTTTTGTAACATACATTATTTTGACAAATATGTGCTTTGGGTAGTTTGTATTTGATTTGCATTTTACTTCCATTGGCTGAGTTTAATCGTTCAGATGTTTTATGATAATACCTGGTTGGAATTAATCCTTCTTGTAGACAATTTAAATCTGCACCGGAATCAATTAATGCTATGACTTTTATCTCATATTCTTTGTTAATAATTAAAGTTACTTGTACATGCCATTTTTGTAAATTAATTTGGTTTATGATATTTATTTGATGATCAGGTTCTTCTTTTGTTACTATTTTAGGTTCTTGTTCAGCTTCTGGATCACTTTCTTCTGAGGAGATGGCTTGTTGCTTTTGGAAAGTTTGATCTACTTTTAAAATAGTGATATCTTGTTTTAATTCTTTGCTTTTTATTTTGATGTCTTTGATATCTTGTTTAATTACGTTGACTTCTCGTTGGAGATCTTGTAATGTAACTTCCTTGTGAGTTTTAAATCGTTTTAAAGTATTATCAAGACTTATTTTGTTTTGTGTATTTATACCAATTTCTTCTTTGGATAATAATTTTTAAAATTTTGAAAGGTATTGTGATTTTAATTTTCTATTTCCAGTTATTGTGTTTGATCTATATTTCTAGTTCTCATTTAAAGCCAAGTTCTGATCGATTTTATTCTTACACCTTTTGTGTTTTATCATCCCAACTTGTTAGATCACCTGAACAGTAAATCCGGTATCCAAACAATAAGACCCAAGAGAGTGGCTTGAGCGGATAGGTATGAGAGGGTATGTATTGAAACATTTTGAGAAAACAAACATGAAAATTGTAAAAAGAAAATAGGTTTCTTTACAAGCTTTAAAATGAATAGATTATTTAGATCAAATTCTTTGGCTAGTTCTAGCTCTAGGTCTTCTTTAGCTTTTCCCCCAGACATAATAAACGAAGAAGAACATGTTTATGAAGAAGTAAATTTAGATTTAAATGATTGGAATATTCCCAAAGTCCCAACAAAAGAAATTTACAAAACTAGTTTCCTAAAGTCATCCTTTAGTACTAATTACAATGTTAAAACTGTTGAATATGTTTATGCTTTAAATAAAGAACACGATAGAATTCAACTATTAACTAGTGAAGCTATTACAAAACAAAGAAAAAATGGATTCAATTTCCTACACATAGGATTAATACAAGTAGCAGTCAAACCATTAACCAGTAAAGGAATAAATGCCTCTATCCTCTTATGTCTTAGAGATGCGAGACATACTAATTACAACACTAGTATTTTAGGAATGATGGAATCAAGCCTTTTTAATGGTCCAATACATTTTAATTGTTTTCCTGATTTTACATTAAGTTTAACTGACCCTCACATATTAAAAACCATGACACTAAATATTAAAACATCTGGATATGAAATGTTAGAAGGAAGTAAACCACTTGCTTTAATTTATAGAATTTATTACAAATGTTTAAGGACAAATCTAAATGCCCACGCTTTAGTAAAAAGTCCAAAAGACAAAACTCTACTCATACAAAGCAGTACAAATGATGCTAATATTCAAGTCCCTAGGTCAATAAATTGGAAAGATATTAATTTACCAAACGATTGGTTATTAGAGAATGAAAATCATCCTCGAAAAATGAAAAACAATGCTATTAATCTTGAACGAATCCAAGAATACCTTGACGGATCAGTTAGAATAAGTTTTGATCAACCACGATTTAAAAATCTCCATATTAGAGATGATAGTAAATCCCAAACGAGTAATTCAACAAGAAAAGATGATGATCTATGTCCTAGACGCAATCTTAAGTTAAAAGAAATTGATACAACTTCCCAGGTAAGTAAACCTTGTTATACAACGATCTCAAATTTTAATGATGATGAAGATCAACATTCCCCCACTCAAACAGATTTTGAAACAGGTTCAGTAAATCACCAATTATTAACAATCAATAAAGACTATAAAATTGACATGATTAAATTAGGAGAAGATTTTGAGTCAAAAGAAAACCGTACTAAACGACGAGCATATCGAGAAAAGTACTCCCCAAGAGAAAAGGATAAAATAATAAGAAAGTGGAAAACTTTAATGAATGAAATAAGAACGGACATAAAGTTCTTTGACTATTTAGATAACTATTATCACAAAATAAATGTCCTAACAAAAGTAAAATGGACAAAACAAGACAAAACTACAGTCTCGTCTAGTCACCCTCCACTAGAAACCATTTTAGTAAATCACATGAGAACAGAAGTAGTTGCTACACCATTTAAAGTCACTTCTACTAATGATGAAATCAAAAAAGTTATTGAACAAAATAATTACACTAACCAATACTTGAATACTTTAGGAAAACAACTAGAATCCATTGAAAACAAGTTAGACAAACCAAACCCACCATATAAAAGAGAAATACCTTTAATCCAACTTCCTGAGGTCAGAAAAGGAATAAATTTACAAACAATGTCTGAGAAAACTCTGGATAAAATAGAAAAAATGCTTAAAGATATCAAAGCAGAATCATAAAAAACTATTACAACTATCAACAAAAATACCTATATTAACCAAACAGACTCATCCCAAGAATCTACTACAGATGAAGATATCCAGACTGTTGAAAAACAATTTACTAATGTTGAATTAAATAGAATAAAAAACTCCAGAGTAACTCCAACCACCTTAACAAAAAATTGGTATACAAGACCAACACCCCCAGATATGCAATATGAAGAAAGAAATATACACAATCAATTCTCGGTTTCATCGGATAGACTTTACGAATGGAACATAGATGGATTATCTGAACAAGAAATCTTAAATAAAATGCAAC
Source organism: Sambucus nigra (assembly GCA_949130495.1). NCBI lineage: Eukaryota > Viridiplantae > Streptophyta > Magnoliopsida > Dipsacales > Adoxaceae > Sambucus > Sambucus nigra. The sequence continues at coordinate 239,242,474 of OX422208.1, read as the reverse complement.
ACATATCTATGGTTGCCAACAATTACCTAAACAATCAAAAAATTACCCAAACAGAAATAGTGAAGCTTTTAACAACAGGATTCACCGGTACATTAAAATCTTGGTGGAATAAACATCTTACCGAAGAATCAAAGGAACAAATTAAATGTGCCGTCCAACAAGATGCCAATGGCCTCCCAATTTTTGATGAAAACATTGGAATGGGAATTCCAGATGGAGTTTTAACACTCTAGTTTTTACAATAATAAAACATTTTTTAGGAACACCGAGTAATATAACCTCAAGAATTCATGATCAACTAAGTAACCTTAGATGCCCAACTTTAAGCGATTTTAGATGGTACAAAGATGTTTTCACATCACGAGTAATGCTTAGAGACGATAGTAATGAACCATTTTGGAAAGAAAAATTTATTAATGGTTTACCAAATTTATTTGCTCATAAAATAAGAGAAGTTCTGAGTAACACAAATGGACACATTGATTATAACAATCTTACATATGGAGACATAATAAGTACAATCCAGAAAGAGGGATTAAAAATGTGTATAGATATGAAAATAAGCAACCAGGCTAATAAAGAAAAATTAAAGGCAAAATATGAAATGGAAATTTTTTGTGAACAATATGGTTTAAACCCTGTTGCACCATCAAGAAATAAAAATTACAAGTCATACCCAAAACAATACAAAAGACATAGAAAAAACTATTTCAAAAATAACAAATTTTACAATAAAGAAAATAAGGAATTTTATAAAAAACATAAAAAACCACAAACTAATCCACAATATAAGAAAAATGATAAAAGTAAAGTAAAATGTTATAAATGTGGAAAAACAGGTCATTACAAATCGGAATGTAAGGTAAAATCCAAAATTAACCAGTTACAACTATCATCTGAAGTAACACAAGAAATATACAAAATTTTTGAACTAAAAAATTCTTCTAGTCAAGGTGAACAAAACACTGATTATGAATCATCAAGTTACTATGAATCAGGTACAAACTCTAATTCTCCGGATATAAAATTAGAATGTAAAGACAACTGCCGTAAAACTATCAATGTTCTCACTAAACAAGAAGAACATGAAGAATTACTAATTGATTTATGGAATTATTGTTGGTGAAAGTTCCAAACAAGTGTAAGAACCCTTAGTCGCAACTGAGCTTGTTCAATATTACATAAAAGAGTGTCAGAGACCATCCTTATTACTGAATTAAAACATGATATCATGCAGGGAAAAGAACATAAAAGAAAAGATGAGCCACATTTAGGAAAGAACCTTGAATGTCAGACCAGAGCCACCTAATTTCTCTTCCATGAGTTTTGATAGTCGGTCCACCATGGCAGGTGTGAGATGATTCACCCAGTCACCCACCTCACCTTTCCTTAAATGCTGAATATTCGAATTCCTCTTCATTTCTGCCTTCTTCAGGTTTTTAAAACTACACAGCCTTGATATCTGTCCCACCACCCCTTCACTCTGATGAAAAAGGGCACCCCAACAACTCTGCCAACCGTTTCACGCAAAACTCAATATCTCCCTTCATTTCCTCATACTTCAAAAACCACAGCTTCTCGGGTCTCTTCAGGCTCTCTCTCCAGTACCCCAACATGTGGTCCCAGTAAGGACCGTATGGAACAACCCCCCTGCAATACATGTCGAATGCTTCTTCTAGGATGAGCGGTCCAAGAGCATTTGGTCTCAGCTTTCGGAGCAAATGAAAGAGGGATACAAAGTTGTCGAGCGGATTCCGACACATGTAGACAATTCGGCAGCCGGATTCTCTGGAGCTCTTGATGGAATCAGGTAGCAGTGAAAATGCGACGTGGGTGGCGAAAACCCTAGGTGGGGAGAGGTTCGGTAGGAGGTTGTTTGTGTACTCGAAAAAAGGCACGAGGTCATGAGGATCGGAGGTTAGTAGTGGGTGGTTTTTTGAGTGGGGCTCAAATGAGGTGCGGTTCAAGACAGCAAATGCCAGTGATTTCAACCACATGGTGCCTGATTTGGGTATGGTGGTGAGTATGATGTCAGTGTCTTGGGCTTTGAAGTGTTTTTGGAATGAGGATATAGCTTGAGTTTGTTGCAGTTGACACCAATAGCCTTGGTATTGGTAAAGATGCTGAGTTCGCCAACCTCTCTCTTTGGTAAGAGAGATAAGAAGCTCCTTGAACTCTTCGCTTAGCTCACCTTGTTCTTCTATTATTGCTCTCAGGTTGCTGGTTTCTTGTGCGGTAGCCATGGATGTGGTCGTGTAAGTGGTAGTGGTAGAGATTTGCTAATTTATCAATAGCAGCGATTGATATATATATATATATATATATATATATATATATATATGTATATATAAAATAATGTTCTTGTGCGGATCATTTCGCGTTTTAAGAGTGTGCATCGGACACGTGTCACTTGACGGTGAGCTTTGAAATTATTGACTAAATTATAGACGCTCTCGCTCTTTTTGGGGCTCATCGCCAGGTGAAACATTTTCGGCTCGCACTCTAAAATGCGAACTGGTCTGCACAAGAACAGTATTATATATATATATATATATATATATATAGAGAGAGAGAGAGAGAGAGAGAGAGAGAGGTCCCCAGCTTGAGGTCCTTGAACGAGGTCAATTTTTTAAAATAGTAAAAAAAATATTTTGGTGTTGATATTTTTTTTATGGTTTTTAAACATTTCAGTAGTACCATAAAAGCGTTCATCCCTACTTGAAAAAGGAAAATGATAATATTGTTACATTCTTAATGTACCCTTTGTTGTTTACCGGATTATGAAAAATGAATATATATACATCACTAAATAAATATAAACAGTAATTAAAATTAATTAAAAAAAAACAGAACAATAAAGTGTGATAAGAAGAACATACAGTTTGTGACTGAAACAATCACTTGTATAATTTTGACCGAGTCGAAAGTTGAACTATCTCTCCTTAAGACAGAATACGCCCCCACTACGGTGCTGACGGAAGGTTCAATGGGCGTCTGCCTCCCAGGATGAAACGGTCAACGACTGTTACAAGAAGCACTTCAGTGCAACAGTCCCACGAACCAACAATGGCGAATTTCTCTCAAACAGTATGAAGGGAACAAGGACAGTAGTAGGGAATTCGGGTAGATTTTCTAATCTTTTAAATGGACTGCATAAGGTCCCTTTTATAAGTGGTGAAGGGCTGCAACTCATGGCTTTTTTCAGGACAGACATGACTGTTTGAACAGTTGCATCTCTCTAATAAAGCAACTTAACGTTTTAATTAATTAATTAAAAACGACAGTATTTTTTAAATAATTAAAAACGACAGTATTTTTAAGTAATTAATTAATGCGAAAAATAATTAATCCTTAATTAATTCATATTTTTTGGTTCAGAAAATAAATTTTAAAGCCCAAAGGGCAATTAAAATTTGTCCAAAAAATTTAATAGTTGCTCAAGAAAGATCCAAGATCCAAGATCCACGATCCGGACGACAGCGGCGCGCGTGTGGGCTTTTGGGCCAAGCCCAACACATGCATAGTGTATAGTAGTGGCAAAATGTGGCCCAAATAATAAAACAATCCATATTAGCCTAAGCATCTAAATATGGGGCCCATGTTTAAAAGTTATGAGTTAAATATGGGGCCCATATTTCAAAACTATGAATTAAATATGGGGCCCATATTTGAAAGCAAGAAATCAAATATGGAACCCAATTTTAAAAGATACAAATCAAATACAATACTCATTTTAAAAAGTTATGAGTAAAATATGAGTTTTTTTTTTAATATATACCTCGAATTGTAATACTTAATTTAGTAGAAAAATAATGGATTGGCACAACCCATATTGGTCCGCCCATATTTAACCCAACCCATATTTAGCCCAACCCACATTTAACCCGCCCAAATTAAGCCCTGCCCATAATTTTGCCAGTGCTAATAGTGTAGGCCATCTCCCCTTTAAAGAGTTCGGATAGCCCAAGGCATCCAAGCCTTAGTCCCATAACTTGTGTATATTAACTCCAAGTTTTTCTACCACTTTTCCAATGTGGGACAAACCCACTTAACTATGTTACACCATCTAGCTTAAACTCAAATGGGTCACTTTAAGTCCAAATATTTCATCCATTACTTCACTATTTTGAACAAGTGAGTATACCAAATTAATCTCCTTGCTACAAGGAACACATTGGTACTAAGACACGTCACTTTTAACATATGTGTCTTAATTAAAATTGACTCTAAAGTTTGACCAAATAAGCTGGCATTTTATAAAATATACAACAATCCCCCACATGAATGAAATTTGGAAGAATCAAACGAATATAGATGCAAACAGAGAGTTGTTCTAGGAAAAAACATTGCATCAAAAAAGATAGCTTGTGGCTTTGAATCTTTTCTAGTGAGATACTATCGAGCTTACTAACCAATCAATGAACGTGATGTCTTGAATTGATCGACCATTTGTGTAAACAGAGACAATAATATTCACACAATGTTTTTCCAACCTTATTGGTTCTCATTGTTGTGTCCATTTTGGCCTTGGACACCTCCTAGTTTCATGAGTGTGCTAGAGAAATAACCTTCGTTATTCTCATAGAAGCGACCCCTTCTCACTCACATAGGTGATTTCTATAAAGAGTATCCTGCTAATACCCCACTTGACCTATACATTCAAGATATATAAATCATTAAAAACATAGTTTATCCTTATACACGCGACAGTTTGTGCACTGACTCATCTTCGGAATGGGAGGAAGTAATTAAAGTATTACTTCTCAGTGCAAACTGAGTCATCATAATTAGGTTGTCCCTTTGAACCTATTTCTTGGGATCTCCAGTCATTTAGGTTGAGTTTCCATTAAGACGACTCTTTAGAATTTTACAGGCTTTAGGCCCATTCCACGTGATGAACTTACAACTTGCTCTCCAGGTATACCTTTAGTTAGTGGATCCGCAATATTTTCCTTTGACTTTACGTAGTCAACAGAAATAATTCCATTTGAGAGCAATTGTCTAACGGTTTGGTGTCGACGACGTATATGTGGTGATTTACCGTTATAGTTATTATTTTCAGCCATAGTAATTGCCGATTGACTATCACAATGTATTATGATAGGTGGCACGGGCTTTGACCATATTGGAATATACTTTAAGAAGTTTCTAAGCCATTCGGCCTCTTCCCCAGCTTTATCTAAAGCAATAAATTCAGATTCCATCGTAGATCTTGCAATACACGTTTGCTTTGAGGATTTCCAAGATACAGCTGCACCTCCAAGGGTATATACATATCCACTTGTGGATTTTGAATCATTTGAGTCAGATATTAAATTTACATCGCTATAGCCTTCAAGTACAGCTGGATATCGTTCGTAGTGCAACCCATCCCCCAAAGAGTATCGAAGATATCGAAGAACTCTTATCAAGGCTTTCCAATGATCTTTCCCAGGATTACTCGTATATCGACTGAGCTTACTAATTGAGTATGCTATATCAGGACGAGTACAGTTTGATAAATACATCAAACTTCCAATAATACGAGAATACTCTAATTGAGATATACCTTCACCTTTATTTTTACAGAGGTGATGACTTGGATCTACAGGTGTTCTCACTGGACTTTGATCATATTTATTATACTTTTGAAGTATTTTTTCAACGTAATGTGATTGAGATAAGCTAATTCCTTGAGGGGTTCTAATAATTTTAATTCCTAGGATTACATCAGCCAATCCCATGTCCTTCATTTCAAATCTACTAGTCAACATTTGTTTAGTAGAATTGATAACATTATTATTATTATTATCAATTATTAGCATATCATCTACATATAGACATACAATCACATGCCCCGCTTGAGTGCTTTTGATGTAAACACATTTATCACACTCATTTATTTTGAAACCATTTGACTTCATGACATTGTCAAATTTTTCATGATATTGTTTAGGTGCTTGTTTCAACCCATATAATGACTTCACAAGTTTACATACTTTCCTTTCATTTCCAGGAGATCTAAAACCTTCCAGTTGTTCCATATATATTTCTTCATCTAATTCACCATTCAAAAATGCCGTTTTAACATCCATTTGGTGTATTTTCAATTTATGTATTGCTGTAATTGCAATTAACATTCTAATGGATGTAATTCTTGTAACAGGTGAATAGGTGTCGAAATAATCTATTCCCTCTTTTTGCTTGTATCCTTTAGCTACAAGTCTAGCATTATATTTATCAATAGTACCATCAACTTTCATTTTTCGTTTGAATATCCATTTACACCCTAACGGTCTTGTCCTTGGTGGTAGGTCCACCAATTCCCAAGTATGATTTTGCAAAATGGATTCAATTTCACTATTGATAGCTTCTTTCCAATATGAGGCTTCCGGAGTGGATAGAGCTTCTTTTACCGTTTGAGGTTCACTTTCTAACATAAATGTTAGAAAACCTGGACCAAAAGATTTTGAAATCTTAGCTCTTTTGCTACGTCTAGGTTCTTCCTCAATAATATTTTGAGGTTCACCATTTGTAACTTCAAGCATTCTTTTGTTAGAAATTGTTTCTTGTGTATTTTTACAAGGAAAGATATTTTCAAAGAATGATGCATTCTTAGATTCTATGATTATATTTTCATGAATTTCAGGAATATCAGACTTATGCACAAGAAACCGATATGCACTACTATTATGTGCATAGCCAATGAATATGCAGTCAATAGTCTTTGGACCAATTTTCACATTTTTAGGTTCAGGAATTAGTACTTTTGCAAGACACCCCCACACTTTTAAGTATTTGTAGGAAGGCTTGCGTCCTTTCCACAACTCATAGGGTATCTTATTTGTTTTCTTATGAATCAATTTGTTAAGAATGTAATTAGCTGAAAACAGTGCTTCCCCCCACATGTTTTGGTGTAATTCCGAACTTATTAATAATGCATTCATCATTTCTTTTAAAGTTCGATTTTTACGTTCCGCAATCCCATTTGATTGAGGAGAGTAAGGTGTGGTAGTTTGGTGAATAATACCATTTTCTAAACATATTTCCTTAAAAAGATATTCATATTCACCACCTCTATCGCTTCTTAATTCTTTAATTTTTTTACCAAGTTGATTCTCAACTTCTATCTTGTATTGCTTACAAGCTTCAATTGCTTCATCTTTGCTTCTTAAAATATAGTGCAATCATCCACAAAGGAAATAAAGTACTTTTTCCCACCTCTAGTTTGAACAAATTTTAAATCACATATATCGGTGTGAATTAAATCTAAAGGTTCACTATTCCTTTCAATTGAATGAAAATGTGTTTTTGTTAATTTTGCTTCTACACATGTTTCACATTTGTGACTTGTATCAATGCTAAATTTAGGAATTAATTCTAAGTGAATTAATTTACTTAAACTATTATAATTAACATGTCCAAGTCTACCATGCCACATATCCATAGACTCAAGCATATAAGCAGAAAATATCATTTTATTATTATCATCGTTACTTTTAGGTACAACAGTCATGACGTTCAATTTGAACATCCCATCACACATATATCCTTTCTCTACATACATTCCATCTTTACTTAGTACAAATTTGTCTCCAACAAAGACTAGCTTAAATCCTTTCTTGCTTAGCACGGAACCGAAAACAAGGTTCTTTCTAATGTCAGGCACATGCAATACATCGTTGAGTGAGAGATGCTTCCCCGAAGTCATTTTCAGCACTACTTTGCCTTTACCTTCAACCTTCGAGGTGGAGGAGTTTCCCATGAATAATTGTTCTCCATTTGCAATTGGCTGGTAGGTTGTGAACATAATTTTATCGGAACATACATGGTGTGTAGCGCCGGTATCAACCCACCACTCTTTGGTATTACCCACCAAATTTACTTCAGATACAACTGCGGAGAGAGAAATATTGGTAACATCGTCGGATAATGCATCAACTTCTGTCATGTTAGCTTGTGGTGCTTTCTTCTTGAAGTTATCTTGTTTTTTTCGGCTTGCGACAATCCTTGGCCCTATGACCTTCTTTGTTGCAATTAAAACACTTTCCTTTGAACTTCTTAGCACCGCCTTGTTGACTTGTGCCTTCATTTTTGTGCTTCCTCAACAATATTTGCTTTTGCAGACATAGCATGGTTACCATTTTTCTTTTCAGATTTATGATTATCTTCTTCTATCCTTAACCGAGCAATTAAATCTTCAAGTCACATTTCTTTTCGTTTATGCTTCAAATAATTTTTGAAATCCTTCCAAGAAGGAGGTAATTTCTCAATTACCATAGCAACTTGAAATGTTTCACTTATGACCATATTTTCAGCAAGTATTTCATGAAAAATTAATTGAAGCTCTTGGACTTGGCTTATGACAGTCTTTGAATCAACCATTTTATACTCGAGAAATCTACCGACCACGAATTTTTTCATGCCGGCATCCTCGATTTTATATTTTTATCCAAAGACTCCCATAACAATTTAGCGGTTTTGATTGGACTATATACATTATAAAGTGTATTGTCCAATCCATTAAGGATATAGTTTTTGCAAATAAAATCTGAATGTTTCCATGCTTCTACAGCTAGCAAAGTTGTCTTATCCGTTTCATTTTCATTAACCACAGGAGCATCTTCGTTAATAAACCTCGCAAGATTAATGGTAGTTAAATAGAACAACATCTTTTGCTGCCAACGTTTGAAATCAGTACCATTAAACTTTTCGGGTTTTTCTCCATGAGTTAAATGAGTAGGAACGATATTAGGAATACTAACCGTTACATCATTTTGAGGAACAGACATCACATTTTCAGAGGATTCAGTAGCCATTATTCTGATATTGAATAACACAAAAGCAATTTATTCTGATACTAAACACGTTTTAATTAATTAATTAAAAACGACAGCGTTTTTTAAATAATTAAAAACGATAGTATTTTTAATTAATAAATTAATGCGAAAAATAATTAATCCGTAATTAATTCATATTTTTTGGTGCAGAAAATAAATTTTAAACCCCAAAGGGCAATTAAAATTTGTCCAAAAAATTTAATAGTTGCTCAAGAAAGACCCACGACCCGGCCGGGCACGGGCTTTTGGGCCAAGCCCAACACATGCATAGTGTAGGCCATCTCCCATTCAAAGAGTTGGGATAGCCCAAGGCATCCAAGCCTTAGTCCCATAACTTGTGTATATTAACTCCAAGTTTTTCTACCACTTTTTCAATGTGGGGCAAACCCACTTAACTATGTTACACCATCTAGCTTAAACTCAAATGGGTCACTTTAAGTCCAAATTTTTCATTCATTACTTCACTATTTTGAACAAGTGAGTATACCAAATTAATCTCCTTGCTACAAGGAACACATTGGTACTAAGCCACGTCACTTTTAACATATGCAGTGGCGGAGGCAGGATTTCCCGGCAGGACGGGCTACCTTTACGATAATTTCCGGGGGTTTGGGGGCGGGAGGCCCCGATGCGATTTTTTTTTAGGTTATTTTTTAGTATTCATCAAATAATTACTTTAAAATAATAAAATATAAGGTGGCTCGGGGGACCTTGAATCATTTCATACAATTTCATACACAATCTAAAAAATGAGGGAGTACGAGACAATACAACTAGCATCGTAAAATTCATAAACAAAAAAAATAGACTTATAAAAAAATCTAAAAAATGGATTTTGTTAACCTTAAACCAACCACAAAGAGGGATACATACTTTTTGTTATTGTTTCTTGAACTGGACAAAACAGTGAGTGATTGTGTTGAGATGAGCAGGAGCGGCGGTGGTGGTTGGCGGTGGCAGGGGATGCGTGGGTCTTGATCGACCGATTGTTGAGGAGAAAAGGGAGAGAGATGAGAAGATAAGAGGATAATGGCTTTTAGGTTTAATTCTCAAAAGAAAGAGGTGGTGGGCTGATCTTCAAATGGTTTGTTTTATAACTTTTCATATTTAGATTTTGTCCCCTAATACTTTAAAGTAAAAAATATGGTGGGCTGAACTTGAAATATACAAAATAACCCTCTATTTTTTTTTAAACAAAGCAGGGCGGGCTGGCACCCATCCCAGCCCATACCTGCCTCTGCCCCTGAACATATGTGTCTTAATTAAAATTGATTCTAAAATTTGACCAAATAAGCTGACATTTTATAAAATATACAACACCCTTAGGGTCTACGTAGAATACTCTTCAGTGTGATGCTAACATCCAACGACATTAGTGTTGATGACACTAGTTTTTAGTAGCGCAATTAGTGGCATTGTTGGTTGCTTTTTACATGGGGTGGGCCCACTGTCCCTGTGGCTAAACAATATTTTTCCTAGCAGAAATTTGATATTTTAATTATGTTGACAATTTGACAATATGTTTAGCGATTAAAGTGATTATTTAAAAAAAAAATATGACTATTTGCTAAAGCCCCATATATAGACTTTCCTAGTGCAGACAACAGTGGTAGTGTGTACTTAACCAGTGGCATGAAAGATAACTATAGGGTTCGTGATCAGAGTAGCAATGTGATAGTTAGCTTATTGCCAAAACATGTCTTTTAATATAACAAACGGAGATGAAAGAATCTGTACAGAATCGCTAACAACCAATGATATACTATAATATAGTATACTTGCTACAAAGGATTTCAAATATATTTGTTCATCTCGTGCTGTATTCAACACAACTATCGCTATTGCCAGCATATTATTGTACATACGAACCAATTTATTATGAGTATAGTTTTTATAATTATTTTTTTATTCCTCCTACTTTTATAAAATAGATTTATAATCTGTAAGAGTTATACAGTGCATAATTAAATAATAAAATAGATATATTAAAAATAAGAATGTATAGTGCCATCACATGTCTAGTTATATAATAGTCAACTCTCAAATTGTTTATATCGAGGATGATGAAATTAATGAAAGTGTGTTCACATGCAATGCACCAGTGAACTTGTCTGTGCCATTTTTTTTTATTTTTTATTTTTAAATTTTTTTAGCACTGAATCTTCGTACGAACGAGTTTTTTTTGACACCCCCGTGCAAGCTAAACATGAAAAACACTATGTAAGAGTCATCATCACACAAGTCTCACTTCGAGAAATTGAAACTTCCACCGTGCGCCTAACCACACGGAACTCGTCTTTACATCAAATGAAACTAGATTTGCGAAGTTGAAAATTAAACAGGAGCTTTTAAAGGAACATTGATTTTATGCCTATATACCAAGCTCATATAAGAACAATGAAATTTCTAAAATACCTAGTTATTAACTTGCATCATACCCAAAATTAAAACTCAAACCCTAACCTAACCCTAATTCATATTCCTCTCATCCACTAGAAAATATCATCATTGTCTCTTTTCTTTTTCCTTTCCTTTTTGGTTATGCAGTATGGGTTATCGTCGGGGCAACTTCGGAATACCAAGATAAATCCACTCTCCATTCCGAGTAAAAGAGAGCCGTAGACGCCAAGACTTAGGGATTCATGGGTCACTCCAACTATACTAATGAACGCACAACGAGTTGCAAAGTTTTCAACGTAGATGGTTGAGTTTGCAATTCATCCCAAGAACCAACTTCAACCATTGTCACTATTTCAACAATTTTATGCAGGGATGTGATGGGAAAAATTTGATGTCTCTGAGCTGTTTGATGTCTTGGAGATATGATTGGTCAATGCCGCTGATGCGGACCCACATAACTTTTGAAAATGGGTCCGCGCTAGCGACATTGATAAATTACATCTCCAAGACATCAAACTTTTGATGCCTCAGTGACATCAAATTTTTTCGACGATGGGATGTAGAAAGTGCTGATAATAAATGTGTGTAGTTATACATTTTGCTACCCTCATTTATTAGTTTTGTGATTTATTATACTATTTTTTATAAGATGTATTTGTTTATGCATGTTTATTACCATTTCTTATCTTAAATGATCATTTATTATTGTTTAAGTTTGAATTTTGATTTTATTGTATTTTATATATAAATTCAAAATTTAAAAAGAATAAGTTCGATTTTTGTTATAAATGAAAATTTGATTGCTATTCAAATCATATTGTAGTAGAAGGAAATAAATAATGTATACTTAATCACTAGCAGAAAAAAGTCTTTTTACAACGGCTCAAAAGTGTCATAAAAAGCTATTTACATCACTTTTTATTATCATCAAAAGTGTCTTAAAAACCACTATCATAAAAAATTAAAAAAAAGTCTTAAAAAATAGAGTATTTTAAGACGCGTTATTTACAAGGGAAACAAATAATTAAAAAAAATCTTAAAAAGAAAACTTTTTAAGAAGCGTTATTTACAACGGTTGCAAAAAATTCCCTCACTAGTTATCACTTGCCCAAAAGCGTCTTGAATATGTTTTTTATAGGACGCTTCACTTGAATACATATCCATTTATTATATTCGAAAGTTGTCCTATAAAATAAAATCAATACAAATATTTTTAAAGTCAATTCTAACTAGTCATATCCATATATATATATATTCAAAAGTTGTCATGCCAATATTTACATCCAAAAGTTGTCCTACCAATACTTCCAAAAGTTGTCCTATCAATATATACATCCAAAAATTCTCCTACCAAAGTAGTACATACATTCAAAAAAGTATTTGTTCCAATTACATTTCCATCCAAAATCATTTAAAATTAAAAATTTCCATCTCAAATAAACTAATATAAACCAAATATATCCTCGACATTCCACCACAAATGTTCACTCCATTCTTTCTTTACAAAACCACTTTCCATAAACCTACAAAAAAATAGAGGAAATATTATAATCACTTGCAATAAGAAAACAATTTATGAATGGTACGTATTCCAATATGTGAGACAGTCCCCCAATTGTCCATTCGTATTTTCAAATAGATCTTTTACAAAATTAACATACATATAAATGGTTTTTTAGTGTGTGTGTGTATATATATTCACCGTATGGCATGCAGTAGACACTGCCTATGCCCAAAATGTCCTAGCAACTTTACGACCTAGAATTATAGATCTAGCAATTTCTTGAATCGTCCTGTTCTTTCTCTCAACAATCCCATTTTGCTGAGGAGTCTTCACAGCTGAAAACTCATGTTTGATTCCTAGGCTATCACATTAAAGATATACTTTTTACTCCGTAAATTCAGTGCCGTTGTCACTACGCATTCTATTAATAGTGACTCCGTGTTGGTTTTGCAGGACATGACACTTGGTCATTACAAACTCTACAGCATCGAATTTCTCTCTTAGAAAACCTATAATCGAATATATGGAGAAATCATCTACCATCACTAGGATGTACCTCTTACCACCCAAACTCTTAGTACGAGTAGGACCCATAAGATCCATATGTATCAACTTAAGTACTCGTGAAGTGGTAATGGAATTCAACTTCCTGTGGGGGGCTACGAATTTGCTTTCCCAACTGACAGGGTCCATAAACCATGGAAGTTGACTTTCCAAGTGTTGGTAAGCCACATACTAGATCCTTTTTAACTAATCGCGTCAAATCTCTAAAGTTCACGTGACGTAGATGTTGGTGCCACAGATCTATAAGCGTGATCGTGGCGCTGTTGCAGACAAGTGAGGACTTGGGCACAGTCCCATTGAAAATATCCTCTGTCCTTAACCCCTGCACTAAAAGTTTACCGACTTGATTATAGATATTACACGCGTCTCGATCAAACTTGACGTCAAAGTTAGCATCGCACAACTAGCTAATGATGAGAAGGTTTGCTTTCAAACCTTGGACTTATAAAACATTCTCTAGCTTAGGAAATCCTGGTAACTCTACTGTACCTTGTCCTACGATGCTAGACTTTCTCCCATCTCCAAAGGCTTTACCTTCCTTAAAATCCTCTAGGTAGGTAAAAAATGATACATCACCGGTCATATGTCTGGAGCACCCACTATCGAAATACCACCGTGAGGTATTATGTGCTTTGAGAGAGACATGAACAACAAGGGCCTTTTTGTCTTTCTTATGTACCCAAGAAGTGGTAACCTTTTATTTACCCTTATTGTTGTTGGTTTTAGCCGGGATGCGGGAAGCATTCACTGACGACAAAGACATCCATCTGAATTCCTCCATCAAATTCTGTGATGTGGCGGCTAAAAACTCAACACGCTCTCTCAGACTGGTAAAATCATCAGTACGATGTGGTGGAGCATATGTACGTGAAGTCCGACCCAAACTATAAAAATACTCTCTCAGGTGGCCTTTTATTTTGCAGTACGTACAAAAGAACACAGTCTTAGGCGGACCTTGGTTTGCTTTTCTTGGTTGAACTCTCCTTCGTGGTTTTTGACGATGGACATATGGAGTTGTAGTAAACTCAGGAACTGTTCCAGGTGCTATTTGGGACGTGGAGGCACCATCAAAACCTATTCCCTACCTATCACCAAAACCTAAAGCGGTACCGGGGAGCATCTTTCCCATCTTTCAAGATCTGTCCTCGATTTGAACCTTAACTTCCCGTGCTCTCTCAAGATCATGAGTAAGCTGGGATACAAGGGCTTGAAGTTTTTTTCGAGTGTCCAAGCAGGAATGGAGCTCACTCATAAGACTATCCACTTGTTTAGTCAAGTCCCCTTTCTCTTTCTCAAAACAACTCTCTCTCTCTAAGCAGTCTCTCTCTCTCTCTCTCTAAACAAACTTTCTTTCTCAACACATGCAGACTCTCTCTCTCTCTCTCTCTCATGGTAGTGCATGTGGATGACTCTCTCTCTCTCGCCTATTTTAAATCTTCCTCTAATGCGGTGATCCTAAGAACTAATGCTTTGTTACGCCTTTTGGTTTTAAATGACTCATTATATAACTCAGCATAGGCGCGTTGAAGGTTACTCTCGCTCTCACTTGCATCATCCTCCCCCTCACTCACATCGTTCTCACCGTCGAGGTGTCCCTGTGAAGCAGCATCCTCATCGTCGTGAGGAGCACTAGAAGTACTCACATGACTATCCATGAATGCGATGAAGTTACATTCATGCGGTAACTCATCTCTAGAGTGTAATACCCCGTATTTTTATGACTTTTAATTTTGGGGATTTATTAAATTTAATTAGAGATATTAATTTAATATTAATCCGAAAAATCATGTAAATACTTAATAGCGTAATGAGAGTTAGTAATTATTGGAATTTTGTTGTAAGTTACTTTATGAGTAAAGTAAGAGGTGCATTAAAATTTAGTAAAATTATCACGAGAATTTAAATTGATAATTTTGGAAATTTATCGGGAAGCGCTTGTGTCGTGTCGGGATTAAATTCGAACTATTAAAAGTGAAAAAGTTGTAAGTCACCCGTATGGTCATTTTGAGTGCGTCAATGTGTCCGGAAGGGTCGAGATAGTCAAAATAATGTACCCGTGGGTTTAGTTTCGGTCTCGGGGAATTTCTAGGCCTAATTAACATCTCGGGACGGAGTTTTGGACATTTTACATTTTTGGGCATGAAAATCCACGAAATTTCTAAGAGTATATCAGATGATATGAGTCATCTTCTAGGGTTAGAACATCCATAAACTAAAGACGGCCATTGGAGAGGAAGATGAGAAGCTTTCCAAGGAGTTCTAGTCCAAGAACTCCACCGTTTGCACCGCCGTCGCCGCCAAACTTTAGATCGCGCAACGAGGATCAAAACCGCACCAATCTCTCCACAAATCTGAACCAAGAATTCCCAGGCAAGTATATCTTGCTCTATTTTAGTTAATGCTTCAATAATATTAGCCGAGGATTGTTTAGGACTAGTTTTTGTGGAAGAAAAACCTATTTTGGAGACTTAAATTGCATGATATATGGATAATAGATGTATTCTGGAAATCAAACTCACATGTAGAGATTGAACCACGAAAATTACAGTAAATTAGGAGTATAAAATCTGGTAAAAGAATGGGAAGAAACTAAACAAAGAAAATATTAGGGTTCTTGATATTTTTATGGATTATTCCCCATTTAATTCGTTATTCATGATGAAAATTCGCATATCTTATGTAGAATACCATTTATTTGAGAATATAACACTGGTAGTATAAATTGTTGGGAGTTTGGAAGTCAATAATATTATTTTGGATGATTTTGGAAGCGAAAACCCGTAACTGGAAATTCTGCAGATTCGCCATACCTGCTTAATCGATCGATCGAACCAGGAGTGTCAATCGATCGATGCATCGATCGATCGAGCACCTGCCATCGATCGATCGACCCCTCCTGGAAAACCCAAAATTTCCATTTTAAATAGGTGGTCCCAACTTAAATGAATAGAAATTCTTGGACATTATTGTTAGAATATTTTGGGAGGTAAAGAAGACCAGTAGGACTTTATAAAAAAACGGAACCCTTAATCTAAGACGAGATTTAATCCTTAACAAAGGTATTTTACACTTAAGAAACAATGGGAACGTGTGTTTAAAGGGTAAGACTTGTGAGGAAGTTACGTTGTAAAATAAATGAATAGCTATTGAAATTACACATGGGGAGATAGGAATTCACGAATGTTACGTGGTAAGTTAGAATAATCCCATAAATAAGAATAAAAGAGACAAACCGTTATACAGGATAATCTAGTAATGTGCAATGAGAATAATTATCATAAGTATGGGTTGTGGGTGTACCTAAATTTGAAATGGGAATAGTAGTATATATATATAATTGTGTTTGTGTATATACTATATACGTGTAAAAATCATGCCCGCGCTACTTGCTATCCCTGAGGTTACCGCGCTGGGACAGTCTTATCTCGATGGGACCTTTATGGGGGATATTGACTCATACCCTAGAACATAGGAATCCTTGGTACAGGCTATCAGATCGATAATCAGATGGTCCTAAGAGACGTTAGGGTATGTGCTGACCTCTTAGTGACTTGGAACTATGCTTCGCCTCAATTTGTATGTGTTTTGTGCTAATACAGTTCGAGAGTGATTCCGAACTAGTATTTTCCTTAGTACGAGTGATACGGGGACTGGATAGTAGAATATGCCCGCACCATAAATTTTATGTGGGGTGCCGTAGAATATATATATTATATGAGTATTTGATATATATATTTAAACTTGGAATTTGGGAACTATCTACTGTGACTATGGTAAGTAAGAAATGAATAATTATTTCAACTTGGGAATAAGTGTTTGAAAAGTATGATACGTTAGTAGGAAATTTTATAATCAAATGAGGGTTATGTGAGAACTTTGCTTTTAAAAAAAATTAACTTTCTTAACATTAGAAATTGTCGGCATGAAATCTTATGAGTAACTTAATATAAGTTAAACTGTTGGAGTATTAGTGTGATAGGTGTGCACATTAGAAGAGAGGGGAGAATTTCTCAACGGAGTGCCGCACTAATATGATTGTTGCATTAGCCGGTAAGCATTTTAAATACTTGCTAAACTAAATTTTAAACTGTTTTACAATCGGGCTCTGACCCGTTTCCTATTTTCTCTTCTTTCTTGTATATATATGTATATATTACAGGTACCCAGCCACAGGGGTGTCTTACATAGGGTCCTTTGGATGGAACGTGCTGCAGCTTAGGTGGGAGTTGCAGGCCTCTTGTTTAGACGACCTCATTATTGATTCCACTTCTAGCTCTATTTTATCCAGTTGGGCATGTGTCGCCCTTTTCCATTATTCAGTTGTTTTTATCAGAGATTGTTATTTGTTTAGTTCCAGTATTTACATTTTGGAATGGCTATTGTCAGGATGTTTTTCCTTTAAGTTTTAATGTTGGACTTATTTAGTTGAATGTTTAAATTGCTTGGATTATATTTTCCAGTAAGATTGTTGTGTTATTTTAAACCATGGATTATGTAATGTTTTAAATATTGGATTTAAATTAAATTGGGAAATTGATGTCTTAAAAATGGTTTTGTCACTTAGCTTAATTACTTAGGGTGTTTTAAATTGGAAAAGTTATTCTTGTGACAGTGTTGCTAAGAATGAACCAACCGTTCACCTTGATTATAATTTAATAAAGGACTGATCACCCGGTATTTAATTAGGCGGGGTGTCACATAGAGTCCACCGACTCGACCTCACTATCGTCACTAAAGGTAGCATTAAGGACAACTTTTCCCTTTTCTTTGGCAAGTCTGTTCAGCCTGGTAGCACACTCAAAAGCTCTATGACCCTTACCGTCGCACTCATAACATCTCTCACCGTCTTTCTTAGGAGGGTCTTTAAAATCTTTTTCATTTTTCTTCTCAAACTTATTTTTGTCAAAATTCTTTTTATCTTTGAAATTTCCATTTTTCTTGAATGTGAGATTTTTCTTGAATTTATTTGCAAACAGGACCAAATCATCTAAATCAAGGTCACACTCGAAATTAGACATTTTCATCTCCATTTTTCTGGATGACTCTACTCTCTTTCTTGTCGACCCCTCACTCTTCCTATCCTGGGCATTAAGTGCAATTCCCTTATCTTTAGCCTTGACAAATTTAGGAAACATATCAATTTCATACGTTTGTAAGTCGCCTACTAATTCCTCTAATTTAAGCGTGTTTAAATTACCCATAAAATTTAGCACAGTGACTTTAGGGATAAAACGCTTAGGTAGTGATCTTAGAATCTTTTTAACAACTCTAGCATTAGGAATGTGTTCACCAAGTTTAAAGCTAGTATTTACAATATCAGATAATCTAGCATATAATTCATCAAAACATTCAGATTGAAGCATGTTGATAGTTTCAAATTAAGTTGTTAAGTTTTACAATTTTGATTCTTTCACGATATTAGTTCCTTCATGGGTAAGCTGTAAAACATCCCATGCCTCTTTTGACGTGGTACACGTCATTATCTGTCGAAATTCGTTAGGAATGACGGATCCTGAAATAGCACTAAGACCCTTAGAGTTAAAAGTTGACCATTTAAATTCTTCTTCAGTCCATGCAGTCACATATTTTAAATTTGTCACGTTGTCAACAGTGATGGAGGGAGGTGTCCACCCTCTTTCAACTAAAACCCAAACTCTTTCATCTATGGCTTTAGAGCAGATTTCATAAGATCTTTCCAGTAAGAATAATTTATCCCGTAAAAAACTGGCATTTTATTATATAATTTCTCCATTTTGAACACGCCCTTTTTCAAAAATCAATTTTTTCAAAAATTGATATCTCAGAAAAATTTTGCGAAAAATTACACGGTATAATTGTGTAACCTGGCTCGGATACCAATTTGAGAGTGCACTTTTGTTCAAACAAAGGAATTATTTAATTAAACTCAATTTTGTTTTTAATGAAATCCTAAAACATGCATCTAGGTGTGATTGAAGATAATATGATCATGCAAGAATATTTAATCACAAATAAACACACAAATGAGAA
Organism: Sambucus nigra; assembly: GCA_949130495.1. Taxonomy (NCBI): domain Eukaryota; kingdom Viridiplantae; phylum Streptophyta; class Magnoliopsida; order Dipsacales; family Adoxaceae; genus Sambucus; species Sambucus nigra. The sequence goes on along the minus strand of OX422208.1, from coordinate 239,223,178 downwards.
AAAATCCCCCAAACGGGAAAAACCTTTTTTATTTTCACTATAATTTGTAATGAAAGGTTTACACGGATTATATCCTGAAAACATGAGTGACATACAAAATACCCTCAAGTGTGGGTTCCGATGTCGTCGACTGGAATCTCCTGCAAGAACTCCAGATGGGCAGCAATGGAAAATAATAGACTTCTCCACAAGTTACTCCAGATGAGTAAAAACGATCATTTGAAGGTTTAAAGATTCACACACATATATGGGAATAGTTTTGTGAATCAAAAGGCATTAAACCTTAAAAACTTGAAGTCTGTTTTCTGGGCTCTAAATCGCAGAAACGTGTATGAAAAAGACTTAAAAAATGTGCAGAATGTGTATAGATATTTATACGAAAATTGAGTCGGCGCCGTCGCTCGAACGGCATAGGCATGTCGCTTGAACGAGACCACATATCACTTGAATGAGATCGCGCAACATCCTCAAGTCGTCGGAATGACAGAGCGATGTCATTCGAATGATCTCGACGACCAAGAAAATTCCGTTTCTACACTTAGAAAAATTTCTGCTTTTGTGTTAAAATTAAATCAGACTTCGAAAAATATTTTTTAAAGCATTCCCAAATATTTATGCTGATATTAACAACTCCAATAAACCATTTTACCAATAACACGTTGTGGAGTAGTGGTAACGGTTAACAACACATCACATGTAGCATGATGCACGTGTGAAGATTATGGATGCATGGATTCGGATCAAGTCCGCCGTGGATGATCGTGTTGACGTGCCGAATGTAGCGGTATCAGACATACACACTGTGATCTAGGAAAAATAGAAAATTCCTAAATTCTACCCCGGACATTTATAAAATTATGTCCTTACACCTCCCAAAATAAAAAATACAGACGCCTGACTAGACACATGGGATACAATGCTTTGCCTCTTTAAAATATTGCCAATAAAGATGAAAACCTGTACATTTAAACACACCATTAAACGTATAGGGA